>MU006097.1:270161-598012 GCA_010093705.1 Patellaria atrata CBS 101060
GTCAAGTTCAAAACCGTAACATCCAAATCTATGGGTAAGATTGATGGTAAGAATAACTACGAAGAATCTAAATACATGAGGGAAAGACCGTCCTTAAATATTCCATTCCTCGCAATTCGATTTGGTGGTGTTCAGTCTTGCTCAATGCTCAATACCTTTGAGCACCGTCGATCATTGATCACGTCACGTGACCTCCGTTCCAGTTGTTCCGTTCCGACACCCCGTGCTACCGTCTTATTGGCACTGCCGCTCTGTTGACCTGTGGCCGTAACAGCTATATACTCCGTCTCCACCCCCATTCAATAAGGTGCTAGCGGAAAGAGTAATCAGATATCTTCCCTGCATCGAACGTGGAAAAGATCTCTAGCCTCTAATAACTGTAACTCCTTTCTCTCCTTAACTCAATCTTTTCGCACTATATTTTGGTTACATTAACTAGATCTAATTGTTACGACGGGAGTCTATACTTATCGAGACAGAACAAGACAAGTCTAGAAACGCGCAAGGCTTCTCACTAACGTTGTTACGATCTGGATCTCAACGATCGTAACAGTGGTTAGTGGCACGATGGATTAACGTCGGTCCATAGGCCTTGGCACACATGTAGACATATCTTCCCCTACCACCACGTAGATAGCTCCTCAACTTGTGGTCCTTCGTCAATAGTAGTATCGTTGTGGTCAGCTCGCATCTGAAGATACTCGCTGTGACAAATGTGATCTTCCTTCTAAGGTAGGTTCCGCTAATTATAGGAAAACAGGGAAAGGTTTGCACTTCAAGTTAACGATACAATTTGCCGACTCTTTAACTCAATCACACAAGCTCACAAGCGAGATAAAGAGGTACTGTATGGAAATAGAGTGACAAGTAAGAGTTAAGTCGTAAGACTGTAACATCCAATCTTATAATAAGATATATTGGTAAGAAGAACTACGAAGAATCTGAATATATGCGTAAAGAAGCGTCCTTAAGTATTTCTCCTTCGAGTCCTATTCGAGTGCCCAGACGTTCTGGTCGTCCTGGCCGTTATAGTCGTCTCCTACGTCCGCTACGTCCACTACATCCACTACGTCTAAACCTTTTGGTCGTTCTAGTCGCAATGGTCGTCCTGTCTTGGCTCCTCGACCGCTGCGTCCTTTCTTTCGGTGAATTCTGGCTATTTACATACTGCCCTACTGGCCGATATTGCGAGACTGGTCTTGGAAATTCGGCATAAGGGGTACTTACAATCTTGGATGCTGAAACTTAATCGCCACGGGGTAGATGGTTGATCTTGAGATATCCAGCGGGAACTGGCTAGAGCTATGATTAGGGGAAAGAACTTCTCCTATCGGAAGACGGAATATGGAGGGGAAGATTGATGATATCTTTCTCTTAGATGCTCTAGTGTCTTCAGTTGGCATAGTTGTAGTGTTTTTGGGTTTCAACTTGTTATTCCAGACAGTCTCAAGAGCCCTGGTATTATCCCTTTCAATTTGAGAGGATGATAGTTCCAGATGTGTTTAAGAAGGGAAGCATCGGCGTTGCGAGGATCATTATGCATACGTATGATGAATGCTATTTCGTAAGACATTGACTGTGATAAAAAGGGTGGCATTCACAGCTCTTATTCTATACTACCTCTCACCTAGCATTCGAGTAAAATACCCGAGCGAAAATGCTTGACCCATCTGCTAAGGCAAGATATGCTTCATGAGGAATGCGACAAGGAGTAAGAACGCGAGCTTCTGTTTTAGGGCTGGGAAGCTACGGAATAAGAGAATTCAATTTAACTCTCGGATTTTCTATCTTGAAGGGGAGCATTTGTCAGTCCGAATAGCTAGAGACGTGATCATACTGTGATTTGAATAAGCGGCCTAGGACCCAGTATATAAATAGTTCTGCAACTTCTGTGAATGTCCAAGAAATATGTATTTTCAATACCGCACATTCGCCCCTTTCCACACACATCTCGTAGTAAATTGATCCAAAACCATCATCACACGTACCCAGTGCAAGTTCAACGTCCTTCCACAAGAAAAGCCTTGCTTTTAAAGGTCAGTCAACTCCGAACTATTCGACTTAGGAAGATCGAGTCCCAAAAGACATAGAAATATAATCCTTCCAAAACGTTCAGGCTAGCACATACGGCCACAGAACAAGTAAAATAGGGCATCCCGTCCGCTCTGCCATACTCAAGCCTTGTATCGGTGCAATAGTAGTTGAGTGGGTGACCATCAGCGAATGCGCACTGCTGTATGTCTTTTTGCGTTTTTGATTTTGCTTCCTAGGTAGTATGGTTTATTTTTAGAGGGTTGGGTTTGAGGTGCAGTTGTGGACAGGAGATTGTGTGGTTTGAGGATGACTGAGAAAAGTTGTTTTTGAAGGGGATCGGGAAGGAGGCCTTGGAGAACGAATGTGTTAGACAGGAACTTCATACGCATTGCTCTTGTTCACTCGGCTACGTAATTGGAAATCTAAAAGTTGAGTATATCACAATATAAACCGCCAGTGCTAAAGGTGACTTAGGGGCTAGAGTAACTTACTCTGTAGACCTATCACTTAGAATTGATTCCATGAGTTATAACTTCTTCCACTTCTATCTTCTTCCAATTACTCCATTTCCCTCTCCAAAATTTGATATACATATCAATTTCTAACTTAAAGTAGGAATTCCTAGCCTTGGTTAGCCATACGATGCTTCCCTTAGAGATCTTCCCTCTCTCGACTACAACACAGTTACGTCCGTTAAGAAATGTATATCTACGCTCGCTCGTACCTAACTAAGCTTAAAACAGATCAGGGAAAGGTATTTCTCAATATAAAATCTTCTAAGTAGTACTGTATTAGGTCTTCAGCCGCATCTAGGATCCCGATGGATCATGGCCAAGGGTTTAATTATACCTTACGCTGTAAATAATATAGCTCTCCTTTCGACCCTGATATGTCCAAAAGTAGATCCTAATTTCTAAAGGCTGGTGTAATAGGAGGAATAAAAAGGAGAGAAAGCTCCTAAAAAGAGAAAAAAAAAAGAGGGGGGGGGGGAACGCGGGCAGAGGATGATAATGACAACGATAAGAATGAAAGGGAAGAAGGATTGAGCCTTGTGAAAGAAAGCCGGGGGAGAGAAGACGAGCGTATAGTGAAAGGAAAAGAATAAGGAATAGAAGGACGGATGAAAAAGGAGAAAGAAGATGCGGTAGGAAGCGGATGGTGTCCTACTCGTAAAAGTCGTAAGCAGACTTGCTCCATGTATACCCACAAGGATCCTGGATCTGGAGCCTTTGTAGTCTAAATCGCATGGTAATAAGCAGGCGAGGTGTAGGTTGCATCATACGATATAAGTTTCATTAGGTCTTTTCTATGGTATAAGAAACCCCCAGGTTAACAGGCAAGACAACGAACCTTGCAGTCCATTTGACCGACCGTCTTTGTGTACGCCATACACCATGCTAAATGCAGTCCCAAATCTTTTATTCCAAACACACCACCGTCTGTCGCAAATAAGATAGACCGTCCAAGACCTCTAAATGGGTATTCTAAGGCGTTCTAATCTCATCACCGTTCCTGTTCCCCTGAACATCCATCGACTTCGTAGTAGCAGCCTCAATGTCATGATGCCTGACATCAAACTCCACCTTCTGATAAATCACATCTTCCGTAAGTCCCTGTATACTCTCACTTCTCTCTACCTCGGCCCTGGACTCAGCAATATCCGGCCTTAACTTCAATTTATCCTGGCTGAATATTGACTGGCTCCTGAACCGGCGATCGGTATCACTTCCACTTTCCGAACTTAATATTTCCGTTCCACTCATGCGTTTGAACGTGGCGCTTGCTTTCGTCATGGTTGTAGTGACGGTACTTAGTATGGAGTCCTTTCCTTTAGATTTCTTGGATGAATCTTGAAGTGTGGTACTCCGTCGTTTGCTTCTGTCTCTGCTTGTGCTGCCGCGCCCACTGAGTTCGAAATGAGAGACGGTTGACTTGGCAACACCTGCGCGGAGTTGGTCTAGAACGTGTTTGAGGGAGGGTAGGGTAGCTGTGAGAATGGAGAGATTCATTATAACTTGGTTCCAAATAGTGGGTGTCTTCATCCGCCACGTGCGAGCTGAGGGGTCCGCGTCAAAAAGAGGGTTGAGGGATATAATGTATAAGATAGTGAACACAGGAATGCTAGACAACTTAGACATGTTGATTGGGCGAACGTTTCTAGACTTACAATATGCGTATGGCAAAATGGGTGATGATACCTACTTTTGTTTTTCTGTCTGTATGCACATCCCACAACATATATACCGGTAGGCCTACTAAGAGCACGTCTATGAGGATATTGACAATACCAAGTTCGGTGTATAAAGCTTTCTGGTTGATACAACTTCCGCCCTCGTAGTCCCATGGTCGAGGTTTGCACTGGGCCGCCAAAGCTATGATTCCTGTAGTTGCCCATAGTGTAATGATTGCATATGTGCCGTGACAAATCCTTTGAACACCTAGCTGAGGACTGAGTACTGTGATGAAGTGTACCACCGATGACTTTGAGAAGGCGAGGGACGCGGTGTGGAGCAGCTGAGAGGCGTAGAGAAACTACGCGGCCGTACGTTAGCTATTGAGAAGAGAAGGAATAAAGGGAGTCCCACTTTGCCATACCGCTCAAAATCTTCCCTAGAAACCTCTTTCCTACGTCTTCCCAAACCGTTCTTGCAGGCTGCAATTATACAGACTGTTTGTACCAGAGCGAATAACTTAGTGGAACTGTTGTCAGCTCCCATACGTAGAGAGAACGAGTGAAACCAATTACCATTGAAACGATAAGCAGTATGTCATACACTGGTAATCGAACGAATCGAAATCTGTACACCACTTTCGCAACAATACAGATTAAGGAGAAGATCATGAGCACCGAGCTCAAAACAATCACCCAAGCTGCCTGATTGTCCGGAGAGGGGCGCACGAAAGGCGCGGAGACCTCTGATATAGTCATCTTAAACCTTCAGATGTCATATCTTGGAGGTATAAGATTATAGGGTAAAACGATGTTGAATAAGAGGTAATGTTTACGGAACTGAGGCTGAAGGAGAATTCCAGAAGAGGCCCCCTATAGAGTCATATACGCATCGGATTATCGAGAAACCCAACATAAAGGTTCGAATTTGGAAGCTATTGTAGAATTCAGGGTCGCTGAAAACCTGAATGATGAGGCATGCAGCACCCCAAGTCTGTAGGGTTAGTGATAAACTTACACCGGGGGAGATCCTTATTCCACCATAAAGAGCGCTTTACCATGGTGTCGGATGGACGCGGTGGGCATCTGACGATCATACCGAGATGGCTTTCGTCTGTAAAACCACAAAACGTGCGTATGTTGAACCACAAGAGATCAGAAGAGATGTGGTTGCCAGGCACATCAGAGAAATTGTTCTCGAAAAAGATCCCACGCTCGAGTCGTGAAAGCGTGGAGGATGCGATGTTTCCAAGGCGGGTCTGAAGGTCCCTGTTCCCCGACTCCTCTATTTCATGATTGACCAATTATATATGATGCCAACGCCATGCAAGAGCATGAGCTCGAGCATCCTCAGAACTTCAAATCCAATCATGATGCGAATGAATGGCCAAGAGTCGAGAGCATCTGTGCTGAATTTGTTTAGGATGAGACTGTACGAGAAACCTTGGAGTCTTGAGTTGGATAAGGCTTTGATGCAGAATGTCAGACAGTGCTTGGAAGGCTGTTGATAGTACAGCGGGTATAGAAATACGTGCATGAAGCGATCTTCAGGATAGAAACCATTTGGTCGAGTATAGAAAAGGATAACTTTGAGAAATGATTCCAGTTTCATGTATTACTGCACGGACTCAGTAGAAATATCGATTGACGGCAGCCAAGAATAAACTAATCAGGCGTAGATCACGTTTAACAACGGAGAATTTCTACACATTGGGTAGACCCGCGGGGGTGTATCAGAATTGGCGTAGCCGAGCCGTGTTCGGGATACCGAATCGGTAACGCGAACCTTCCGGGCCAAACCATGAGTCTGTGGTGTGAATCAACCTTTCGGGGATTCGGAGGAGTCAGAGGATTTCAAATTTTCAAGTCTGGAGGGTGTAGGGGCTGGAGATTGAAAAGTCTTCCCTTGAGTTAAGAGGCAAGCCCCAAGGTTTATTTACTGTGCCGCATTCACAGATCATCGATGCCATATCCTCTCTCGGATATGAGCACCTTGGCAAATGCATGGAAGAGATTAATCTGCTGAGTCTCGTCTCTTTTTGATTTCCTAGCATTTCCGAATTCTGGAGGTCACGAACAAGGTGAGAGGAAGACTGAATCCACTGTAGGGAGCGCCCTTCCCAACTACTGCCATAAAGTAGGAGAAAAGAAAGCTAGATGCACATGAGCGTGTATCCTAGGGTCCTCGAGGCACATAGTCGCATGAAATCCCGCTTCTGGCGGCAAATTGACTATATCAAGGATAGCAAGAAGCCGTAAGCACCACCCTTTACCTACGATTCGCCATATCGTATGCGTGGTGTTATCTTCCAAAAACTTTGCGTGCACTGTCCGCGGCTGTTACCGCAGAAGCAGTCTGGCAGTAGGGCATTTTCCATTTAGCTATCGCCTGAAGATTGAGCGTAAGTAGCGGGATATGATTGCGATTGATGTCGCCAGCAAGATTCGCAATCATCATCTGCAACCGGGTCCCACAGACGATCTATTGCAATGAAAGTGAATGGTCTTACGGAGTGCGGAGGTAGACATCTGCTTGTCAACACTGCCCTTTTCACTAGACAAGCGGGCGGAATAACGCACGACGTTGAGACAAGCGGAACAAGCCCGTTTCGAAGCGACATTTGGTGCACTGTGCTCAAGCTGAAGAGCTCGTCTAGGTAGAATATGTCCCTGCTAGTCGTGTTTGGTTCCCGTTAGTAACTCCATGCCGTCTCTTCCCCGACGCCTAAGCAACCTTTAGCAAAGCCCAGTACGGGTGTAACCTCTCCAGGTACTCCACCTCTATCGGCGAGCTTTGCTGACTTTTGTAGGTGAAGTGTGTAAACTTGATTCTCGAGGTGGCCATGACCTCCACTCCGAGCTCTTGCGAACTCATGGCTCATGCAACCTCCATCTGACACTCACAGTATGGAGGCGATCAATGGCTATTATTATTACTACACTATCTCGCTAAGAAAGAACTGATATTCCAGATTCTGACAAGTTTTCCGGAAAACCCACGGGGGTTGTCAACCTTGGTCTTACGTTTTTCTTTATCTTCTTTTCTGCGAACGATCCCCGCATCATCCACTTGCCCATTACTGCTTCTTTCTCCCTCTTCTCTATATCGAACACCAAGCGCGAGCGTCATGGTTCGCGGAGAAGATCACGAGATGATGGTGACTGATAAAAGCGCTGATGTTACTGTTCAACAGTATCCGTCTTCAGAGGAAGGACACAATGGCTCCAAAAAGGAGGGAAGTCGGGAGTTCGAGGCATATGGTCATATCGAAAGCCAGACTAGAGTTAGGGTATGCGCTTCTAATAGCTGCTTTAGCCCTGGATGGTTGCTAATTGAGTACCAGAGATTGTTCAATTTTATACAGCTCTTCGCTTTCTCTCTGACGTTTATGTCATCATGGGAGGGGATGTGCACGAACCTCTGGTTCGCCATGTACAACGGTGGTCCCAGAACTTTTGCTTGGAGCATCTTTATTGTGTACTTCGGCGCCTGTGCTCAGTCAGCATCGCTCGCTGAAATGGCTTCCCTCCAACCTATTGCTGGTGCTCAATACCACTGGACCCACCACCTTGCACCACCTCAGGCAAAAAGGTTCATTACCTGGATCCAAGGTTGGGTAACATGGTTCGGATGGGTGTCTCTCCTTGCCGGTGGCTGCAACATGACAGCAATCATCACCCAGCAACTGATCATTCTCAACAATCCGGATTACGTGCCAGAGAGATGGCACATAACTCTGATCATGATTGCAATTCTCATCCTCCAGGGATTTGTGAACATCTACGTCTTCTTCATAATCCCCTGGCTCGAGCTGGTAGGCGGTATTGCGCACGTCTGTCTCTATGTTGTCTTTGTAGTCGTGCTGGTTACATTGGGGCCCCGCCACAGCGCCGATTTTATCTTCTTCGAGAAGAATGTTTCGTCCGGGTGGAATAATAGCTTCCTGAGCTTCAATGTGGGGTTATTGACCGGTATCTGGAGCTTTACTGGTAAGCTGACCTTTGTTTCTCATTCATATATAATTCCGCCGGATATCAGCTGATAAAAAACTAGGGTTCGATGGTACACTCCATATGAGTGAGGAGACTCGCAAAGCCAAGCAAGCCGTACCGAGAGCAACCTTCTGGACAATCGCCGTCAACGGCCTGCTCGCATACAGCATGACCATCATCATCCTGATGACCATGGGTACGATTGAGGATGCCCTCACCGCGAATTTCCCCATGGTGCCTATTCTCTTAGGAGTTACCGGGTCCAAGAAAGCTACCACAGCATTGGTGACCGGCCTCTGGCTCATCTCCTTCTGCGTCAATTTGGCTAGTATCGCCTCCGTCTCTCGACTGACCTGGGCCTGGGCTCGTGACGGAGGTCTGCCGAAATACTTCTCAATTGTTAGCTCTCAGCACCTGGTCCCCGAACGCGCAATCGTTCTCTGTATCTTCCTCACTTGCATTATTTCTCTCCTCAACATCGGCAACACCGCCGCTTTTAGCGCTATCACTGCGCTCTGCTCGCTCGCGCTGTATGTCTCGTACTTCATTGCTATTGCATGCATGCTGCACGCCCGCTATAGAAAGCAACCTGGCCTTCTAGGCGGTTGGAACCTCGGGGGATATGGTGCGTACGTTAACGCCTTCGCATTGCTGTACACGACCTGGTCTATCATCTTCCTGCCGTTCCCCACGACACTCCCAGTGGACGCGGAGAATATGAATTATGCTGGACCAATCTTCGGTATGGTGATAATATTCACTATCACTTATTGGTTTGTGTGGGCGAGGAAGAATTGGGAGGGTATTAATCCGGATATCGTCAAGTACATCATCTCTCAGGAGTAAGTCGTGTGTTAACAATGTACATATTATCTCCTTCAGCGTTGGGAAGAGCTTTTGACTATTCCCAAAGTTGGATTTCTGCAGGCGACAGAAGGAGATTGGTTGGATTGGAACTTATACCATAAGTTTGATGAGCTGCATGAGCGATGAACGAACGATTTGCATGAATAATATATATGGTACTATCAAGAAAGAACATATTGAACCTACCAAAATATCCATGGTCAGCTGAGTTCTACTCCCTGAAATTGCTGTTTCTCTGAAAATTGAAGGTATCGTGATATTCTCACCATCAATGCTCCGAAAACGGAAAGCTGTTTCGCGTGGGGCATAATGCAGCTAAAGAGTGGACAACCACTAACAGTGGAGCGAGAAGCTACATGCATCAGTATCTGCAACCCAAGGCATTCCTACCCACTTACAAATTTGTTCAACCCACACGTTGAGGTGATCAGTTAATGGTGGCAACTGCAAAAGATAGATACTGATACCTTACAATGCGGGGAAAGATGCATTGCAGTATCTCTGCAGATAGAGAAGGAAGGCAGGAAGGAGGATATATCTCCCATCATTTTTCTCCTCGACCTTGAGATTGCAAGAGAAGGTTGTACTGTACCATATTCGATTCGAAACATGGCTGCACCTAACACAGGTATCCTTAGTGAAATCACTCCTTTGCTACCTTCCCACTACGACGTGGAGACACAGGAGATTAATCACGTCGCATCGACTTCGAAGACTCAATCCCGCACCGTCCAGACCGACTGTTCCCCTAAGCATGAGGTCCAATTGCTCTTGGGATACTCGATCCCCCTCGTGGGGACATACCTACTACAGTACTTCTATAACCTGATAATAATCCTAGTAGCTAGCCGCTTGAGCACGAAAGAGCTAGCAGGCGTTTCAATCGGCATCACCACCATGAATATAACGGGGTTTGCAATATTCGAGGGCATGACTACATCTCTCGACACTTTATGTTCCCAGGCATACGGGTCTGGCAATCTTAAGCTCGTGGGGCTGCATGTGCAGAGGATGGTGCTACTCCAGTTACTGGTCTCTGTTCCAGTGGGGACGCTGTGGATCTGCTCGCCTTGGATCTTGAAGCGGGTTGTATTTCAAGAGGATGCTGCCATCCTAGCGGGGAGCTTTCTGCGGATAACTCTAATTGGACTCCCTGGTTATGCCATCTTCGAGGCTGGAAAGAGGTTTGCGCAGGCTCAGGGGAACTTCACAGCGAGTTTAGTATCCTTGCTCGTTTGTGCGCCTGCCAACCTATTTTTGAATTGGCTCTTGGTATTTGTAAGCTTGACCACACTTTATCCCTCTTCGTGGTATGCTTTCTGGCTCCGGAGATGCTGATCATGATGATATTTGCAGCATTTTGACCTTGGTGTCACTGGAGCGGCTCTGGCAGCAGCACTGACGAATAACCTCCGCCCCGTATTTCTTGTTCTACATCTTCGCTTCATTTCCCCTTGGACACTTCAGTGCTGGCCAGGATTCACTGGTGCAGTATTCCGTAACTGGGGTCCAATGATTCAGCTTTCCATTCCAGGCGCTGCGATGACTCTATGCGAATGGTTTGCTTTCGAAATCCTAACATTTAGTACTTCGTACCTTAGTACTGCACATATTGCCGCTCAGACTCTCCTCTGTACCTGTGAGATACTGGTCTGGCATATCCCATTTTCAGTCAGTACAGCAATGACCACGCGTATTGGGCAATTGATTGGTGCAGGAGCAGTAGATACTGCAAGGAAAGCTGTCCAGACGTACACTATTGTATTTGCTGTCATTGGGATAATGGATACCGGGCTCTTAATCTTTGTGGTCACTCAGATCATCAATCCCTTCTTTATTCGTGATCAGGAAGTAAGGGACCTTGTCGATGGTACTATGTACATCATCTCTGCCTTCCAGTTTTCTGATGCATCAGCATGTTGCACTCAAGGCATTATGCGTGGCCTCGGTAAACAGTTGATTGCTGGATGGGTCACATTCGGCGTGAATTACCTATGGGCCTTACCACTCGCGCTGTTCTTAGAACTAGGACCACCAGGACTGGGTTTGAAAGGTATCTGGAGTTCGCTTGCGGGTTGCGTCTTTTTGCTCACGGCAGCGGAAGCGGCTATATTGAAGATGATGAATTGGGATCGAGCCGCATTAGAAGCGAAGGAAAGAGAACATTCGGACACTGTTGAGGTTGATGAGATAGGAGAGAATCTGATGTGGAGATGATTAGTGTTAAAACAGTGGGAATTTCACACTTTGCTCGTCGATGATCTAAACCTTTGTATTCAATCCGACGTACGGAGTTTTGGCCGGACTGACCTCCAATAGGGGCTACAGTAGTATCCAGTCGATCGTATGAAAACAATAAAGATAAAAAATTTCAACTATTGCTGGACGACAATGCCGGGAAATAACCGGTTACGTTTACTTATATTAGTCACCCCTGTGTTCGACTGAATGTATAGACGTGATACTCGATCCGTATGGAATAGACTCTGAACGACATTAGTTTCACATTGTTTATACCTACCGGAATTTGTTACCTCTGGGACTATTGTGCTGTACAGTTTCTGTACATGTGGAGGACGGCGCAGAATTGACGCCCTTGGTAAACTTCTCACAAGCTGTATAGAGCTTTGGCCGACCAAACAACAAGATCTAATTGTGACCCAAAGATAGAAACTATAAACTATCATCATCCAAGTTCGACTCCGCCGGCCAAACAACCCAAGCAGAAATCACCAGGAACTTTAGGATTACAGCAGTCCACAATGCCGCAGCCATTCCATAACGACTTTCCGACCACAAACCCCCAAAGACGGCACCGAGCAATAACAGGGCAGGTGCAGCGACCCTTCGGTTTCGGGTCGGATTTTGACCAATGCCACTAAGCAAGTTTTGGTCGGAAAACAGGTCGCAGTAGGTACTTGTCAGGACGACTGAAGTGAACGAACCCTGTTCCAGGACACGGCTCGCGACTGCCTGTCCACTGCTCTGGAAGGCCACTGACATAAGAGGGAGCACGACCTGCCACTGCAGGCCGTTATCAGTAGAACCTCCGAACTCGACGATGAGAGCAGCCATGATAATGATGAGGAGTTGAATAGTGAAGGATACTACAAGGACCCAACGCTTACGGGGAGTGAAATAGCGGTGGAAGTTGCTGAAGAAGGTAGAGCCTAAACAGAAAGACGCAATTGATATGACGCTCTTAATCCAGCGGTCCGACTCACTGGGTCTCACGACCCCCAGGCCCAGATAGACGGTGTTGCCTTTCAACCATGTAAGCTTTGGACCTCGAGTTCTACGTAGGATAATGTAGTTACCTGTTTGCATGCTCACGAATGCTCCCCAAATGGAGATCGCGGAGCTGTCAAGGAGACCGGTGATAACGTAGCAGCCTAGAAGGGCCATGTCGGCCCAG
Organism: Patellaria atrata CBS 101060; assembly: GCA_010093705.1. Lineage (NCBI taxonomy): Eukaryota > Fungi > Ascomycota > Dothideomycetes > Patellariales > Patellariaceae > Patellaria > Patellaria atrata. The sequence goes on from MU006097.1 coordinate 282,641, forward strand.
GCTCTACTGACATGTGCATTCATGTGTTGTTGCAGCTTGTCTCGTCTATTCCCTTTTTGAGGGTTAGTGTGGAGCAAAGGAGAACCCTCATTAGTCGCCTCATCCTCTCCCAATCGTATTCTGTCACGTCCTGATTGCCCATTCATCCCCAGATGTATATTAATTTATCAAAGAATATTGTTTCTGATGATTTGAGTGATGCAGGAAAGAAAATTTGTATTCGACTAGGAGTCGTGACGCTCGAAGTCCCGAACTAATTTAGCGTCATGACGATGAGTAGAACTAAAACGAAGTCCGAACCTCCAATTGTTTCTACCAGACCAAATCAAGATTTCCTGTGCATACCAAGGTGATTGTCTACGCTTTTCTTCGTAGCTGTTTTGTACGTACACCGATCCTCGACTTTGAAGTACTGAAAGTAATAAGGTATTGAATCGTGGTCAAGGATAGTTCTAATGGGACGCGTCGAAACACGGACGAACACTTCTTTCACCGCAGGAGATCAAACGTTCAGCCAACGGCTTTTTGTGTGATACACGTGATATTTAGAGGACATACACTATATATGAGTCGTCAAACCCCCAGAGCTTTCAATCCTGGTAGTACGATGGAGCCACCTCAACTTTCGACATGCTACCAAAAAGTAAACCCGCTGTGCGATTTAACTCATAGGTCTTTAAGTTCCTAATAACATTCTCTCTTTTCTTTGTTGTCTTTTCCTGGTTTTTAATCCTTTGAGAAAGAGAGCGACAGTACCGTATTTTGCACCATGTGATAGCTGGCTAAAGCCGAGAATACAACCTCATCTCTCTTACTTTAAAACGAGGATTGCGCGCTATATACACTAACTCCGGCGATTAGTCCTAATAGTCTATCTCGTTTTTGACTTTTTTTTTTTGTGACGTTTGCTTCAGATTGATCGTAGAATTTCGCAGTGAAATTTCGAGATTTCTCTAATTCCAGACCTCAATCTTAGATTTGCAGTATCTCGGCGGCTCTAAGAATTGCTTTCGCGCTCTTAGTCACCCACTCGGCGGCTTCTTCAAGATTACCCGTCTCTACCGCCTCAGTTACTGGAGGGAAAACAGAAGCAGAGTACCCTGTTCAACACTTGTCAGCAACTTGGTAGATGTGCAGCCCAACTTCAGGCAAAGACTTACCGGTATCAATTCCAGGAGCGCTGATGAGATTCTGGAATGTACTTCTTCGTGGTAAACCTCCTTGGCTCACAAACCCGCGCTGAAAGTCGCGGTACTTTGTATTGACAACCTGTAGCAATACATCATCCCCAAAACTTACAGCAAGCTCAGCAACCCGTTGAATGTTATCCGCCTGGACTCTGAACTCAGTAATTGCATCTTCTATCTCCGAGGTGTCGAGCTCAACCTCCGCACTCTCGATACTATCCCGGAGCTCATCTAGGTATGCTGAGAGGACCTCAGCGGATTGTGGCAAGTCGAACGGCAGTAGATTATCGTCTGCAAGATGATAGAGCAGGAGGCCAACATATTGTCCAATAGCAGTATGAATTTTGAATTCCGGATCCCCATAAGTAGACATCCAATAATAGCTATCGTATCCACTATGATAATGCCATACTGGATCTGTGGGACCTCCCCCAGAGGTTATATCAAGCGCCCCAATACCATTTTGGTAGAATGGAGCAAAGTCAGAACCGGACCCAAGCGGAGGAATTTCTCCTTCCGTTGAATTGTACCATGCATCGTACAAAGTTTCCCCTATCCCGATTTCCTCGGGGTACAAAATCTTTTTCATCAATTCTGTTGCGATTGTGTGCAATTCACCCGTCCCAGAGATCTCTGGTCTTGGACCTGAAGACCCAATGTCCACATTAAGATACGTCACAGTAGACGATACAAGCCATGGTAAATGATCTTCAACCCATTCAGTTGATCCCTGGAGCCCGAACTCTTCAGCATCCCAGGAGCCAAAAATAATGGTTCGGCGAGGTTTCCACCCTGTTTGTAACAGTTTTCCAAGGGCTTTCGATAGCTCCACAAGTATTGCAGAACCAGAATTTGGGTCTGCACCGCCACCGATTATCCAGGCGTCTCTATGATTACCCAAAATAACGACCTCATCAGGATTCGTCCCGTTGATCACTCCTATTGTATCCCACACTGGGGTAATCCAGCTATCCATATAATGCGTGAGATGCAAGGTTGCCCCTGGGGCTGGTCCGCTGCTATAACTCGCATTGAGTCCACCTAGCCATGCAGTCCGATTCGCTTCTTCGGCGGATAGTCCATGACCATCAAGAGCTTGAAGCAGAGGAAGAGCATCTCGCATACTGATAGGAACGGACGGAATAACAGGATTATACGGCGATACATCATTTCTAGGAGCACCTTCTACAGATGAATACCCGACAGTTGTCGGATCCCCCGAGTAAAGAGAACTGAAGCGGACAGAACCTCTTTCGATAGAGGACGGGTTTCGAGCAGGCCCATCTATGGAAATATTAGCGTCGAGGTTGGATTATCAAAGAACTCAATTCGCTATACCAGGATATGGTAGGTGCCCATTAGCCTCAGTGATCTCTCCATCATTGATCGGGTCAGTGAAGATGACACAACCGATCATGCCGTTATCTTGTGCATTCTTCACCTTCAGACCACGATAGCCTCCTCCGTAAGCTGCTAACGCTATCTTCCCCTCTAGCTCAATCCCGGCGTCCCTAAGTGCCTTGAAATCACCCTGAGTACCTCGTCTTTAACAGAGTCAACAGACTTCCTGACAAAGATTTAAAATCGATATATACACTCACCCGACATAGACGTACTCTGCGGTTACATCTCCGGACCCAGACATCGCATGATAAGCTGGGATCTGATTTGCAGTAGCGGTAGAATCTTCTTCAAGAGCATCTTCCACAAAGCTCACATTATGGATTGATCCATCCGGTCTCGTGAGAAGCAATGAACTCTCTCTAGGGTATGTCACGTAGACGTGGTATTCTTCCAAGTATGCATTCAATCCATTCTCAGACCACCGTGCCGCTGTCCACTCAGCTTGAGAACGATTCCAACCTCCAAGATGGTGGCCATGGGTGTAATAATACGACCAATCGCTAATCGAATTATTATCAAACGAATTGACGATTATAGACTCTCTCTCAGTCAACACTGGGGGAAACTCGACCTCTCGCTTGACATGACGGTAAGAATGTGCTTTAGCATTCCGCCGGCGATGAAGAGTCTCCCAGTCCGTCACGCAGGCCAGGGTACACACTGCGAACAATACAATTGTAGCAATTCGAATCATGATTTTCTACCTCCTTTCCGAGAGAGGTTTGTAGTTGCTTGAGGCATCGGGACCTTATCGTCCCTTCAGCGCCTTTAAATGGCGCATCTCCGTTTCCCGGTCATAAGCTCCCAAGCGGAAGGATGCATGGATATTCTTCCGAATCCCTAATCCTGTTCGGTCTCTATTGATATGCTTCGATCCCCAGGTCTTAACAATCGCCAAGTTGGACTTTGTATGGGTCGAGGTGTGTTTACCTTCCTCATTTGTGTCACCCATGGATACTCGTTGGCTCCAGCTCCTCTTGGCAGATTGGGGCTTCCACCTGCTCTCGTCCGTACGTCATCTTGCTACAATTATTTTTCCTGAGCGGAGCGGAGCGGGAGAACCACACTTTCTTGCTACCAATACTTATCCTTCGTACCTTCCCCTTAAGTACTCTTCCATGATCTATCATCGGGTCCGAATAATTCAGCAATGGTAGCTACCCTGTGGAGCTATACCGGCCACGAATTCCAAACCTTACCTGTGTTGAATCTCTACAGTTCGTGCTGCGGCTGTATTGGGATGCGCAAGTAGGGCAGCAGCATTTGAACCCTGTACTCAATTGATCAGTAACGATGTAAGGCCGTATACCTTAGTATTACAAACATGGTTGACTATACTCGAACGATCGGTTTCCGTTACTGTCGGCATCACCAGTATAGTCAAGTGAGGCCTCTAACAGACTGGTGATCGTACGGATAACCGTCTACGAATTACAAGTTTGCCCCAATGTTCCTTAGTGGTTTCCCTCAGAAATACTTCAGGGCAAGCGATTTACGGGAAGGGGTCATGTCTACCTTATCGAACCTGCCATTTTCTCATGGATTCCGCACGGCCCTCTAGCTCTAGGTATTTAACTTGTCTCTTCCAACTTTCTCTTCTCTTTCACACATTACACTTCATCCTTGAACTCTGTTCAATTCCTGCAATCATGCAGTGTTCACGATCAAAGGCTCTACAGCTTCTCACAGCTCACACAATTCAAGCAGTACATAAGCCTCAACAGCTCATACGCTCAAGCAGTATGCTCCAGCAGCTCTAACACTCAAGCAGCCCACACGACCCAGACAAGCTCACATATCAAGCTCATGAAGCACATCAAGCCCAGTCCAGCGCACACAGCTCACATTAAACTCATGAAAGCATTCAGATCAGAATCACTTATCGCTCATCGAAGCATACAGCTCACGAAGTAAATATTTCAGAAGCATTAGCTCAGAAACATTTAGCTCAGAAGCACATCAAATTCATGAAGCACATCAAGCTCATGAAAGCGCCCAGCTCAGAAGCAATCAGCTCGGAAGCATTCAGCTCAGGAGCACTCATCGTTTAGAAACACGTATATTCACGAAGCACATAGCTCACGAAGCACACAGCCCACGAAGCACACAGCTCGCGAAGCACACAGCTCATGAGGCACAATTACGGAAATCTCAAAGTAATCAGTCAGAAGCAATGCTCCCAGAAGCACATAGGGCCAAGTATCTCAAAAATTGTCAGGCATCTCACAAATTGGTCAAGGGCCTTACTCGCCGTCTCAAGGCAGTTGCACAGCTTTACCAAGCTTGCATATCAGCTTCACATCAATCTCAAACAGCTTACCGCTCTACAGAGTTACATGAAAATTTTCATAAACCCAAATGTGTTTTAAAAGCTTACAGACCGTATGAAACTCCATTCCAGGTTACAGCACCAATGCTCACATCACACACCAATCACCAGTATACATGAACAAGCGCGTCAGCAAAAGGTCAAGTCCTCACATATGAGTAAGTATATCGGAGATCACAAGCACTTCACATAGACCCAAGTATCTCATGCATTCCAAGCATCTCACGCGTCCCAAACATCTCGCCCATTCCCTACATGTCACACATCTCATGCGTTCTACACGTCTCAAACGAGCTCAAATATTCTAGGCAAGCTCAACTTCTTCACACAGCTAACAAGCCAAAACTACTTCTGCGCCTTTGCAGCTTTCACATCATTATACGACTGCATACAGTTCAAATAGTTCAGTGCTTCTCACAGCTTCATACAGCTTCATATGGTTTTTTTTTCTCATCCGCTTTCTCGCCGTAGCGGGGAGCTGAGGAAATTTGGATTGTTGTATCCCCCGTAATCCATGTCGAGGAACCAAGTAAGTGCATCCCGGTTTTATGGTATGAATCAAATAGTATCCTCTTAGGGAGAGGGTTGTGATGGTCTCGTAGCAAGTTTCGTCAACTCTTCTGGTACTCACTGCGGAGCGGATGATGTCCACGCATGATCTAAGACACCTTTATGCAAATGATGTAGCAGTCACTGCTTCTCTCTGTCCACAAAGTTCTGAGCTGTATGTGCGTCTATAAGCGATGACGATTCCTCACAGCTTGCGAACCTGCATATCTCCTTCCTGCAAATATGGAATTAGGATCAAGGTGAGACGGCCGCGCGGGATTCCGAGAAAAGATATAGCGGAGATAACAGCAAGGGAGATGATAGTAAGACATCGTTTGACTTGGTGCACTCCGACGAAGTAGAGACACAACGGCCACATTAATAAGATACAGGAAAGCAACCCCAAACGACGAACACAACCTCCCATCCCATTTTACCAGCGAGGCATACATCCATCTAACACAATCCCCGCCTCCCCCCACCCCGGTGCCAGCCAATGTCGAATCCAAAGCCCAGTACCCAAAAACACCACCCAACTATACAAAAACGGAGAACTAAGCCGCAGTCCCACACCTCATACAAACCAACCAATGTTCCCCCCTCTCCTTCACCCTGGCCCTAAAACTCTGGCTCCCGCACCTTCCACACCTGACCTCCTCCCCGCCACCCGCTTTCCCCTCGTCTTCGCTCCCACCCCATTCCCTGTTCCCCCTTATCCCTCCTTTCCTTTCATCCCCACCCCGCCCGCCGACAAACCCATCCGCGTCGCTGATATCACTCCCCCCGCTCCCCTCATCAGACAATTTACTAACAACGCTCGTCTTCTTGCTCAGCGTGCCGTCGAGCGCGCAATCCTGCGCTCTTGTCGCCGAGGGCGGCGCGAGGTGGTCGTGCGCCGCGGCGTTGCGCCAGTTCTGCGTGTTCCAGAAGACGTAAGATTGCGTGCCGTGGATCCAGAGGGGGTTTGCGTCGCGCTGGGTCTGGTTTTCCTTGGGCGGGGAGGTGGGTGAGAAGGGGGAGGGAGTGGTTGTGGTGGTGCCGGGTTTGGATGTCGATGCTGAGGGGTGGGAGTGGGAGCTTGGGGAGCTGGTACGTGTGTTGGTGGAGGTGTGGGTCTGGGTGTTTTCCTTGTCGCTGGGAAGAGGTTTTTGCGGTGGGGCGGATACGGGCGTCGGGTTCAGGTTTGGGTTCGAGGCGTGACTTAAGGCGCCGACGCTTTTGCGGGGAGAGACGCTCCGGGCCCAGCTCTTGCGGTGCGCTTTGGCGTTCTCAAGACTCCCGCTGCTGGCGATGGCCTGACGCCATGAAAGGATACGATCGCTCGGTGGTTGGGTTGAGGTTGAGTCTGCGCGTGTTCGACCACTCGCTCTGGTTGCTATTGAGTTTGTTCGACCGATGAGACTGGTGCCGACCCTGCGGCTGATTATGCTACCCGTATCCCAGGAGTCATTGCGGCGTTTGTTCCAGGCACAGTCTTGCCGGAACACCTTGATGCAGCCGCGAAAGTCGGCCGTGACGATGATGTTACCATGGTTATGTACACTTCTCGCGATGTATGCCGGACTTTCTTCTGCGCGTTTGAAGTTTGTCTTGTGCACTGCGGGGGTCTCTTGTATACTGCCATTCTCAGTAGCCGGACGTGAAGTCATAGACTCCGTTCGACTGACAAGTGTGACTGGCGGTGGATTGCAGAGATCAAAGATCGGATCTTCAGAATTACCGAGTACCTGCCGCGTCAGCGTTGGTGCAAAGATAGCGGTCGTAGTTATAGAACTGTGAGCCTCGAACATCTCTAGAGGGCGTTGGTTATTCTTTTCGCCCTCAGGAGGGCCAGTAGACCAGATATAAGCCTTTCTGTCCTCACTACCACAGATCACATATCGAGAATCATCGCTGAATGATGCACGAATCTGGCTGTGATTGTTCTCGTATCCTTTGAATTTTATTTCAAGGCTTTTATCACGAAAATTGTACAGTCGAACTCGGGAATCGTTGCTTGATATAAGCAACTTGACCTCATGATTGGAGGATCCAGGTGGAAATGCCATAGTCTGTATCCCGGTGATCTTGCTGCCTCTCGCATTCTTGCCATGAGATGACCGAACGTGAATCTGAGTCTGATGCTTGAGGCCTTCAGTGTCATAGAACATACAGAGCCCACTCAGAGTTCCCGCTATCGCAGTCTTTCCATCCGGTGTAAATGCCACAGCTGTGATCATGTCAGGTACCTGATTCCAAAATGCGACACTTTTGTCGGGTATACTCCACAATCTCAACTTGGAATCTAACGAGCCGGCAAGGAAAAACCGATCATCTTTAGGATGGAATTGAATGGATGGGACAAAATCAGTGTGTTTGAACGTACACAGACACTCTGCACGAGTGACATGCCAGAGTCTCACAGTTTTGTCCATGGATGAAGAAAGTAGGAAATTATTCTGATGATGTCAATTATGAAGTTTAGGAAAGAAAACAATCAGTCATGTAGAAACATACCTTACTCCAGCTTAGGTCTAGAATAGTAGACGTGTGCCCTTCGTATTCTCTTACTGGATTCTTTTGAAAAACCGGAGCGCTCAGATGTCGTCCCTGCCCATCAGAGCTAATACTTCCGGCTTCTTCTTCTTCTTTCTCAAATGACCTTCTTTCTTCCGGCGAGGATAATACGGCCCAGACACGAACGACCTTATCTTGGCCTCCTGCAGCGAGATACTTTCCATCTTTACTAAATTCCAACGCCCATACTGGATCAGAGCCTGGGGTAGATGAACCGGCCGGTCCCGCCGTGGATATCCTTTTGCTCTTTTGTGCTCCGTTATCTTTACGTAGCTCCTGCGCAAGAAACACTCTATTAAATTCCTTCTCCTTCTTAAACCTTGCGCGCACTTTGATATAACCCGGTGGTTGTGGATGTCGTGGACTGAATCCTAGGTTTTCAATCGGTTGCGAAAAGAGCTGAGCATCCATTCCTTCTGGTCTTGAATCCCCAGTTTCCGACTCATCTTCATTGTCAACTTCGAATGGTGATCTTTTCTTGTTACCTCCGATGATACGGCTTAAGAATGAGACTCCTTTCCTAGAATACCCGAACGCTCGTTAGCCCTTGTCAGCGCAGACGCATAGCTCACGCAACGTCACGCGATCTCATACTAAATCCAGAAATGAACGTGTGCAACAAGATATTTTGAATCATTCTTCTAGGGTATCAACCTCACTTTTTATCTTTTGACGGATATACAGGACCGTCACTGCGGCTTGGTTCATTCGGATGCTTCGGAATTTGGGATGATTCACTGACTGGACTCGAAGCTTGGCCCAAGGAATTGTCCGTAGTAGCAGTTCGTTGTTTTTGTAGGACTGTTTGGGAGGTGTTTGTGCGCTTGAGGATTTGCTATTTGCAGCAATTTTGTCAGTCCGATCTTGACGGAGGTGAAAGATTAAGTGTAAGGTAAGTAGTACCGTACCTGTGACAATGGATCTATCACTTGAAAGTCTCCGCTATCCTTTGAAGCATCATGTGCCGAAGGACTCGTCGGGCCCGGTCGTGATGCATATAAGTTGGTGGGTTTGGACTTTCCAAGAGCAGTTCGTCCGAGGTTGGGAGCGGATGACACTGCGCGCCGAATCAGCTTACTGATATCTTACCGTATGTGCATTGCGATCACATCGAGACTTACAGTCTGTTCCACGATAAGATCTACTCGTTCCGAAGCTATCGCGGATTGCAGGTTGCGACCGTGGTATACCATTGTTGAGGCCAGACTTCTCCTTCTGCGACGCCGTTACACGAATCTTTGGTACTGCTTCGGCCATTTCGCAGGTATCTCATCGCGTTTCCAGTCTCTCTGCATAAGGAGAAGTCTCCCAATGTAGTAGAGACTGTGGATTGAATGGAAGTTGGCGCGTCGCAGGTCGAGTCCAGATAAGCAGACAATGGAAAAAAGAGGAATAGATGAAACAAGTATGTAGGTCGCAACAGGCAAACAAGGACGGGAGGAGTATCAGGGGATGATAATACACGGTTGATCAAGGTAGAGAGCAATTGGGTATAAGAAGATAACAGGTTGTACTGTCCTGTACTCTCTCCACTTGTCGAGATTGAGCGATGGGCATCGACTGGGGAGCTTCGAGGCGACCTCTCGTCCCGTCTGAATCGTCTCCCATCTTTAGGTTGGCAGGGAAAGACGTCACATCCAGCCGCAATGTGCACTAAAGACGTGCCAAAAGTATCAACGGTGCGGGAAGAGGGATGCACTCTCCATGATACAAAAATTTATGTATATAGAAAAAGTTTGAAGGTTTCAAGAGGTTTAGAATATTCCATTGCATTGCCCAGGAACGGGGCAAGCACTCTGTTCCGCGGCACGAGGTCTTGTGGGAACAGCTCAACAGCCACCGCAAGTGACCACACCTTACATCAATCTCTTCATCGGTACAGCACCCCCATAGGGCTAACGAGCATACATGAACGTCTTCAGCGCGTCCCTGAGAGACGTGCGCCTATCTATAACTAGGCAACATCCACTCTTCTCCGTAGTCCTACAGTTGGTTTACTTTCTCCATACCTCCTACAGAAGTACCGGCACTAGCATTGGTACAGTACAAGTCCTAATAGGTGTCCAACTTTCCTACAAAGAATCTTCCATATATCTCCTGCGAGATACCTTCACCAGAAGATCCTTTGCACCCTTCCAATCTAATCAAACCATTCATTTTGATACCTTATCCAGTTACAATTTCTTCATCCATTTGGTCTCAAGATTCGCTCTTTTATAGATCTTGTGCAACAACAATTCAGATTAGTCTATTGCGATATAGAGAAAATGGAATACCTCGAGATCATATATGTTACCTTCCATCCTCGGGTCCGGTGTCTGATATCTACTCGGCCTAAAACGGTTTCGAGAGGAGTTGAGAGGCTCTTTGATAATGGAACATGGCCGCTTTAGGAACTCTGAGCTTCTCATAGTATAGGTACAGTACTATTTACCACACAAACCAGTGAAATCGAAAATGGAATGTCAAAGATCCTTATTTAATATATGTATTTACACACACACACACACACATATATATATAAAATATAACACTATCCTCTTTCTCATCAACCACATCCCAACCATATCATATAAGCGTAGATCTCACAACCCCAGCACGAAAAGTAGTTTTAAAGATCTTAATTATATCGTATCTACCCCTCATTTCCAAGACATGCCAGCCCAAAGTTCCAACACCAAGGGTAATACCTAAACCACACAAACGCCACAGAACACCATTAAGTAGCAAAAGGCGACCGACGCGCCTGATGAACCCATCAATCCCGAAACCTCAGTGGGTATGCGATGTAAAATTAGCGAGCCGAGTTTTAGAAATACATAAAGGAGAGTAGATTGATTTAAAAGTCCTCATCGAAGCAGAAATCACCGCTCATATTCGGCGCCTCAACGGCAGCCGCTTGAGGCGCTCCAGGCGTCGACTTCTCGTGCTTCTTCGTACTCGCCATGACGCCAGCCTTTTGGTAGTCACCGACCCGCTTCTCAAAGAAGTTTGTCTTACCAGCGAGGGAGATGTTCTCCATGAAGTCGAAGGGGTTGGTTGCGTTGTACACTTTCACGTTTCCTAGCGCGAGGAGAAGACGATCGGCGACGAACTCGATGTACTGACACATCAGCTTCGCGTTCATGCCGAGTAGAGCGCAAGGCAGGGCATCCGTCAAGAACTCCTTCTCGATTTCGACTGCCTCGGTGATGATCTTGCGCACGGACTCTGGGGACGGCTGTTTGCGGATGTGTTGGAAGAGCAGGCAGGCGAAGTCGGTGTGCATGCCCTCATCGCGGGAGATGAGCTCGTTGGAGAAGGTTAGGCCAGGCATGAGACCGCGCTTCTTCAGCCAGAAGATGGCGGCGAAAGAGCCGGAGAAGAAGATACCTTCGACGGCGGCGAAGGCGACGAGGCGGGAGGCGAAGGTTGAGTTTTTGTCGGTTATCCAGCGGATAGCCCAGTCAGCCTTCTTGCGGATGCAGGGGACTGGAGTTATATTAGATAAGGGTTGTCATGGGGGTAGTATGTGTGACTAACTGTTATCGATGGCATTGAAGAGATATGCCCTTTGCTTGGGCTCGCTGATGTAGGTATCGATGAGGAGCGAGTACGTCTCTGAATGGATGTTCTCCATCATGATTTGGAAACCATAGAAGCAGCGCGCTTCCGGTACTTGGACCTCCCCGCTGAAGCGCTCAACCAGGTTCTCGTTGACGATGCCGTCTGATGCGGCGAAAAACGCAAGGACGTGAGAGATGAAGAATCGCTCATCGTTGTTTAAACGCTTATTCCAGTCATTAATATCTTTGGAAAGATCGATCTCTTCGGCAGTCCAGAAGGATGCTTCGGCTTTCTTGTACATTTGCCATATCTGTTATCAAGTGTTAGTGGTTGAGACGGGAAAACCACTTTACGCGTCTTACGCGACGCGTCTAGGTCGCATCATACCTCATGATACTTTATGGGAAACAGCACGAAGCGGTTTGGGTTTTCCTGTAGCAGAGGCTCCAGTTCCTCATCGCTCTTAGGTGCCTCCACCTTAGACTCTTCCTTAGTCTTGACGGGCTCGTCCATATATGGGATGCCCTCTATGGGGACGGCAACGTCGTCGCTGTAGCTGTTCTCTTTGTTTTCGGGGGCAAAGACGAGCTTCTTCGCTGGTGAATCTCCCATTTTGAGGTTACTGATTCCAATTGCAGCCTACAGTTGAATAAACTTGTCAGTATATGCGCGTATACAGATAAGCAGTAGTGGCGACGGTACCTTCTTGGAGGGAGTAATCTGAGTTGCCATTGCTGATTATAGAGATGTCGATGAGAAGAATTATGAAGATTATTTTGGGAGCAGCAAGACAAAGAAATAGTATTGTGGAACTGCGGAGTGTTTTGAGGATGAAGATTCGGTACACGAAAATTGATGGAGGGACAAAGGCTTATAAAGAGGGTAACGCGGTCTTCGCGTCACAGACCACCGTCGTGTTTTGGAGTCCGAGCTCACAGGCATCCCACTCCACTTCCTGCCCCCTAACAAACGTATAACCACTCACGATCCAACACTATGCACAAGTCTCAATTAACTTCCCTCCGCGCCTTGAAATCTCCTCACGAAGTCACGCTTTTTGCACGCCGGCGTTTTGTTTCAGCTATATCAAGTTAATAATTCGTCCTGAAGCCGCTTCACCCATTTCCCGTCACGCATCTAATCTCAAAGATCAAGATTGAATTCTTCTTTCACTCACCCCTCTTCATAACACAAAGTCAAGCCATCTACAAGGGGTGTTGCTGATCTGTACTTTGTTAGCGGTCGTCGGCGCAGTTGGGTGTAAGCTCAACCTTCTCATCAGCTACTTTATACAGTAAGGTTGCTTACATATCAGGCGGGAACCTGTTGCACCCCTTCAGGTTCGACCATCTACCGAGCAAGAAACCCCTTGTATAGTACGACCTGGAGTCCCGTACATATACTTAGGTTGCTGGCATATGTACAGATCCGTACATAGCAGTGACAAGAGATCGTTCGTCCTACAAGTGGGCGTTACGCATGTACTTATTCAAGATAAGGGCGCATGTCACAGACATTGACACAGCTAACAACTCAACATCAGTTGGGGTTCTAGATGTAGCATGTACCTAAACCCCACAAGGGCTTACGTAGATGTCCAACCTAGATAGCAGCTCAATCTTTTATTCTGTGATTTCTAATCCCCACATCAACCTATTATGTGAAATTTTCTCTTTGGTGTCTTACTCACATTTTATAGCAAGGATCGGAGGTACCCCCGCTTTGCCTCTAAATCCTCCACATTCCTCCTCAATATCTGGAGAATGTCAGCTATTGCTGGAATTGAGCGGTATCCGATAATCCGAGTCTCCTACCGTAAACTTTCTTATCATTTAACTTACTCATTAGATAGAGTGTTTATCTAGTTGAAGTCCATTTCCTTTTAGTTGTGTCAGACCTTATCAGCTTCGATATACTCAAGCATACCAAAACCCTACTATGGAATTTGAGTTATAAGCATCATAATCACTTTGTATTCATTTGAAATATCACCTCGAGCACGATATAGCACGATATAGCACTATATACGCGTGTGACACGCTTTTCATTCATGTTAAACACGCGTTAAGTGGCCAAGCAGCCGAGAAGGGGAGCCTGCGGAGCCCGGAGGTTCAACGCATTTGGTCTTCTCGGTTGGCCGTACATGTTTGATCTACCGCCAGATGTCAAATCTTATTCTCACCACACACATCTGAATAATCCACCGCTGACATAGAATCCAGTACCAGTTCACTCTTGAACCATGATGCAGATGTAATCCTCATGCCTCGTAATCAAATAGCCTCCCAATGTAAAGCTTATCAACACTCTCTGACCGAACCATCGTTCTTCGTAAGATCTTGAACCGTTATTCTCGTAATATCTCCATGCAGATGCAGTCTTCATGCTACTGATCAAGTAGTCTCCCAATCCAAGCTCACGACGAATTTTTCCTTCACAGGACCCAAGCTCTTAACGTCTCCACCATCCGCCTCACTGACCCTCTCCTCCGGCGGATTAATACCAACGACTACAGCATCCTGGAGATAAGATGCATCAACTCCTGAATTGACCTCAAACGACGTACCGCCCCATTCCATGGTTGTGCGGCCAGATTGATGGACGCGCATTTTGCCGAGAAAGCCGGATGCTAGCCTAGGCTTGTCAGCTAGAGTCGGGCCAGGTACAGAAGCCAAATTAGGGTCAGCTTTGACTTCACCCTTGACATCGCTTGGTTGAACGGCGCCTGGTGTTGAGATCGGAGCTGGTGCGTTTGAAGTGGTGCCTGGCGCAACTGTGGGAGCAGATGCACTTGGAGCTGTGGAGGGGGCAGCTGCAGAGTTGTTTTCGCCCTTGTCATCGGTTGCAACACTGAGGTCGGGCATCATTGGCGGAAATTGGAAAAGGTATACATGATCGCTGCGTTGATCACGTCCATTCCTCTGTTGCTCGCCATCGCCCATATTGGTGTCGCCATCTTTATCGGGTTTCTTGATGAGACCACCTGAAAGTTCGCGCACCATTTTGTCTTGATCCTGTTGAATGCGGGCCCACTCGGCTTTGTCTTTCTCGGTCTCGATAACGAAGGGAGGTTGGTCGTGACCAGGGATGTTGTGGTCTTGCTTTGGTTTGAGGGGTTTCTTTCCAAGTTCAGGTGAGGAAGGTGGCTCTTTCGGTACAACTTCGTCTTCCGGTACTTCTGCCTGTTTGGATGGTTCCAGAATCATTTCTGGAGCGTCCGTGATCGTGACTTTCTCACGTGGTTCGGGTTTGACGATGATGGCGTCATCCTCATCCTCAGAATCAGACCACATGCCCCTCCACTTACGTTGGGCTCTTGTGACCTCAAAACCATCCTCTTTGGATGAATTTGCTGAACTCGTTTCCGTATAGATGTTTATGACTCGAGGCTTATGCTCAGTACGTGGCACCCGGACGGGCGCGTATGTAGGATCGTGATTGCTCAATGTGCTCGTTCCTCGCTTTCCACGGTTTAAAGGTCTACCCTCTTCGCTACTGCTGCTGCTGCTCAGGAGGTGGATGAAATCGATGTTCATCCTGGGACCCGCTTCCGAATCATCGGTGTCATCACCAGAGGAGTACTCGTCATCTCCTGCATTGTATTGCACGCCGGTCAACTTGATATCAGCATCCGGGTCATCCTTCACATTAGGTTCATTCTTTACGCGTCCGCTCGCACCAGCTTCTCGAAAAGACCGTGAACTAGAGACATGCACTCGATGCTTCGCGTTATCTAAACATTAAGTCAGCATATGTTCCAACTGAAGATCACATCGCCATGTTTTTCCGATAGCATCAGAAACATACCATGTACCATGAAACCACCTCCGAACGGTCCACTAGGCTCTCTCAAATCACTTCCAAAGCCACCTCTTCCGCGTCCTCTACCCCTATCACCTCCTCTTCCTCTAGCAGCTGCTCTGGCTCTGGCCGCCGCTGCATCCTTTCGACCCTGCTCTGCAATTGCTTGACGTCTACGCGTTGCTTCAGCACGCTCAGCTGCATCACGTTCCTCTTTACTTCGTCGACCTCTGAATGAGGGTTGTTTGATGGTCCTCTTTGACCCACGGGTAGCAGTAGTGCCACCACGGAGAGACTCGAGGCGTGGGTCAACGACCTTCGACGCCGTGGCTGGTTCAGACTCGATGACTGGCTGGAAATCGGTGGCTGAGGAGGGGTCAGGAGCTTGTTGGGCATCGGCGAGTATAGACTTTTGAGGTGCTTGTTCTGCTATCTGTGCGGACGCTGAGGATTCGGGGGGAATGTCGACGGGAGTATCGGTAGGAGGTTCGGGAAGGACGTTGCGATCTTTGGTGTTTCCGGTATCGGCTGGGGCAAATGGTTCTTCAGTTTCTACAGGTGTAGATACAGCAGATGCGGCTGCAGCTGCAGTTGCGGCCCTTGTAGTTCTCTTGCGCGGGGCGGTAGGGGCAGCGGCATTGCCGCGCTTTTTGGAAGGCGGCATCTTGAAGAATTGCTATGGATTCGAATTGGTTTGAGAATATTTTAGGCGTACAAAAGTAAAGAAGAGCCAAAAACGGGTGCTTTTATTGCCGGCGTTTGTGAAGAAAAAAGGTTCGGATTGTGGTAGAAAGGAAGTTATGATTCAGTCAGTGCGGGCAGGAACTTTTCGGTTTAGTAGACCTTTTTTGGTGGAGCTTGCGCACGGGCCATTTTGCGAACTCTTGGCTGCCACTTTCCAATCTTGGATTTTAACATGTTGCGGGTCGGGAGCGACGACATCACAGTCCACCTCGCCAACCTCAAAAGGTGTCCAAGATCCCATCTTCCACCATGGCGAAGACCGCCAAACCTAAGAACAAAAGTACATCCTCCACTTCCTAGCCTCTTCCTGTCCTGGCTACCCCTCCCTACCTCCTCAATTACTGACTACAATACCAGACCCCTCCCTTCACTCCCGTGCCGCGCGCCGCGCCTCCTCACCCTCCCTCAACACCGACAAATCTCTCAAAAACATCCCACTCCCGGCCAACACCAAACAGACCTTCACCCTAAACAAAGCGCACAATGCCTCGATCCCGAAGCGGAAAAAGCAGAAGCAGTTGACGCGGCAGCAGAGACTGAGACGAGAGAAGGGAATTGAGCGTGCGGAGGTGATAGGCGAGAGGTTAGAGGTGAAGAGGGAGAAAAGCGGGAAGAGGGAAAAGAGGGTGAAGGAGAGGAGTAGGGAGTGGGAGGTTGTGAATGGGAAGGGGGGTGGAGCTGCCACGATTGAGTTTGGTGAGCTAGGAACTCGTGGGGAGGAAGGGGAGATGGAAGTGGAGGATGAATGGGAAGATGAGAGAGAAGAGGCCGAGGGAGATGTGGACATAGTGAAGGACGGCGAAAACTTGGTGGATGAGAAGAAATTGGTGGACAGACAAGAGAATGCAGAGAATAAAGAGCCGCTTAAAGAAGATGAGGAGGATGTGATACTGTGAGCTTTCCATCGAACACGGGGGGTTCGTGCTTTCTGGAAAGGAAAACTCATGTCCTTCAATCGACTGACGATACGAAATAATGGTTTCATTACGCTTGGCTTTGTTTATAGCAAGGAGTTGGCCTCCTCATGGCTTTCAGGTGTTCTCGCCTATGGAAGTGGATTCACGAGGATAGAAGTAGAGAACGTGAGCGAAATATCGCTGCTATATGGTGTGTAAAAACAAGAGTAAAGTGCACATTCTTCTCCTAGAGTACGCACCATATGCTACTACCTCACTCGTCGCGACGGGGAACTTTAGGGACCAATGCCCAACTGACGCCCGCAGTCACAATGAGCGCTACAACGATAGGCTGCATAACTTGCACGCCTGCTCGACTTGCTATAACACCAGTCAAAGCAGGGAAGAATGCACCGCCAGACTGAGCCAATACAAAGATGAACCCTATTGCATGTCAGCAATCTGCCACATTGTTCCTCGAGAGTTATACGTACCTAATGCAGTAGCTTGGACACGCTTCGGGAAAAGTTTCGATGCAACAGATATGCCCTAAAATTACCAGTCAGCGCTCTCCTACGATACACGTGGGACGGCTCATACAGTTGCGAAAAGCGGTCCATAGAAGAATCCTAGAACGCTGATGGCGGTAGCGTTTGCAACGATGTTCGGGACGAGCCAAAAGACCAATTGTAATCCTAACATCAGGACACAGTACAGTAAAAGCATACGTCTCTCGCCAAATCTGTACGTCGGCTCGGCTAGAAGAAGTCGTCCTAGGAACACGCCTCCCCAAAGACCAGATGGTACGTAGCCGACCTTCGAGAGCTCACCATTACGGATAGTGACGAGGTATTCTACAATCCACCCTACAAACATTTCTTAGTGTAGTGCGCGGATAAATTAGTTCAAACACATACCTCCTGCCGTGATACCAGCGCCTAGAAACGAGAAATAAAACAAACTCAACATCCACAGACCCGGCAACTTAAACGTCTCTTTGATTTCCCTTACCGCTTCCTTATTCTTCCCTATCTCTCCACGTTCCCCTTCTCTTCCTTCCTCCTGAGCTGTGCTGTTGAAACCTAACGTGTCCCAAAAGGTGACCACCACCCCTACCAAATTCGCAACCCCGAGGCCAGCTTCAACAGCGTAGAAAAATAGCCATCGCTCCCCCTTACCCGATGTTGCTACTGCCGTCGCCACAAACGGTCCAACCAAGCACCCCAGCGCATACATGGCATGAATGAAGCCCAGCCACCTATGCGCGTCTTTGACAGAACTGACATAGGTATTAGCGTGGGAGTCCTGATAAGCCATGCCCAGCGCATTGAGGCAAAATGAAGCGGCGAAGAGTCCGAATGGCGGGGTCCAAGGGCGTAGAACGTGTGCGAGGAGTTGCACAAAGGAGCCGAAGAGGAGGATCATGCCGAAGGGGAGGTAGTTCCGGAGATGGGAGTTGGTGAGACCCGCAAGGAGCCATCCACTGAAGGTCGAGGCATAGCTGGGGTTTGTTAGTGGGGGTAAAGGGGTGTGGGGAATGGAGGTGGGAAAAGGTGTACATTATGGCAATGGAACCGGTGCTGATGTGGTAGGTGCGGAGCATGTAGGGGACTAGAGGCCCTATAGCGCCATCGTTTGTGCCGGCGAAGAAGAAGCAGAATCCGCAGCTGAGGAGCTTGAAGAGGGTGTTACGGTCTATCTGGTTAGGTTCCTCTGCCGGGACGGCCCCTAACCTTTCGATTTGTTGATCATTGCACGAGCTGAGTTCTATATCTTGCGCTTTCTGAGGACCTTCTGAACTTATAGGAAGTGGCAAGATTTCTTCTGTTACGGTTGTCGACATCGCAATTGACTTCTATCGTGGGACCATAGCATAGTTTGAACCGAGAACTCGAGATAGATGGGAAAAAAGTGACAGCTACTGTTTCTATGAACGAGATCTTATAGTTCCTTTCTTTCTCATTGTGAACCCCGCGAATATACGGACCGCTCCCCCAAGACCTGTCGCTTTATCTTCGGAACATGATGATCTTGAACTGCTGGAGGAAAGTGGGAGCAGACGAAGAGCAAAATGGCCCCGAGAGGAAATGGTTTGAAATATACGAGAAGCGAAATGACCCCGAAAGGAAATAGTTGCGAGGAAAAGAATTCCATGACGTAGAGGTGGAGGTGGATTACCTGTACCTTACCTAGGACCTGAGGCCTGTATCCCATTTACCTTACCTAAGGTATACATGTCAAGGGAAATTACCAAATGCAGCAAGCTGTACCGCTGTCATGCACGAGCACTTCTTGCTGGTTCTTAAATCAACGACATGTGGTGGCACCTGCCTTCTTTAGAGGAAGACATGCTTTCGGTAAAGGTAGTAAGGCTCTATATCACCTTAGTAAACAAAAGAGAGACATCTTCAACTTTCTGATATAAGCATCCTTCAATGCTACTTCTTACAAATGCAAAATGAAAGTACAAAGTAGATGGAAAGGATGAAGCAACGTTGCCTCTTCCTCAAACACCTCCAATAGCTCTTGCCCCTCGCTAACAAGGATTACTAAAGCCAATCAACATACAAAAGTAAGGTATATTTACCAGCTTCTCTGTACCTGCAGCACAGAAAGACAACTACACCACAAAAATACCCATTTTTCTAATACACAACCCATTGCATAACAGACGAACATAGATCTAGTAGCAGCATGAAGTTACTTCTTCTATCCTCCCTCGCCATCTTGGGGGCAAACGCTGCCTCCGCCGTTATCGATCTCGTTCCTGACAACTTCGACAGCGTTGTCCTCAAGTCCGGCAAACCAGCTCTCGTAGAATTCTTTGCTCCATGGTGCGGCCACTGCAAGAACCTCGCTCCTGTCTACGAAGACCTAGCACAACGATTCCAGTTCGCAGAGAATAAGGTCACTATTGGTAAGGTCGATGCCGATGAACACAAGACCTTAGGAAGGACATATGGCGTTCAAGGCTTCCCTACACTGAAGTGGTTCGATGGAAAGAGTGACACACCCGAGGACTACAATGGTGGTAGAGATATTGATAGCTTGTCGAGTTTCATTACCGAGAAAACTGGCATCAGACCAAGGGTCAAGAAGAGCGCACCTAGCCACGTCGTGATGTTGAACGACAAGAGCTTCAGGACCGAAATTGGCGGCGACAAGGATGTCTTGGTTGCATTCACAGCACCATGGTGTGGACGTACGTACATCTATACCTCTTACTCTATCCTGTCTGCCTTTTACCACTCACCCAAATTATTTTTAAACATGTCTTCTAACATAACTTTTAATAGACTGCAAATCGCTGGCTCCCATCTGGGAGACCGTTGCTACCGATTTTGCAGCTGAGCCCACCGTACTCATCGCAAAGGTGGACGCCGAAGCAGATAATTCCAGAGTCGTTTCGCAAGAACAACAAATCACCGGCTACCCAACCATCAAGTTCTTCCCCAAGGGGTCGACCACTCCCGAGACTTACGAACAAGACCGCACCGAAGCTGCCATCGTCTCCTACCTCAACTCTAAAGCCGGAACCCATCGCGCGGTTGGCGGTGGGCTCGATGCGACTGGTGGCACAATAGCTGCTCTTGATTCTATTCTAGATACAGCCAGAGCAGGAAGTGATGGTGTGGTTGGTGCGTACGATGAAGTGAAGAAGGCTGCGGCGGGGGGCAAAGAAAGGTATGCTGAGTACTATGTCAAAGTGCTCGATAAGCTGAAGAAGAACACTGGATATGTGGAGAAGGAGCAGACGAGGTTGCAGAGTATATTGAAGAAGGGTGGTCTGACCCCGGAGAAGCTTGATGATCTGACTAGCAGGAGTAATATCTTGAAGAGGTTCCAGGGAACCGTGGACGCTATTAAGGATGAGCTATGAGCTCAACTGACATATGAGATCATGATTGTCTTTCCACTTGTGCTAATGTTCGTTCATTTAGGCCCGCCGATGAAGGTATTTGGGGACGGTTCTATGTGGACGAATAAAGGTCGTGGGTGTCTTTTCCGGTGTTAGGGACACAAAACTTGCGCAGGGGGGATTCATTGATCAGCGGCATAGCGCTCTTTAGACTATGATAGCATACGAACAAAACCTATGCACAACTCATGCTCCCAATATGTCACATCTTCAATTCTCTTCCACCCAAAGAGCTCTGTCAAATCAAAGTTCCAATAACAAAATGGTATCCCGCAAGAACAATATCACTACGTCAACAAGTCGAAGGGAGGATAGGGTCCAATTGATTTCCCGAGGCTTTTATTTACTATCCCCACCCTTGGTGCTAGTGCTGTTGGCCTGGATAGTGGATTCAAGGGTGTCAAGTCGCCGAGACATGTCATCCACTAGAGAGTCTTAGTAAGTCTGTCCAAGAGGAAAGGATAAAAGAGTGAAGGAATAGCAAATCATTGGTATACAATTGTAATACATTAAAATTCAACAAATACGAAATCAAGAGAACAGACAGCGAATACGGACGAAACGAGAAACTAGAAAATGAACTAGAAAATGAACATACTTTTCTCAATCAGATCTTTGGACATCGTGGCGAATTTCGTAGTCAGTTGGTTCAAAAGCTCGTCAACGACAGCGGTGAGTTCAGCTGTCCCAGCATCAGTGAGAGCGGGCTTCAGAAATGAGTTAGTATACACAAAATTCAGAGGTATATGCAATTTGCTTCCATTTCCGTCTTTCAGGGTCTCAGGGGATGGCGTATTAGATGTGAGATACCAAGACTTACCGTTGATGCTTCTGAGCCCGATCTCGCTTGAGGATTCGACATGACGAAGGTAGAAGCTTATTAGCCTCCCTCTCTGTTCCTATCTTCTAATTATGTGTCGTGCCTGTTGTTTTGTTTTATACTCTGTTTCCTGATCGAGGAAGTCCAAAAAGGGCGCCCTCCCCCCGGGTTCACCCCGGCAGATCCATCATCCCTCAGCCCTGCGAGCTACATCAATGGCGTCCACCTCAACCGAACGCGCTCTCCTGGCGCGATCTTGGGTTGAAGAAAGACCAGATCGGAACCTTGTTTCTACAACCACGTCTACCTTACATACCCGCACATCCTCGCTACAATTCATACGAGTATATGATAAATGTAAAAGGATATAGTAGTGATAATTCATCATGCCAGTCCCTGAGAGCTCGGTCCTACAGCCCCGCAATCCCCGCCTCGTCGACGATAACCAATGGGCCGAATTCCAGCTGTTGGGCGTTGAAGTGCACGATATGGAAGCGGAGAAGAAGGGGAAGAGCGGAAAGGGGTTGTGGGGGAATCTGCTGGAGGCGGACGTGGTTAATCCGATGAAGGTTGTGGGAAAGCTGGAAGAGGTGGGCAAGGCGAATGTGCATCTATGTGAGTTGAGGATCGTATTATATTCTAGGGACAAGCGGATGTTGAATTGGGTTCATGCTGTTCAATTGGTCTTTGTGGATGGTATGAAAGTGGATGATGCTGATTCGATATTCTCTAGTGCGGAAACAGAATTATCAGAAACACGTCGTTATTGAAGTCGGTCCTGTAACACGATTCTCGTATGGTCAGATGCACGATGGGGCAATGGCGATATGGGCAGCTGGTGCAGCGGGCTGGTTTCTTATCAAACCGTCACGGGGATACAGAGAGGTGTATAGTTTTATGACTGAGTCTATACAGCTATTATACTATGTTGCGGATCTGTACAGAGAGCGAAGTAAAGTTAGCGCGAAAGAGATATTCATGGGTTATGCGGAAGAACACCCGGATAAGTGTGAGTTTTTGGAGGATGCCGCCGACCGGTTTTATGCGCATAAGGATTTCTTGATCCTGAGCATGCTGGAGCACAAAGAGGGGATTGCGTGGGGTAATACGAGGTTCTATCATCATATGAAGTCAAGATTTCCAGAAGACTTTGATCGGATGAGGGAGAAGATTGAGGCGAAAGTCAAATCAGAAGCTTCCGCTGCGGCAGCGGCGGCGGATGCAAATACATCAGCAAAATGGAAAGGCAGAACCAAAAGGAGTAGATCAATCGAGAGCAAAGACACCCACGACACAACTTCAACAGTCCCCTCCGCTCCAAAGAAAGACGACGCATGGTGGCAAGCCCAGATCCTCTGGGACTTCATGCAGATTGCCCAAGCGTCCAACCTCGTGCACAGTAACGAGCTCAACATCGCCGGTTTTTCACGGGCTCTATACGAGCGTTACGACCTCGCCAATCCAACCCAAGCTGCAAACTACATCCGCGCCCACGCCACTAATCTAATATGGATGATGGAGCACAAGCGCCGACCAACAATCGTGTGGAGAGAACAAACCATACACACCCAACTCTCCTCCGCGAAACTAGCCCCAGCAACGCTAAACAAGATGCTCGCGCTCCGAATACACAGAAGAAAGGATATCGCCCCCATCCCACGCAGCGAGGAAACCGAGGACTCAGGAGAAGAAACAAGCACATCAGAAATCGCGAGGGCACGAAGACTCCACCACGCACAGAAGGGCCGCCTATCGGTCCGTCGTCCCATCAGCAGCAAGTTCTCCGGCAAGGGTACCGCGCACGGCAAATCGAGCTCCCGGGCCGAACCCGAAGCCGAAGAGGACGACGAAATGCTCGACCCCAACGAAGAAGCCGACCTCGCTAGTCCCCTCAAAAGGAAAGGACCCTCCCGCCCCTCTGTACCCCGGAAGCGGAAATCAAGCGCTACGAATCTTACCACGCCGCCTATTAGCTCAGCGTCCGAAGAAGATGAGGATGAGGACGAAGAACTAAATGAAGAGGAACTGAAAACGATCGAGGCGTCTCTCCCCCTGCGGCCTAAATCCTCGCTCTTCCCCACCCGTCCATCGACAAACAGCTTCCTCACCGGCCCCGCTCCCGTTATCCCGATACTACTCACCACACCGCTTCGTCCCACTACCTCAAATGCCCCCGGCGATGTCTGGGTCTGCACTGAAGACGGCTGCGTTCATAAAGTATATGGCGCCAGCACGGACGAGGGGAAGAGGCTGGTTAGGGAGCACGGGGAGTGGCATGAGGATCGGGAACGCGGGGATGGACGGATTGAGCTGGTGAGAAGGGAGGCGGGGCAGGTGGGGGTTTTGGGGGTTAGTCATTTGCTCAAAAGGATTAGGGAGATGTCGGAGTTGAATAGGGGTGGTGGTGGGGGTGAGGCTGGGGCGAAGGGGTTGGGGGAGCAGGTGAGGGTTAAGTTTTGATTGTGGGTATTTGGAATTTATGGGCTGGGTTATTGGGTTTGGTTTGGTTTGGCTGGGTTGGGTTAGGTTAGGAAAGGACGGGTGTTATTGTCGGGTTATTTGCTGGACTGGCTTTGGGGCATAGGGGAATTGAGTATTGGAATATGGTAGTCGTTTCAATGCTCAAGATGACGTGACATGAGGTTCCAGGTTAGTACGTGTTCTCAGATCTAGACAGGACCGAGAACCAACGAAGATATACTGCGAAAATCTCGCTTCTCTGTTACCTCTTCGATCTATACTACTCTCTACCCTCTAACAACGCAGGCGACGCATAAGTTGACAAGACACCCGAGTACAGTGGCATGCGCGCTCATCATCCTAATACCACCGTGTCTGTGATAGAGCTAAATACGTTCTCAACTTCGCAGAGTGTCAATACACATCCCCTTCCCAAAGCAGAGAAGATATCTGCATCCCCGCCGTAACAGCAGGTCTACCATGTAATTCCCGTAATTCAGGCTTCTGCTATAACGGGGAAAGGTTGTCTTCTTTCCTGTACCTTGCACTACAAGCTCCTTTCTCTTCTCCCTCTCTCTCTCTCTTTTCCTCACGGACACAGAGCAATGTAAGAACCTACGGAGACGAGCACAGAATCTGATTTGCCGCCTAGGGATGTGTGACGCTGTGTTCAAGGCTTCTTCGCGTGGGATGGGCTTTGGCTGTGGGTTGTGGGAGCAGCTGTGGGTGAAGAGGGGGGGGTGAAGGTTCGAGTAAGATGGGTTTGGAAAGGGGGAGAAGAGAGGTGGGAGGAGAGGCTGCAGTCGAGGAGTCATGAGGTTGAGTCAGTCATAGAGTCAAAATGACGGCAACTGGGAGAAACATATGGGTAATAGAGAAGAATCGCGAAGCAAGTCTGATCAATAGAGTTATAAATTATCTTCGCATTGCTAGATACGTGAGGTAGCATCTAGTCCAGATTACCAATTCCCGTAATCCCATGTGAGCCATCAATCGTCAATCGTTAGTCTTACAGTCGTGACAGTCATTCGTCGCATCGATCATATAGGTTCACTGCGCTCAGGCTCAATTGTCGGGCTTGTAAAGTTCTTCCATTTGCAACAAAGACTCCAAAGCATGCGCATGGATGGTCCTCAACTCATTGACCTCATCGTCGGAAGCATTGCGCTCGACAGCCGCTTCGTACTCTTCAGCTTGGGCTTTGATAACAGCATTGGTAGCCGCCATAGCTTCGCGAAGACGAAGCGTGGAGCCATTCCAGTCATCAGTAGGCCAGTTGGACCAGTGATCGTTGCGGCACTGTGAGATATGTTAGATGAGTTCACATAAGGTAAACTCCAGACATTAAGGTCGGAAAATAGAAGAAACGCACGCATAAGTGCGAGATAGAGTTGCTAAAGTAACCGTGAGGAGGGCACTTATCCGTCGTCGCGTGCTTGATGCGGCTAAAGCACCAGTACCTATTACGCATCAGCTTTCCCTGTTGTTCGAATATGATGAGAAAGGAAGAGATGAACTTACTTGCTACCACCATGACGAACAACATAGCGAACAACATAGCGAACAACATAGGTATAAGCAGGGACCTTGGGCTGATCGCGATTGGTGTGACATTCGACGAGACCAGGATCCTGGCCGCAGTTTTGGTAGCCCGCGGACGAAGTCATATTTGTTGTTGACGAGGTGAAAATGATATCCTGTATTCAGGTTCATGAAATGCATGTCAAACATCCCATAGCTGTAATCAGGGCAGGCAGCCTCTGCGCCGGTGATACGGTGTAATCCCATTACCATGATCGAAGATGAGACCAACGCGACATCAGCAACGACATTGCGAGCAACAGGAGAGGCAACAAGGCCTAAAAGGATGAACGAGAAAGGATTAATGAGCTTCATGACGCTTCAGACGTCGGCCAGAGCTTTTGTGATGCGAGCGATGCAAGAAAAATTGATGTTTTGACGGGTAAAAGTGAGGTGTAGAAAAGATGGAGAGAGTAGGCGAGTTCAAAACCTTTATAGCACAGACGAACGGCCGAAGGGAGATTAGATGGGCGACGAGCAAGTTTTGGTCGAGACGTTACAAATTCGGAAGGAGTGGGAAATGAGTCAATTATTGTCACTGACTTGAACGCCCGCGTTACCATGGACAGTCACTCAGGTCGACGGGGGGAAGACCTGACCTCTCTCTTATATGCTTATCAGCTTTGCATGTCTTTGTAGTGAACTTATTTGATTGAGCGAACGTTGAAGATGATTGTCGTGAAGGAGTGATTTTGAATTGACTGATAATCACCTCTTTTCACACCCAGGACCTTAGAGGATTGAAAAAAAAAAAAGAAAAACAAAAAAAAGGCAAAAGAAAACCTCCGTAGAGGGAAAGTTAACCCGGCGAACGCATTTAACTTTATATTCTGGCGGAGCCGGGGCTCGAACTAAGGACTTAGAAATTTGACTGATAGGAAATTGACTGAAGGAAAGATGACAAAGGAAATGCCACTACTCAGCTATTACCGCCAGAATTGAAAGTTATTAGGGTTTAGGTGCTTATAACGCACGTGTTTGATGAAGGGATTTTGTGTAAACAGTTTCTAACGTAATCTATCTCTGGCGTCTCACCTGACGTGGTGTATGTGTGGGCGGATGTTAAGAGTCAATGATACGCCTACTTCAGAAATCCCCGTGCTTCTTCTTACCAAAACCATTAACATGAAGCTAACAGATCGTTTACTACATGAGCATAGCTAAAAGAGTTCAACGATTCTATGAGTTCAGAGATAAGAGATATTACCGTTATCAGCAGCAATAGTAGTGATTAAAGCGCTTGGAACCTCTCTTATGTCTTCTATTCTACGTTTAAAATGGAGGAAATGTTCTGACTATGGCATATAGATAAATCAATGTTGAAGCAGCGGATTCGGATGCGAAAGAAAGGATACCATCGTCGTGGATACAACAATGGTGAAAGAGGAGTTGCCTTAGATACCAGGACTCCAATTTACCTACCTCTGCTGTGAACTTATACCACTACGGTGAAGAGGATATCTTTAAACACCACTGCCTATTCTTAACTAGAACAATGATATTCTATGAATGATCTTTTGCATTCAAAACAAAACCGACCTGAAATATATAACTTCCAGCAACGAAGATGAGCAATCAATATATCCATCTTAGCCGTCCAGGATGGGGTTACAAAAGGAACATATTATATTCCGTATCCCGATTATTGTTCTGGTTAGAATTATTCTACGGCGGGAACTCGAGCTCGGAATCTGGAACCCATTTCCCGGGCCGAAAAAGGAGATGCTAATATTCGTAGAGGAATTGACACATTTACATGCTATTATATAGCTGGTAGGGAGTCGTCATGGGAGAAAGGTGCTCCATTGGGCTGTTGGAGGGATTATACAAGACACAGCACCAGCAGGTTGAGCGTAAAAGAAACCAGAAAGATAACTCTCATCAAAAGAGGGATCAGTTCATACAGAAACATCTTTCATTGTGTTACTCCTTTCTTGCTCTGAGATGGAACGGGATGAGATAAACTTACGAGACGTTGAGGTCGGAGCGGACCTGGGAGAGACCATATCGCTCACATAATCGGTTCTAGATTCGCAGCTGAAGTTGGGTTTGACGGGGAAGTCAGGCCGTTCTTAGTTCTATCACACCATATCCAACCTCAACATAACAAAAAATGAGTATAGCCATCCCGTCAGTTACGACCCTTTCCTACCATTTCCTCTTTTTTGGCGAAGAAAAGGTGCGGCTCATGAACATACTCATAGACTACAACCTTAGAGTATCGGTACCTCATGATGGCGTAACTCCGCAAAACCGGTAAACAGCACGTGGAACTTTTCCATTCCCACGACGAATCAACCCGCAAAAAATATGGGGAAACGCATCCGGATCTAACTGCAATTCCACATCCGCTGCCCCGTGCCGGAGGTATCTCCTACGTGTCCGCCCCTGATTTTTGATCGCCATCAGTAAGCTTGGACACCTACTACCGATTTAAGGCTGCCGTCCCCACGCAAACTGGAAAACGTCACGAGTGCCAATTCCAACCTCACACGAGGAGATTTCACACATTTAGAAAATATGCGTATAGACACCGGTACCTCAATTTGGATATCTTTGTTAAACTTCACGGGGGAGCCGAAACCGAATGTCATCACGCTTACGAAAGAAAACCCCGAACCAATGCAGCCGAGGAAAGGAAAAAAAAAGTCGTCATGGTTTGGATATCTTGACGTGAGCCTTGACGCGTGTTAGACGCCATTCTCACGTCACGTTTCAACCCGACTGAAACTTCACATGTAATCGCTCGTAATTGATTCTTTAGAACTACAGGTCAAGGAAGACATATAAACTCAACTGCACCACCGATTTTGACGCCAACATAAGTTCCTTTCACCGATATGAGAGCGTCTCAAATATGAGACCCAGAAATAAGGATAATATTACACGAGAGTACTTTCTTATGGAGTAAAACTGAGTGTCCCGTCGTCTAAGCTCTGTAAGCAAAAGTTAGTAATCAGGCTGAATCGTTGATTATAAGTTGTCTAAACGATTCGAGGTCTAATTATATGCAGAGCCGACGAGAATTAAAACTTACAGAAATATCACGATTTGATGGCGAATCTAGAATAGACCTTTCACCTCCAAAGCGGCGGGGTTACACCGACACTAGCTGACGAGCAGCACGGGAACTCAGTGCTAATCCAGAAACAATTGCTCACTTTCATTTTCGCCTTCTCTGGAAGATCAACCGCAGGCAGTACAGTACCAACAGATTTCGGGATGTTTGAAACAATAGGCAATGAGGAATAGGGTTTGGTTCATCTGCAAGAATTCAAGGCGCCAGTTACACTTACTCGCAGGCTATGTAACTTCAGCCGGGGGTAAGAAGCGCTTCCCAGTCTTCGTCAGAGAGCGCATTGACATCCATTGATTCGGTGGTCGGAACAGTATCGAGATTCATTCTATATTGTGCACCAGAGGACGACGGTAGTCCACCGTTTGCCCCGGACCTGTGGGGTGCATGGTCCGCGGGAGTCGGGCTATCTCCTTTCGAATCCTGCACTTTCTCCCTATGCCGCTGGAAGAAAGGACTGTCAGGAGCGTGCAAGTACCTCTCTGGGGATTCTGATCCATCCTTTCGAACATCTATAGACTGGCTTCTGGCGAATCCGTATTGAAATGATGCTTGACCGAAGGCGGGTGAATTCGTGCTTGGTCCGGCAATAGAGCTCATTTGCTCATAAGGCCTATTCGGATTAGCTCCTAGTGAGATAGGAACCTGACTGGGAGAAATAAGTTGGGCTTCTCGCTGTAGGTAGTCCCGAATTCTAGTACAGCCGCAGTTACTGTGCTTCAAGCACTCATCCTTGAGGAAAAGAATATTGTTCTTAAGTTCGGACACTTGAGCCATTAGGTAAGCCCTTTCTGCAGCTAATTCCCTAGCCTTTTTCTCTAGGTCTTGTGTCCACTCCTTCTTCTTTTGTCTACATTTACTCGCCGCTAAGCGGTTCCTCTCTAGAAAAGCGTTGCGTTTTGCTGCTTCTTCTGGATCTTCCGGCACTAGCTCTGGCTCGGGTTGCCTTTGCTTACGCGATTTCCTTACCGGGCCGTCTTTCCTCTTCCTCCTGCCGGCCTTCTTTTCAGGCTCAATTGCAGAATCCCTCTTTTTTACTTGAGTTACTGGTGATGTGGCTAGACTTGCATCGCCATCTGAAGGACCTACATCGTCCGGTGGAGTTACTTGACCGTATTCCTGACGGAAGGTAGGGGCTGAAGACGTGTCCACTGTAAGCAATGATGGGTACTGGTACATGCTCGAGCTCGGATTGACAGCGGAACTTCCTCCAAGATTTGGTGTGCCATAACTAGATGAAGGACCATAGTTGATGGCATTGAAAATAGGAGGAGCTCGAGCTTTTCCTCGGTCCGGTTGGTCAACGAGGAAGAAATCTTGACAGAGTCAGCATTTTCCTTACAGCGGAGTATCTCACGAAGACTCGGGAAATATCATGTTCAGTCACCTACCTGTGGTCATTACTGTGGTAAGTTGACCTTATTTTGAGGAATGAAAGGCGTATGTCTGACGTATTTGGATCAAACTTATGCTTGACGTATGGGATAAACTTATGTTTGAAGTTTTAAGAGTGACGTTTCGCTGAGTCGGACTTTAAATCAAATATCAAGAGTATGTGGCAAAGGGACAGCAATGGATAGATCGTGCACCTCGCACCCCGCATTCAGCAAGGGAAACGACCTTAGGAGATGCTTCCGTGTAGTGATAGCCTCAAAAAAATAAAAAATCTGGAAGCGTAAGTCAGGGTAAGTTATTCTCTCTCTCAACCAAAACGGACAAATATTCTTTTTGGTATAAGATGATAACACATGTGCGAAGGAGGAGTATCTGAAGCGACTAAACGTACCTTTGGTAGAGAGGGGCCAGTAGTTGAGAAGCACGGAAAGGTTTGGTACCGTTGGGACAAATCCGAAAAATACGTTTACCCTATACTGGTACTTTACCTTAGCGCACGATTGAAACCAAACGTTCGAAAGGCTATACCCGCAACAGAACCGTGGTTAGGAGTGAATAGTCGTTCGACCCTTCGGAATAAGGAAATGTTTGGAAATATCGGTAAGATTTCGAACCCTCCACTGGAGTGAAGCCTGGAAAGTTAGAGGGTAAAAGGAAATGGAAGTCAGTTATACAGTACTCTATCTCGATTGCCGAGCTGGAAACCGATCGGGTCAATTGGCATCAAGATAAACGAAATGCGGTGGCTGCTATGAGCTGGAAGAAGGGCAGCAAACCCATCAGTAATTGCTCAGGCCGTATGATGGCATATCAGAAGGTGCGAGCTCAGCTGCACCTTCGGTCGCATCTCCGAGTCCCCGCCACTTTACAAGCTAACTACAAGCATGGGGAGGGCGGCAAAACTATTAACTACCTAGGTAGTTTAGAGTATTTTCGCACCTTTAGGTTCTTCTAACACATTGCTGGTTTATACAGTAGCACATGCCGGACAAGAATTTTCCCTTGTACTTATCAGATATATGAACCAAATCCAGCATATCTACCATGTTCCGGTAAAATGAGCTGAACTGCAGCCGACGTCTAAGGTGAAAAAGACGTTGAGAGTTGAAGATCGAAAGCATTTTCCGCTCATCAGCAAAGGAAGGGTTATTCTACGGAGATGATTCCGGATCATTACTAACCAATCAATGCATCCGGCGATGTTCCGCTCCGAACACCTTGAGGGACTCCGCGTAGTCGGCCCACTACTCGGCCTAGTACGGCACCTTAAATTTTGTTCTTTTAGTTCTAGACTTTTACATATTCACCGGTTGAATCAAATAATAACAAAACCTTAGTTCCCTATTCTAATATTCCTGTGCATTTTTCGCACTTGAGGCCATCGATTATTCTTCCAGTGCACTTTTATCTCCACATGAATGCGCTCTTAATATCTAAAGTACTTTGTAAAGTAAGGTAGTTCTAAAGGTACTAAGGTATATACATTGTCAAATGCCCTATTTACTGTTATCTGGATCTTACTCCTCCGCATGTACGCGTGGACTACCCCGTCCAGATCATCCAAAATATGCAGTATCAACAACCGGTTACCCGTGAGGCATGCCCACCAGGTGCGGGATGACATCAAATGGCATGATCAGAGCGATGTATAAAATTGATAATACCTCCGCATATCTTTTCATTAGATCCATCCGGAGTAGTTTGGGAGTGATAGACATTCAGGTACTCCGTAAAGATTGCTTTGCCACGCTTGCCATGCGCAAATCTATGCGACTAACTTAAGACCCTACAGCGTAGTAGAAGGTTTTAAAGCGAATCGTCCCAAAGTGAGGTTGAAGACGAAGAAATTCACCCTTCTCGGGTCTGATTGATGCTTAGAACGTCATGAGCAGCGCGAAATTGAAGGTTGATGACGATCTTTTCATCTCACGTTGCAGGTGTGGAATCCTTACCTTACAGTTGTTGCTTTAGCGGGGCACATCAGATATCAGACGGAGTTTACTCCGGGTCACCTGAAGAACTACATAGGGTAGGTAAAGACCTGGCGGACGATAGTTTGTCAGCACGTGATTTACTACAGAGATACTTGCACTCACATTCTTCTAAAACTGCCCTGAGGGCGGGATTGGCCTTCCGTACAATCGCTCCCTTCTTGAATGACTCGCTCACGTGTCCCTCTCTGACAGGAACGCGAAAATTAAGCTGATTAAGCAATATGCGGCTCCAATTCAGCATGAACCCCAACGAAATCTCCAACCACGGCGGGTGAACCAACATTCACGCTAACCCCTTAACCGACATATTGATATCTCAAAATCCATAGCCTTATCCACAACATCAACACTTATCTCCATTTCCCTTTTTAACACTGCACGCCACCGGGACAACAGAAATATACAAGCATGTCCGCTGCCGCCATAACCGCTATCGCACCCACCACCGATATCCGTTCAATCCCCTGCCCCCACTGCGGCCTCACCATCCCGCAAGACCACAGTCCCGCGCACCGTCGCATCAGGGAGCTCGAATCGCAAGTCAAGCTCCTGAGCACGAAAGCAACTGCCGCCGGTACGTCGTCCCACATCATTCTCTCCCAAGACCCCCATACAGCCACTCTACCCTCCGCAGAAACCCAATACAAAGTACCTCCATACCCATACCCAACCTCCCACTAACACCCTACCCCACGCAGCCGACAAACTCGCAGACTACGAAGACGAGCTACGCACCCTAAAATCCCCCCCTCCACCCCACCCCCGTCCCTCAACCGCCGACCCCTCGTCCCCCGCCCCACGCATCTCAACCGAGGACCCCCAACCCCGTCCCTCCACCTCCACCGCAACCACAAACCCCTCCCGCGTATCCCGTCTCTCGTCCCTCCTCCCCGCCCGCCGCTCCCCCCATCAAGGGCCAGAAATCGAACTCCAAGCAGCTCTCGCCCGCGAACGCTCCACCCGCGCCCAGCTCGACGCTATGAGCGGCGAGATGGAAGATCTATCCGCGACATTGTTCCAGCAGGCGAACGAGATGGTGGCCGCGGAGCGGAAGGCGCGCGCGAGACTTGAGGAACGGGTGAGATTGTTGGAAAGACGGGATGGGGAGAGGAGGGGGAGGCTTGAGCGGTTGGAACGGGCGGTGGGGAGGATTGAGCGGGTTAGGGGTGTGTTGGGGGGGTAGAGGGTGGGGAGAAAGAGAGAAGAGGGTTTGGCTGTGGTCTTGATAGCGCGAACGGTTCGCACACGTTCCGTTGAGGTTGCTGGACGGTTCGCCTGTTCGGTTGCTAGGCTGAGGTGGTAGGCTGACTAAGATGCGTAACCACCACTTCCATCACGGCACAGGTTTCTACTTCCGGAAAGTAGAACCCATACCGTTACCTAACAAGGACGCGGAACACCCACACGTGCGACAGCCGACAGCTTGGCTGTACGACCCTGATACAACAAAGCGGGTATGACGTACTAGACCAATACGGCGGTACGGCTTCGGGTACGAGAATAGGTACCGAATGTACAGCCCAGCCCAGCACCGGTTAATTCCGAGACGATATGGCTATGAGCTCAGCGGCCGGCCGGCGCGAGGCAAGTGTACGATTACGACAGTTTGTTTTGATTTAAAAAAAAATACGTACTATCGACTCTGGGATCATGGGTTAGATCTGGAGTTTGGCGTGTTTCGTGTCCGTGGGCCAACATTGCACGAGCTGGCTAGCTGGATATGGCGGAATTGCGATACTGATATGCGGGTGTATGTGTTTGTGCATTTGATTTGTGGTGCATTACTGTATGTACTTTTTCTTACGATTTGGAACTAAGGTAGAATCTAGGTGTGGAAGTGGTATGTTTCGCGGTTCGTGGATCGCGGTTCGTGGATCGCGGTTCGTGGATCGTGGTTGTACGGTACGGTACGGTACGGTACGATTGTGTAGTGCAGTATTCAAGTCAGAATAAGGCAGATATCGTGAGTATAGGATATTGAGGGTACAGTTATCGGGTGATCAGTAGCACCTTACACTATCGTAGTACGGTATATACAGTACAGCACAGTGGATAGAGTTTATACGGTGTGTATACGCAGTACAGTCCGTACCCGGAACCACGAAAATCCCATTTAGTATCGATGGGACGTCATGTCCCTAATCATACTCTCCCCTATTCACCAACCTCGGAAAACACAAACACGGCGACGGACAGCGGATAGCAAATCATCGACAGCCACCAAATACGCAACAAGCACAAACATCCACGGAATCACCCGAATCACAACTTCCAAAGTAGCGTTTTTTATGTAATATGGCATTCGCTGATCTCATATTATACAAAACTACCCCAAGTGTGACCTGACGTCCTCAACCGTATGAAAAGGCCTACAGCCACAAGGAACCACCTGTTGATGAAAATCCAACCGTGCAAAGAGACATTAGGCAAAGGCCCCACTAACAGATGAAAATCCCACCATACAATCCGTGCACCTCCGCTATTATGCCCGCAGGATCCCACACCGGTAAGAAGGAAGGAAAAGGGGGTATACCACCCAACCCACCATTCAAAAACCCACACTACCACAACGTAGCAGACCTCAAATCAAACACCGTCCACCACTCCCCAGAACCCCCCAACTACCCTTCCCGCTTCAAGAACCCCTCCAAGAAACCGAATACATATGCCCACCCCCGACGATCCCATAATTAGCCTCCGCAACGCGCGCCTCATACGCATCCAAAAGCCTCTCCTCCGCCGCCATCAACTCCCTCCTCACCCGCTCCTGCACGAACCCCGTCTGCCTTGCTAGCGGCCTCTTCAAATCCCACTCCGCCCGTCTCTTGCACCACTCGCAGATCTCGTATTTCCACTCTGTGGCTTTGGTCACGTAGTTCGGACAGGTCTGGGAGAAGAGGAGGAAGTTCGAGGAGCCGTTTTCGTGCGTGTAGAGGTAGAAGGGCTTGTGGGCGACGGCCTTCGGTGGTGGGGGCTGTGGTTGAGTTCGGGGCGGGGGCTGCGGTTGAGTTCTGGGAGGGGGTTGCGGTTGGATTCGAGGAGGGACCGGTGGTTGAATTATGGGCGGGGGACGCGAAATGGCTGAATTGAGGGCCTGGGAGGCATATTGTGGCCCGCCGTATGGGGTTCCGAAAAGCATTGGCTGCTGCTGGAAGGTGGGATATGGGTACTGAAAGTCCGTAGGGGGTATTCCGAAACCTTGCAGGGCGAATTGCGGTGTTGGCGGGAGCAGTGCGGGAAGAGTCTGCGGGCGGTACGGCTGGTGGAACATGGGATGGTTGTGCATGCTGTACATCGGCTGGAAACCGGGCTGAGGTGTGGGAAGTGGTAGAGTGCGAGAGTATGATGGAACCACGTTGGCGGGTATTATATTTTGTGGGTTGTTTTGCGTGTCGTTTTGCGTGTCGTTTTGCGTGTCGTTTTGCGTGTCGTTTTGCGAGTTGTTTTGTGTGTTGTTTTGTGGGTTGGCTTGTGTGAACGGGATGTCACAGAACTGGACTTCACGGTAGCTGTGCATGCATGGAAGCACTGGATGCATAACCACTTTCGTGTAGCACATCTTTTCGTATGTGCGCGTGAGGACCGCAGGGAATGTGAGAGATACGCGCGTGCGGTGTGATTGTTCTGTAATCTTGAGGCGGATTTGTCGATAGACACGTGTTGAATTTGAGGTTGTGAGATGTAGAGAACAAAAGAGTGATTTGATTTCTGAAGAAGTGTGTTCGCGGGTGATAAAGCCAAGCTTTTGAGAAAAGTTCTGCGAGAGGATTGTGATTTTGAATTTGGAAAGAGGCAGATTGAAGAAACTTTTCCTTGGAATCTTCTCAATAATCTTTAGTGAGAGTAGAGAGTGAAGACAATGCAGTACACGGCCCCCAAGTACTGCAGAAGACACGGAAAATGCTCTTCACCTGACCGAAATAGAGGACTTGAACAGGCCGTTGGTGCTTTTTCTTCAGGTAAAATATTGACGAAGACCCATCGGCGGAGCTGTATCCGGTCCCTTATGGCAAATTACGGCATCCCGAAGTTCCTGGTGAATGTCAACAAGCAATGAACTAAGTTCTGCTGGGAAGACCCCGCAGATAAGGCAGGGTTGAAGTATTGTGAAGAAACAGAAAGTAATCCGGGATGAAACAAAGCTTTAGAGAGCCGGACGTTGTCATACGGTTTATTCGGCCTAAGATACGTACAGTTGATAGAGCCATCTGACGGTACCTCGAGCTCTTTCTCGTTATAATTCCAGACATTCCTTGATCAACGTTCTGTCTTTTTAGTCCTATGTTCCATCAAAATTTTCTTTCTCTGTTTGCAATTTGACGCAAGCATAGTCACTGTTCCTTCATGGCGATACTGGTTCGGGGTGGGTCACATCTGAGGGCACTTCGGAGGTAGGTAATACGTGTCACGGGAGGAATTGAGGAGCGTCCCTGAACCGGAGAGTGGTAGTATCGTAATCATTTCAATGGATTCAATCTTCAGATGTACCTTACAATTGATATTGAGTCTGGGCTTAACCAAACTAATCGTTTTATGGAATTATTGAATTATTGATTGATTTAAGATGCTTCGATTGTTTGTATATCTCGTTCGATGGAAGATTGGCAGTTCAGTACCATGTGGTGATAACTATTTGAACGGGTGAATGACGAATCATACTCGTATAGGTGACGGATCCGTATAAGAACAGTAGGAGACGTAACGATTTAGTATGAATCCCCACTCTTTTAGAAATCATTTCGCCATAGGAGCTCCGTTTATCGACACGATGAAAGTAGAAGACGCCATTTTCTGTGCAGACCTCTTATCCTTCAACGAATCCTCAAGGTATAGGCCAACCTCCGATGTTCCAAAGCAGAAAACGCAATTTTTAATGCGGTTCCTGGTCTTTGAATGGCTCAATAATGGTTAACATATGATGCTCTTGTCTTGGAAGTAGAAGGCACAATAGTCTGTGTGAATTCTAACTTCCCATTAACTCTCTGGATGTTGTTGAAAACCTTGCTGTCGTATCCCACACTCTGATATATATCGATCAATGCTCTTCCTCCCCATTTTCCTGCAGGACTCTTACTTTCACGGCGTCGACGAAATATTTGGGTGAGGTAAAGCATGATTCCGGAATGGTGGAAGGGGTATAATAAACGATCTAATCCAGACGCCTAGTTTATGCATACCATGCAACATAAGTCGTAAAATTCATGATCATCATTTCTTTCCTTTCTTATTCTTCTTCTTACCCCCGCCTCCACCAGCCGCTGGCGGCGCAGTTGTCTTTGTCTCTTTCACTGCAGAGATTGTAGGCATCGTATCTGCTGTCTTGGTCTGCTCTTGGGCTTCTAATGCCGGGGTTTCCGTAACTGGGATGAGTTAGATAGACGAAGCTGGCTTGTTCACTGGGAAGATTTACCTCCAGGAATCTCTGGTAAGGCCGCCATAGTACGCGCAAGTTTACCCAAAGCTGAGATCAATCTACCGACTTCCGCGGCCTTGTTCGTCTGATACTTCAAGCACGCACCAGATAGCGGATCCCAAGTTTTGAGTGTGATCGTGGCAGGGTTTGACGCAGTACCCGCAGCTGCAGATGCTGATGCAGTCGCTGATCCATCCTTGCCGTCTTGTTTCCGTTTACGTTTTTGGATCTTCGAATTCTTGAGGCCTAGAATGGAGTATTTCGTCGTGATTATAGTCTACTCGGGTTAATTTCTATTCGAGATGAACCATGATCGAAGACATACTGTTGTAGGCCTAGCTTGAAGTAGCAATGAAGACTGCTTCATCCATTCTTGACTTGTTTCTAGGTAGGGCATTTTGAAGTGCAACGACAATATTGGATTGGAGTTGACGTTGACGTTGAGTGTGGTGGGACGGTAGAATAAGCGTAAGTCCGAAACGGCATGAATTCCCGGGCCTTAGCTTTTATTTCGTCTCGCCAGTCTGGACGGAAATCGAAAATTCTCACAACACGATGACCAGCCATATCTCCTGCGTTTATGTTCCAACCAATATGTCTTTTTATATTTAAGGCATAGAAAAAGGTCAACTTCGATAACTCTTGCTACACTCCACTAAGTATCCGCTTGGATACTATCCCCAGATATCATCTTTTCATCACTGAAGTTCAACCTGCTTTGGTCCGTTATGTTCAGTCATCACTCTAAGGTAACTCCAAATGAACTTATTACCAAGCGAGATGCCTCTTCTACGGCTATCTCAGTAAACGCTGGGGAATGGGAAAGGGTCAGCTACGTGGTAAATGGGGTAGACTCCCGTAGTGTTCAGGGGCAAAGAAAGCGGTAATACCATTATTATTACGTTAAAGAAGTAGTTTTTTAGGTAATATCTCTCTTCTTTTAATAAAAAAGTGAGGATCACGTAGGATTATATGATCTGTGATAACTCTTAACTTAACGACATGACAATCGTTAATTTCGTTCATTCTGCCTTGTCAGCTTTCCCATTCACTTTTTCATTATCTCTGAGGTCTTCAACAAATGGTGTTTGATCCAACTTGATATGTTCAAACCTCTTCAAACTTTATGATGTAGTTGAGGAATTCGTAAGATTAGCGGGACAGCTGGCCGTTAAGACTTTCGGTGCCGTTGCACTGGTATTACTTGCGCCGATGCGCTTTAAGCATGGACATAACATACCTGGGTTCATGATAGAAATCCTCTTAAACATTCTTCCAGGCTATTCGTCAAGGATCACTTCTTTATTTTCCTCATTATACATGACCCAGTTATTTGATATATCTGTCAATAATCCTGACGTCGCCATATCCTTTGATCTTCTAAGCTCCATAATTCCATTTCAGATTTCCATTTTACTGTATATCAGACATGACGTTGATGTTCTTCAGTTGCTCCGTAAGATCATATATGGTAGACCTACTTCGGCTCTATAATGCATTCCTCTTAGTAATAAATCCACTTATACTGAACGAAAACATAGCTAGTTCTATAAGTTATATAAGACTCTTCTCCCACTCAAAAGAACCCTTCATTTTCCCACTGCTACACTACTACATGTCGAGATTGCTGTGAGGATGGAACGTATGTTAATGCACGTTTGGAGAGATCGCCCGCATGCTGTAGCGCAGAGATTGTGCACATGCATATCGGGCCAATATCAGCGCTACATGTCCTTGTGAACCATCTGGACCGCTGCAATAAGACATAGAGCCTGTTCAGAATCTGTTTTGAGTTATTGTTGAGTTACAATAGGGGTTTCGTACCAAAAAAAAAAGTCCCCTGGGTACGAAAGCCCTTTCCTTCCGCATCATCTATTAAAGTCTTCGATTCTAGGTTAGAGATCTTGTCATCTGATGCAAGGTCAATGTTAGATTAGAGTCTACGTCAGGAATAATGTGGCCTCGAAGGTCAAGTTGAAGAGCAAGCAGCAATTTTTCCCGAGGCTTGGCATCTCGCTAGCTTTATCTACC
This sequence comes from Patellaria atrata CBS 101060, assembly GCA_010093705.1. Lineage (NCBI taxonomy): Eukaryota > Fungi > Ascomycota > Dothideomycetes > Patellariales > Patellariaceae > Patellaria > Patellaria atrata. Next base: position 322,342 of record MU006097.1, read on the forward strand.
TCACCCTCCACTGTTTGTTAACATCTTCTCACTTGTCTGTAGATTCTGACTTTTGACATTCAAAAACAACGCTCCAGAATCTGATTATTACAACGCGTCGTTGGACAAACTTTGGAACTGAATAGCAGCAATACATCTGTGTGAGACCACGACTACTTTTTTCCTTGATTTCATCCACCTAGTAAAAGTATTTTGTACCGTTTCTTAGCTCCAGCACCTTCTCGAAAAATTGGACAGCTTGTTTGCATCACTTCAGAATCACAATGGGCGATACTGCTTCATTACTTCAAGCTCACCGTGCCGACCCGAACACAATGGACCCAGAAACATTCGCAGCGTTGGCAAACTCCAGCAATAATGTCCAGCAAGAATCGCTTGACGTGATGCTGGGAAATATGCAGATTCAAAATGACAAACCCGAGGATTCTGGCGTATCATCTAAGGAAGAATTCTCAGATGAAACTAGTGAAATGAAAGCCTTGGAGAAAATGCTCGAAGATCTTCTAGAACGTGGTAACACCCTGCTCGAAGAGATGAAGAAGTTCTCCTCTCTTTTGACAAAGGGGAAGAACACGTTGGTCAGTCGTTACATTCATGATGGTGTCAAGAAGGAGATCGAATCAATAGAGATGGTATAAAACGCTTTCATTTTTCTCTTCTGCTTGAATTACTCCTCATATTCCCAATTCCTGACAATCAATCCTCTTGACGTATCTCTATCACCACTAGAAAATAATCTTTCATATCTAATACTAGTTTCTAGGTGGGACAAGTATACATGCAGAAACCGGGAGTACAACAACGTCTCGAGTCAACCAATCTTCCCTTTCACGAGGCTGTATGGGAGACTGCCAAGCGTTGTGAAGGTGTCATCGCGCTGAACAAGGCTGTCCATGCTGATCCAACTCTTGGTTGGCATTCGACGTAAGTCATTAGGAATACCCCTTACTAAGTTCCCTATCTAACTTTTACTAGATATTTGACGTATCAGACACAACGTGATCGCGAGGGACGGAAGAAGATGACGATGATCCAGAAGCCATCGGAGAAACCGAAACAAGTGCACATAGACATCGTCGCTAGGAACGGACTAGAGTGGATCAAAGTATCCACCGTCACCGAAAAACGGTTACTATTCGAAATGGCCAAATTGGGCTGGAGGAACGGCGAGGATTCGGATACCGAAACGCCAGAAGAAGAAGAGGACAAATTATCCCTCGTCAAGACCGCCGAAGATTGCTGTGTACGGGCAAAGGCGATACGAATCAACTATCGCAACCCCACTGTCCGTTTCGTCTTCACGAGGCTCCAACGAGGCCATACCGATGAGATCGACGACGTATTGGCCAAAATTGCGGCCACCGGCGCCATCGTACAGTGCGCCAACGAAATGTCCTCGCCGCCTACCTTCGAGGAGGCTCTGCCACGCATGCTGACGGCCGAATTCACCTCCTTCTCCCCCGTCCTCAACATCGACTGCACAATCCTCCTTGCCCTGGTCTCGGACGTCTCGCACCGTCCCGGCATCGAGGCCCCCTGGGTCAACAGCGCAGTCAAGAAGCAGATCGACGCAGAGAGGGGGGAATCCCTCCTCTCCACGCTGCTGTACCCAGCGCTGACCGGCCGCCCGCTGGTCTGCACCGCCTCGGCCGCGCAGCGCATGCGCGAGATCGTGCAGACCATCGGCCTCGACGATGAGCGCAGGCGTACCGAGATCCTGATGGGGTACGTCGATGCACCGTCCCCGGCGCAGCTCCGCGAGGAGTTTGCGAAGCTGTCCCAACACCCCGTCCCCGACGCCCTCCGGCTCCCCATCCAGGTCATGCAGGGCGCCGCGTTCCAGGTCGTGCCCGCCGGCTTGCCGGCCCACCTGTACGAGCCCGTGCGCAGGGGCATGACGGCGCTGAATCTGTCCGTCTTCGCGTACGGCTGGGCCACCGGCTGTACGACGATCACGTCGAACGGGACGGTGGCGAAGAAGATCAGGGAGCGGGTCGAGATGAACCGGCGCCGGCATGAGGAACGCGGGCCTGATGTATGGGTCTGTCCTGTGTCGAGGTCGTTGGTCGGTAAGATGAAGAATAAGACCTTGCCACAGTACCGTGAGTATGCGGGCCATTATTATTGATGGCTTGGATGTTGTGTCGTGCGCACCATATGGGAGAGGCTGTAATGTACATATTACTTTGTATCACCTAAGGTGGTAGCTTTAGATACGGATACTAATCCATCCAATGAGTGATTATGTATGCAGCATCAAATGGGAAAGAGACCAAAACGAACAATCAAGACTTTGATAACATCTAGTCACTTAATGTTGCGTGAGGGCTGTGACGTTTTGCACATTTACACCAATTTCCAAAACAGATATGTTGCGTGAGGGCGATTAGAGTGAGTTTCCACGTATCCACCACAATCTGGAAAACAACGTTATCAAATCAGGAAGACTGTAAATCACTGAGTAGCGATAAGAGATGAAATGGAATGGAAGGTATAACAGTCCCTATTCAAATACCGCTTCTACCTAAAACGCGAGGTGCTCAAAACACCTTCATCCCTGTCACTGCGCAGAGACAACAGACAGACGATGTTGCATGACAGCATCCTCGTGGGTCGGGGGTCCGGCATAGTTGCGTTTACCCCAGACAAAGTACCAAGTTGCGGAGATGAGGATGAAAGCCACGAACACGACTGAGGCGTAGTTCATTGTATCAGCGGCCACTGGGAGGTACGATGGCATGCAGAAGAGGGGGATGGCTAACAGACTCCAACCTAGAAGAGCATTAGTTATGATTACCAAGGGATTTTTGAAAGACGTACAGATAGCGACTACGTTGGCGACGGTGCCTATAATTCCAAGATAGAAGTCACCTTCCCTAACATGGGTACGACCGCGAATCAGCGAGATGAAAATCGGAATGGCGTAGCTGGTTGTCAAGCAGATGACTCCAACGCCGGAGAAGGCATTGAAAGCAGCTGCGGAGCCGAAGTAGATGACGCCTAGAATGATCTGAACGACCATGCTGAGCATCATGGCGTTAAGGGGTACGTCGAGCCTCCTGTTTACCACTTTCCACCATTTCGAACCAGGAATCGCGCCATCGCGTGCGAAGGCCCAGGTACAGCGAGATGCTGCTGTTGTACAACCAGTTCCGCAGATGATGGAAAGAACTAGGAGAGGGATAAGGAGGGCAAATGCACCTCCTGAACTGCCCACGGCTGAGAGCAAAATGGTAGGTAATGGCTGTCCTGAAGCTAAAGCAGCAAGATCTGTCAAGTTCGGGATGACAAAGACTAGGGGGATTAAGAATAGCAGGCCACAGATTGTATTAAGAACAATAGTCCCAACCATAGCTTTGGGTACCTGTGTTGATGGCTGACGCACTTCCTCGCACATGCTGGTCCCTAGTCAGTAAATGTTTCAAATATGAAGAAAAAGATGATCCGTACGAGATGATCATTCCCGTGGAAGAAGTTGCATAAGCTGCTTGAAGCAGACCGACACAGAAGGACCAGCCCGGTACCCAGCCGGACTGAGGCTCAAAATGAGTGAATACGTATTCGGCATCATGTCGCCCATTCTTTGCGAGAACAAGAATAGTTATTACCATGGCAATGACGCCTGCAAAGGTCCAGAATATGGCAAATGTCTAAATTCTCGCACAGTCAATATTAGGTTTATGGGTTGAGCTGCTCTGAACTGTTTACGTACGTCCAAGTAAGGTAGCCATCTATTTCCAAGAGCCGAGATAGCGTTACAAAGTAAGGTAATAGCCAAGAAAATGAGGAAAATATGGTAGTCCTTCGCATCAAAGATACCAACGCCAGGCTCGCTTTCGAAGACATTTATACAGGCGACGAGGAAGAGAGTGGTTCCAAAGTTGACGGCTAGGGTAATGGTAATGTTTCCTACGACGTACGACCAGCCACAGATCCAGGACGCGATTCTTCTATAAGTCGGCGCAGACAGCATGAACGTCTGATAATAGACGCCTCCAGCTGTCGGATACACAGACGTAATCTCCCCCAGAGAAGCTGCCACGCAGAGAATGATTATGGACACGCCGAACCAGCCCCAGATGATATTTACAGGCCCACCGCCAACCAGTGGGTAGAAGAATGTTGTCGCGAGACCGTATGGGACAGATGCGAGGATGAAGGACATGAACGCGACCTGGAATGTCGAACGGTTCCTGGATAGCTCTGGCTCGTAGCCCATGGCAGCCAAAAGGCCATCAGCTGAGGTTTGCTCTCCATGAGCAAAGTCGTTCTCTACAGAGCGACGCCGCAAGTCGCCCTTCTTGTCGCCGTAGCCAAAGCCTTCGTCGCGAGGATTCATGGTGGTCGCACTGGAGGAGGAACTGAATGTTTAGGTGAAGAAAAGGAAGAGAGGCTCTCGAGAACGACGAAAGAAAACATGTTGTGGCAGGTCGGGGACACCGTCCCCAGGGTGTTGGCTTTGCTTGGGGGTGGTGCGCGATAATGCAGGCCGCCAATCCTCTAGCTTCCGCTAAATCTCACCAATTTGCCATCGGGTGGGGGATGGATCGAAGCTATGATGGTATTGCAAATCGCCTTCTTACCTCTCTGAACATTTTGTTTTGAAGTCGACTTAACCTCCGATATGATATAGGAGGAGAAAGTTGGTAAGAGGTGCTTGGAAGGGAGCCGAAATGTCGTCAACTGCCATGCTTCAAGGACCCCTCAAGTTCCTCAAGTCAGTTAGCGTGTCGTGATATCATGCGGGCTAAATCTAAAAAGCTTCGATCACTGATCCCGGCGAATTGGTAACAGCTGCAGTCATAGAACTCTAGAACCCGCCGTAGGCTCAGAGATATAGAGAGAGAGAGTCTCCTTTTGATTTCACTGCTTGAAAGAACTAAGTCATATTGAGGACCCATATCTGTACATCACGAAGTCGTTCTCAGCTGAGACGAGGCAATTTCAGCTCCACTTCTCGTTGCCACGGCTGACTAGGACTATGCCGGTCTTCATTTTCAGTGCGTGCCGACCTACCCTTTCGGGCACCCGGTCCCGTACCGTGCGATGCCCAAAGCTTTCGGGCCCTCATCGTAGAACTACTTAGGTAGAGGAAGGTCGTAAAAGCTCTTCTTATTTCTGAGGTCCTCAGCTTGATGTCTCCGTATACTCAAGAGACTCATATGCCTAAATTCTGGTCTGGGAAATGCGAGAGCTAAGGTTTGTTGTACCGGATAAGTAGATAGCAGTCTAAGCGGAGGGAGTACTGAAAATAAAGACGCGAGGAGCAAGTGTGATAGCAATGGGCGCCATTAACATAAGAGAGCCATATGGAACATAGATATATTCGTATTGTTTCTATGGTTAAATGATCTCTGTCTTTGCTGGCCGCATAACCGTTTCCTCAAACAGTTCCACGTGTCCAGCTTAAGCACAAAATGCTGCTCAGGGCGGAACTGTATGAATAGTAGTTGATTTGTACCTATTTTGCTTTGCTTGGTGTAATTGCAGGAGTCCGCGTCCTATAGGATAATATGCAAGCGACTTTCCTCCTTTTATGTATAATGCACCTAGACGTATAGTCCCTAGGTCTTAGGGATTCTTATCAGGACGCCCTTTTACTCTCCTTCTCTTACAACACTCTGCCTCCTTCCGCGCCGGGAAACTTCTTCTCTAATGCCTTAGCCAATGACTGTCCTTCCAATGTCAAATCACCCCACGCCGGACATGCTAAGTTGATCAAGGGGAGCCTCAGTGCATCCGTCAACATCGATAACGGCTTCGCTAGCGTTGTAAATATGGTCGCCAGGGAGTTTGGACTGACAGTCTTGACCACCTGCAATATAAAACACATCAGATTATTCCCCTTTAGCAGATTTTGCGCATTCAATAAACCACCGGTGAGATCTCCCAAATTGACGCCGGTAAAAGAGTTCACGGTGCCCATGTTCCCGCCAATAGAGCCGAGGACGGGATACGCGGCGACAAGGGCTAGGAGCTCTACATTAAAGTCTACGAGGGTCCAATCAGTGGTCCGCCGATACCAGTTCGCGGGGATCTGCTCGTGGCCTTCACGATATTCTAGCGCCCCGTTAGATTTGTCGTAGACGGCATAGAAGCTCTTAACGGTGCGGGCATCGAGTACACCCGACGTAGTAGAAAAATTTCGCATAAGCTGGCCAGAGAAGAACGTCCCCGCGTTGCGAGCGATCATACCGGTGAATGGGCCGTAGTAGAAGTTAGGGTTAGTGGCAACAGACTGGTCGAAGCGCATTTTGTTGAGTGAAAATAGGGAAGACATTGGGTAAGACCCGGAAGCATCGGTAGGGACGGCGAGCCATTGCTTGAAAAGGGTCATGTCGAGACGATAGTTGTCACCTGTAAGGTACAAGTCTTGACGTGTGGTAGAAGCGTCAGATTCGATAAAGTTGTGCGAAGCTATCAGACCTTGCGGTTCTCCTTCAAGATTGATCAGATATCCCGTCTTTCTGGAATTTGAACTTGTGAGAACTAACCAAGAAGTCCCAGAAGATTACCGAGAAGATTTTGAACTTTTCTTGTCTGGCCGCCAATCGAAAACCCTGGGTTGAGAGAGAGCGGATTTCCTGCCCAGACGGTACCCATTACGGCGAGAATCGTTGCCAGATCAACACCCATTCCATATACTGTATTTTAATTAGCTAGAGTCCTGTATGGTCCCGTAAACTGTGTTCTGAGATCTCTTACCCTGATTTATAGCAGATATAGCCTGAGCCATCTGTTGCGAGAAATTAACACTTGGTCTACTAGATAGCACTAATATTACTTACAGAGACTACCCCATTACGTGGGATGTATCCATGGTTTGCCAACGCGTTAAGACCCGGACATGGTCCTCTTTGGTCCCCAGCTTTGAAGTCTGGTGCCTTAAACGCATGTTTTCCTGTCACTTTGGCATTTGTCAGTATTGGTGGATGATGACACTCGCTAAGGTTATCTCTAACCGTCAATCGGCTTTCTGTTTCCGATGGCCCTCTTCTCGTGCACTCTCTCGTGTGGCTCGTGTAATTGGTTTCCAGTTGTAAAATCATGGCCGTATGGACATCTTTTCGTTGCAGGAATTGCACGATGTTCTTTTCCAGCTTCAGACTTCTCTAATGATGGTAAAGCATTCGCGATGGCTAGGATACTGAGAGTGATGAGGAGAAGGAGAGACGTGCAAAATCTCATGATGAAGGAATGACTATAAAGGAGTGTAGCAACAGTAAACGAAAGTCGATATCACTCAAAAATCATCCGACCAAGCAGATATCTAGTCCAGCAAGACAGGAAAGAAACGGCCAGCCATCAACAGGTTAGAAAGACAGAACGAAGATCAGCTCCTAGGGCTCCAACGTTCTTCGTGAGGTTGTGCCGTTGCGAGAATTGCGGGAGAGTCAGGTTTCAGAGCTATCATCTCCAAAGATCGAAAATATCTCCACTTTCCCGTACCTAACGAACGGATCATCATAATAAGATCTACATATTAGTTGTCCCTAATGGAGTGACTAATTCCCTATGAAATAACTGGATTCCTACTGGTCAGGAAGTCTTCCCACGGTTCCCCTAGTTTCTATGAACTAGACAAACATTTTATCCGGAAAAGGAATTCAATCCTGATTTTTAAACTTGTTTCAGACTTTTCGCTGATTCTCCCTGGGTCATGCTTGAACAGATGAACTGCGCTGAAAGAAAGGTCGGTCACTTCTGACAGCTAAGAACCAGGGTCGAATGTGATGAATTGTGCAGAAAGAAATGCGGAGAATTTCCTAGCCAGGAGTAGAAAAAGCGTTTGCTGAATCAGACAGTCATGACAGTTTCCACACATGTTGTGGCTGCAGAGGCGTAAACCGTTTCCCATGACCGTTGGTTGACACCTGGATTGAGACAGCTGCACTGTCCACTCTGCGATCAGCTTATAGGCAATCCTGGCTTTCGACCCGCTGTCTAAATCTTCTCCTTAAATCCTCGATCCTTTAAGCGACTTCCTAGATGCAAAGTGACTGAGAATCTTGGGTTCCTGAGATTTTTGAGTTGTTGGTCAATTGAACGAAGGAACATCTAGATTTTTCCGGCGCCGCTCCATCGAAGACGATGATAGGAGCATCGATAACAAAACTGACAGCAGAAGCCGTGGGATGCGAAACCCGAGAAACAAGTCCTGTTCTTTTCGGCAATTGTTGATAGCCCAGCAGTTCAACTCATCCATGATCCCTCACAAATAATAACTCTCTGGGCTCCACTACCAGGGGCTAGTACCTGAAAATCCCCCAACCTAACGTTATACACTGTAAGCTTGTATGAAATAGGAGAGGATCACCCGTCATCAGTGCGGGCCTGGCAAACCATATCGTCGTGGCTTTTCTCTGAAATTTCTCTTTATGCTTTTCTCTGCTTCCCCACCTAGTTCTATGATGGATGGGGTCTTGTCATATCAAAGCGTAAGAATGGCCCACCAATTGTGTGGAAAATGACCGCCAATCTGCCAATCGATATCAGATAATATGATCCCGGGCCCCTACCCATAATCCATAATCTTACCTCTAAATTCACAAGGCGTGGATATTCAGGCATCTTTTCGCGATAATCGCATAAAATCGAGAATCTGGGCATATCAGTTGGATTGGCATTGACACAATCCTATCAAACAAAAGCCTGGATTGAAAATCCTGTTTGCGGAGGGGATTCGGAGTGAAGCAACCTTTTGAAGGTCTTAAAGGATAAAGTCTCTTTAAGTACCGTCTTTAATTTTTTACCTTGTCGTGGAGGGTTGGTTGCCGTTGCCACACCTGAAAGAGGAAGAGGAAACGATAGAAGCATGAAGTTCAAGTCTTTTTTCTTCGTAGCTTTTGCCATATGCGCGAGGGTTGCAGCTCAAAGCGAGGCTGCATCGTTATATCCGCCGTGCGCTGTGAGTTATATTACCTTAGGCTCTACGTATCTGTACTGTCGCGTCAGTTTCGTGGTCTATCAAATGCTAATCCTTAGTAGTTAGGATGTATCGTAGAATCGGTCCCGAAGTCTTCATGCTCGTTGACGAACCAAACATGTATCTGTACGAATGCGCCGTTAACAGTTATGATCGGTAGCTGCGTCAAAGCGAATTGTACAATTAGGGAAGCTTTGAGTTAGTTACTTGGGCTCATTTCCAAAGTTTCCATATGCTAAGAATCATAGCAACCCAAAATGCGAGTGCTACCGTCTGTGGAGCTCCCATCCGCGATCACACGAAGCTCGTATCTTATCCAGGTGTCATTGGCGGGGTCCTCGCCCTCATAGCTGTTATATTGCGATTGTGCGCGAGGATTCCAGCAGGAGGTGGAGGTTTCGGCTTAGATGACTGGACTATTTGCGTGGTAATGGTAAGAAAACCTTCCTTTAGCCCCTTGTGCTCATGGTACTCATATAAACGTGCAGGCAATTACAATTCCCTTCTCCGGATTCTCAATCCTGTTGGCAGACTCCGGTCTAGGAAAGGATATCTGGACGATACCGTTCGATAAGATCACACATATCCTTTATGTAAGCCATCTGTTCAGAGCCTTTTATCCCTATTGACTTTAGTAGATCTATTTCTGGGACGAGCTTATGTACCTGACAATATTACCATTGACGAAAATATCAATTCTTTTCTTTTATCTCCGCATATTCCCAAACAAAAGTTTTCGCAAATGGGTGTGGGTTACCATGGCAGCATGCATTGGTTATAACATTGCATTCGTGCTGGTATCAGTCTGGCAGTGTCGCCCTATCGACTATGCATGGACTCATTGGGATAAAGAACACCAAGGTACCTGCAACAATATCAATGCTCAGGGATGGACCAGTGCAGCGATCAACATGATCCTTGACGTCATAGTCATCATTCTACCTCTACCGTCCCTTTCGAAGTTGGAGCTCTCCCGAAAACGCAAGATTATGATCTTGCTCATGTTTAGCGTGGGATTCTTGTAAGTGGATGTCAGTGATCGTTAGGTGGGTTTTGCTGACTCGACCCGTTTCTAGTGTTACAATCGTAAGTATTCTCCGATTGAGAACTATTCTGCGATTCGGAGATTCGGAGAACGTGACTTGGGACTACGTTGCCCTGGGATACTGGTCCACAATAGAGATCCATGTTGGAATCATTTGTGCCTGTATGCCTGCACTACGTAGCTTCTTCAAGCACATCTGGCCGAGGGTGTTCAAAGTTACAGAGAACCGTTCAACGAAACAAACCCCGTCTCCTTTCGTTTCCACTACGCCTTCGAATGGAGGCATGGGAGACACGAAGCAAAGGGGCTCCTTTTCGCAGAATAAGAGCAAGGATCGGGATTCCTTCGTACGGTTGGTTGATTTAGAGAGAGGGACTGGTAAAGAGCTCGGCAAGCCAGACGAAGTTACTATCCACGAGGTGGAATCAAACGGATTTGAGTTCAACTTTTCTCGGAATAGAGCTCGAGATGAGCGATAACACGTTTACATAAACTTGAAATCCAAGAAGCGTATACAATTATGATTCATGTACATATATGCTAACGAGAAACAGGGGTAGTTTCGAAAGGAAAGGATATCATAATGCAACCATCTGATCGGTATTAGACTGACGTAAACGGTAAGAATGGTCCTGGTCTAGAGAACTCACTCACGGAGCCTATATTCAACAAACTGGAACCGTTTTTGAGGGACTACTACCACATTTCAACACTAATAGATAGTCAATTTCTAGGACTATTAATAAGTCGAACTGCTTTCGATATCATGCCAGCTGGAGTCCAAATATTGAGCAGTACCATAACTGGATACTATATTCTCTTCATGGTGCTCTTTATCGTTGCTTGAAAATCAACCTGGTGTAACTCATCGACATTCATTCTGAATACGAAAGACTAACAGGGCCCCGGAGGTCTTTCATCCCGTTAGACATCCTTTGATTCTGAAACAGGATGCAGGCATGACAGTTAGGGTTTAGGGGAAGAGGTTTTGAAACATTCGTACAGAGAGACGGGAGGTGGCATGTGGGAGGTTGGGATTTAGTTTTCGGGCCGTACAAACTAGGAGCATATACGAGGTTAGTTTAGGTTAGGTTACGATAGGTAAATAGCGCACAAACCACTCGGCCCAGTTCAAATCCCCAACAGGAAGATCATCACACTCCCCTGACTGAGCTTTCCTCGAAACCATTCGATCATTTTGAAGGGAGTTTGAAGGGAGTTGTGGCTTTCAATCTAAAGCAGGTCAGAATTATCCCCATGTCTTTAAATGATCAATTTAATTTCCCGCTACCGCCCCATGTAGCCACGCTGCGCTCCCACAGCTTTTGAGGAGAAGCCAGAGAACAGTTGGGGCCTCGATCCCTCGAAATTTTGAAGAGAAGAGGAGAAAGAGCAAGGATGCAAGGATTTTACTCCCTTCGGCCCATAAACCGTCGAACTTGATCACTCCCGGCATCAAAAAGAGCACTTGAAGTCGAACATCTTCTCTGTTTCCGGCACGAGATTGCTTGTCATGACTGAGTAAACATCGTGAGATCTGCATCTGCACGGCTTCCCACCACCTCAAAACCTGCAGGAAGCTTTGCAAATGCGATGCACGTAATTTTCCGCACCGTTGGGGCAAACCTCAGTCTTTAAGCCGGTACTTCCTTTCGTACCGTCTCCTTTCGTGAGGCAATTTCGTGTGCTTTATTGTCACTCGTTTGTTCTTGTATTGCTTTGGTTCGGTTGTCATAATGCTGTTGTTGTACTATCTAGCTGGCGTTGTGGCGTTGCTCACAACTACCAGCATTGCATTGTAGGTTCCAGAGTATCAGCATTTCTCGAAGCATCAACGCTAACAATCGTTACGTTTGAAGACAAGAAGATAATATCCACGGTGATGCTCACCACGAGCGAAGTCTCCATCAAAACTTCGAGCGCCAAACAACAGTAAATTATGACTACGTTGTCGTGGGCTCTGGCCCTGGCGGCGGACCGACAGCAGCGCGTCTGGCTTTAGCAGGCTATAAAGTGCTCCTCATGGATGCCGGTGATGATTACGGAAATGATCTGTATTACCGTATACCAGCCATGCATCTTTATTCCACGGGGTACGACAAATGGGCCTGGGACTTCTTCGTTAAGCACTATTCAGACGCGAACAGAGCAAAACAAGACTCCAAATTCACATGGAAAACTCCAGCAGGGAAGTACTATGTAGGACCAAATCCACCATCTGGGTCGAAAGAGCTGGGAATCTGGTATCCGCGTGTGGGCGCGTTAGGAGGCTGCTCTGCTCACAATGCTATGATCTTTATATGCCCACATGCAAGTGACTGGCAGCACATCGTCGATATCACTGGTGATAGTTCCTGGTCTCCTTCGAACATGCGAAAATACTTCCAGAAGTTAGAGAAAGCCAATTATATCCCCAATAGTGTTGCTGGCCACGGGTTCAACGGCTGGTTGACTACCAGTATCACTGACCTGAGTCTCGTAGTCGAGGACCGTAAACTGCTCTCATTAGTCGTGGCAGCTGCAACAGCTATGGGTCAGGGCCTTTTAGGAAAATTGATTACTACCGTTCTCGGCTTAGGCCAGGTTCTTGCGCGAGATATCAACAATAACGGCCGTAATCGAGATACAGATGAAGGACTATATCAAGTACCTATTAGTACAAAGAATAGCGAACGGACGGGACCCCGCGACTTCATCCTCGAGGTTGCCAATGCGAAGAATCGCGACGGCTCTCGCAAATATCACCTTGATATCAAGCTCAACACCTTTGTCACCAAGATCCTCTTCGACAAGTCCTCTAACAGACCCACCGCTACAGGCGTGGAATACCTCTCCGGCCCGCGCCTCTACCGTGCCGATCCGAACTTCTCCTCCAGTTCCGGCACTAAAGGAACCGTCAAAGCCGCAAAAGAAGTAATCATCTCCGCCGGCGCCTTCAACACCCCCCAACTCCTCAAACTCAGTGGCATCGGCCCCGCCGCCGAACTCCGCCGCTTCAATATCCCCGTCGTCGCCGATCTTCCCGGCGTAGGCACCAACCTTCAAGACCGCTACGAAACCGCCGTCATCGCGCGCTCTCCAACCCCCTTCTTCATCACCAAGAACTGTAAGTTCCTCCAATCCTCGCCCGACCCCTGTCTCGATGCCTGGCAGCGTGGTTCCACCCCCGCGGGCAAGTTCGTCTACCACAGCAACGGCTTCGCGGTGTCTATTGTCAAGAAGTCCACCGCAGCGGACCCTGCCTTAAAAGCGGCGGATCTGTTTATTTCAGGCGCCCCAGCGGCGTGGAAGGGATACTACCCCGGCACCGCGCAAGATGCGCTCGAGGAAGCAAATAGCTGGGTCTGGTACACCTTAAAGGCACACACGCGCAACAACGCCGGTACCGTGACATTACGTTCCGCAAACCCCCTCGATACCCCCGAAATCAACTTTCGCTACTTCGACGACGGGGTCAGGACTGGGGGCGCGGATAACGCGGACCTGCAAGCACTGTTCGAAGGGACAAAAATGGCCCGTAAGATCTTCAAGAATGTCGTTCCTCTGGATGGAGATTTTGAAGAAACCTGGCCTGGGCCTAATATCACGAGTGATGCGGATTTGAAGCAGTGGATTAAGAACGAAGCGTGGGGCCACCATGCGAGTTGCACCTGTCCGATTGGCGGCGATGGAGACAGAAATGCTGTTTTGGATAGCAAGTTTAGGGTTAGGGGTGTCCAAAAGCTGAGAGTTGTGGATGCGAGTGTGTTTCCTCGAATTCCGGGTACCTTCATCGCAGCACCAGTATATATGATCTCAGAGAAGGCGGCGGATGCGATTTTGGCAGATGCATGAGGAAGGAAGCGAAGTAAGCAGATCTACTAAGGTTGTAAAGTCTGAATTAGGTGGTACTTGTAAGTATTACGTCTGTATATATCCCAGCAGTATATACCAATCTTCAACACACGCGCCTAACACGTGATAGTATAGCTGTACCACCTCCATATGACTACTCTATTACCGACTCCCAATCTACAGTTTCCGTGTTCAAGGCCTTATAGTTCGGCCCGTGCCTAAAACTCCTATTTTACAACATACCCCGGATTAAGGCACAATCTCTGCGCAATAACGAGTTCTCTAGCTATCAACCACGTATTTCATGCGAATAAGTCTTTAATAAATTTCTAATATCATTAATACCGTACGAGTATCCTATATATGGAAACTAACACGCTTGACAACAGTTTTCTCATATGGAAAATTTCTTTTTCCGAATAGAGACGTTCCCTCTTTCTTGCTTCCCGTGTGTATGTCCGCTCGCTTTCCGCAAAAAGTTCGCTTTGAGGCTGGTTCACTTCATTGAGCTTCATGATACACATTTCCAAAATGTGCTGTCGCTGCGTCGAACGATTTGCCCCTGATGTATGTATGTTCGTGGATCTTTATCATTGCACCATATCCGATTTTATCACCGGCGTGCATATTAGAATAGCCCTTCCCCTCCATGTCTTTGTACATTTCTGCCAGATCCTGCCCAGTCTCTGCCCGTAAAAAGAATATGTGTTCATAAGCAGACTTATATCGATAAGTGTATTCAATTACAATCTGCGTCTTTCCCATACCACCAAGGCCTCTAGGACGCAAGACCGTAATCGAGAGTCCATGCATTCTGACTGAGGTTGTAAATGCTTATGTATGGTTTCAGGAGTATCGTCGTGACCTGCAAAGAGATTGATTGTTTCGGAGTTTATCTACAAGTCTTTTTTGAGGAGGTATTGTGGTGTGAATCTGTGGTGCAAGTGCAGCTGTTTCGCGAAACGGAATCAGTACGTTGACGAGCAGGCCATTTCATACGAGAAGCCTTACGCAAGGGGACGTGATTGTCATGTATATTGCCGTAATTAGCACGCGAGAAATCGTGTACATCACCGAGGTGTTGACGGGACGAGTCGAAACTCAGTACGATCATTTTTGTGGTCATATGTAATCTTTGGCTCGCTGTCATTCAGTTCGCGTTTCCGCTTACGTGTTTTCGCATCAGCCATTTCGGTAGAATACAACCAAACGACCAACGGGCTATATACCACCAGCTGTAGAAGTCTCTTTGAGGTTGGAAGGTCGTCGGTGCTGCCTCACTGCCTCGCTGTAGCAACCCCCCTAGAGTTAGTCCTTTTTTTGGGTTGGGGGAGGGGCAAAGTCCATGGAAGCTGTAAATCCATCTCTTTAACATTGCCTCTGGTCACAGATGATAAGCTCGCGCAAGATTCAGATTGGGGTCTGCCCGCAACCCCTGATCCGTATGCAAAACCCGTAAAAAAGAAATTATACAGGGCAAGGACGGGACAGAGTACGGTACCTTACAGTACGTACTAAGGGAACTACAGCACGAAGTTTCAAGGACAGATATTTCGCAAAGGCTCCCAAATTCTCAGTCGAGGCAAAAGATAGGATTTCCCGAAGAACTAGATTCATTCACCAAAGTGACTAAACGTGGACCATGCTGGATCTCAAAATTGATGCCCTGCTGCGCTCCGCCCCTCGTTCGCTTCCAAGTGAATGGTAGTGATGCCAGCAGGACTGGTCAAGTAATGCCACAAAGTCCATCACACAATATGGCCGATGGCTGTTCGCTGGTCCAACGGACATAAAGCATAGTTCTCAGTAAGCCCCACGGTAATGAATTTCCTCCTTCATACCGTCTACTTTCTTCACTTCACCCCACAGAAATCAATTTCTACAATCACTTTCTGAATGTCTCACAATTCACCTTTGATACCTTACTTTCTTTATCAAAGACAGGAACTCCATTAACCAGCAATGTGGGTCATATCTCTACTTCTATAATCGCAGCCGTCATATCTTCTTCAGGTCTGACATGAAAGCTCGAATTATGGAACGGCTAAACCATATCATTCCGATCATCATCCAAATCTCTTTGGTCACAGAGGCTCCATCCGTAGCTGTAGGCGTTTCTTATGAAGGTGAGACTTTATATCACGCGAACACTGGCCTTCGTAATGTACAGAAAGGATTGGTTCCGGACTCTAACACTGTTTACGGCATCGGCTCCATTACCAAATGTTTTACAGCTTCTGCTATTGGTATATTGGTTGACGAAGGACTCCTAGAGTGGACCACCCTGGTGAAAGGCATCATTCCAGAGTTCAATAGTTCCAGTCAAACTATGTCGGAGCACTTGATCGTTGTTGATTTACTGAGCCATCGGACTGTCATAGCCACTTCAAACAATTGGTGGTATGGAGCGGAAGGTACACTTCTATCGGACAAAGGTCAAACCATACGTGCGTATAACTCACTCCAGTCGATAGGCTCCTTCAGGAGTCGTTATGATTACAGCAATTGGAATTATGCTCTGTTAGGCGAAGTCATCGATTCAAATCACAGGGAAGTCGTATGGGACTTTCATCAAGGAGAAGATCTTCGCCCTCTCGATATGAAACGATCTTCGGTGTCTCAAATTTTCAACGATGATGAAAATCTTGCACTTCCTTACGCAATTTTGGATGATTTGTCGCCATATCCACTCCCAATCCCGAAGAGCGAAGACGGGAAGCTTATGCTTCCGCCCAAGCCATACAAAGCACCGTAGACGATCTTTTAAAGTACAACAATGCTCTAGTCTCCGCATATCAAGACGAGCTACAATCTAAGGACTCAACAAGACCAGAGAACCCACTGAGAAATGTGGGGAAGCAGCTATCTGGTCACAACCCTCGCCGGGCCCCTTTCATGCTCGAAAAGACATACTGTCTTGGGATGCATCGACATCAAAGTACCTATAAAATTCGAAGGACTGGGTTGTAGTTCGCAATTTGTCAAAGAGATGCCCACGCTATGGCTTCGAGGTGAAACACGTTTGATTCTACAACACGGTGGGGGTTTGGCTGGATATACAACATTCACAGCCCTCATTCCAGAGATAAACACCAGCATTATCGTGCTCGTTAACTCCATCGGAGTCGGTGATCCAGCTTCGTGGATCAACCAACTCATTATCGAAGTTGTTATTGACACACCGAAACCTAATAATTACGTCGAATTGGCGAAAGAAGTTGCGCAAAATCATGCCACTATAGTGGATAGGAGGTGGCAGAGATTCAAGAATACTTAGAAAGATATTCCACCACCGCGAAATTTGATCGATTATGTGGGAACATATCGTTCCCTAACTCAAGCTTTCTTCGTTAGCGTGGGCGCTGATATAACGGAGGATTGTAGTTCTACCCTTGAGCTTGAGTTGGCATTTCAGGGCTTGGAATCACAGAAATGGACCTTGCACCATTGAGAGAATGACACTTTTCTAACTCTCACGACCTTCAACGACTGGGGCGAAACGCGCAATGTTCACGTGTCGGAACGAGAACTTCTTCCATTTCAGATTTCAGGTCGATGAGGACGGTGAGGTTCAAGCGTTGTACTAGAAACTCGACGCGAATGTGCCCGCAGAGAAGCAGGTCTTGGACAAGGACGGGGTGGAGCCGGACAAGCTGTTACCTTTCCTTTGTCCTTTGAATAGCTCTGTCAACCTGGCGGGCATTCTTAATCCCAGTTGAGGTCACAATATCTAGAACGTGGTAAAGCTCTTATATTCTTAGGGAAGATGTAAGTAGGACCGTTATCTGACATGTACAATAGCTTGATCTGAAATAGCGAATAGGGAGCAACGGAGACCAACCATAATACCTCCATTGGTTAGCTCTACTGATGAATGCGGTATTCCACAATTCATAAACAGATATAATTTCTTTCCGTTTCCGTACTCTATGGAGTATCTCCTACCAGCACCTACCTCTTCCCGCAAACATCCTAAAAGACATTAGCTTTTGTGCTACAATTTCAAAAAGATCACTCACCCCTCTTCTCTCCCTAAAGTTCCTATAAATCCTTAGCCAAATCTCTCGCTCTCTACACCCCACAACCACCTCCATCCCATCAGCGCCCTTACACTTCGGCCACACCCCCCTCGTCTGCTGTTCACTAGCAGCGATCCAAAGCTTCGGATGCGGATAATTAGAAAAGTGCACAAACTTCGCCTCTGCGAAAACCTTATCCGGATTCCATCCCTCCTCCTCTGAACCCAAATACGCCTCATGCCGCTCGGACCGAAACTCCCCAGCGAGGAGATCGTAGCGGCGGTGGGGGAGCACAATACAGCTCTCTTTGCACAGGGCGTTCACGATCTCCATGTCGAAGTCTCGCTAGGTGTGGTTGGCGATGGCGGCGGCGAC
This sequence comes from Patellaria atrata CBS 101060, assembly GCA_010093705.1. NCBI lineage: Eukaryota > Fungi > Ascomycota > Dothideomycetes > Patellariales > Patellariaceae > Patellaria > Patellaria atrata. The sequence goes on from MU006097.1 coordinate 340,541, forward strand.
GCGGTGCCATTCCCGTGCGGAGGGCTCGATGAGGATGAGCTGCGAGGAGAGTTGGGCGGGGAGCCGGTATGCGCATGGCATGGCCACGGGCGCGGACGGGAGGGTGAAGAGTTCGTCCATATGCTGTGAGGTTTTAGTGAGGAGATGAACGGCAGGGGCGTTGTAGAGGGACTTACTTGGCGTACGACGGAGTCGGAGTCGAGGGTTAGAACTCGAGAATACTGGGTCTGGTTGAATTCGAGGTGTTTGGTAAAGCTGTCTTGCTATGTGGGCTCCTGGTTTGGAAAATGTTGGACTGTTATTGGGACAAGTTTGGCTCTGTACTCTGTTCGGGCTTTGTACAGGAGAGCTCTCTCGTTGGAGTATCTGGTTTCATCGATAGCCTTGTTTACGCTCCATTGCCTCGGAAACATAAGCAGTCGACCTGGTTTACTTTCTAAATGGTGGAGTGATTCGAATAACATGACTGAGTTACAAAGATACTGTGTGTTGGTCACGTGTTGCACCTATCTAAAACGATCCCGTCGAATACTCGGATACGCGAGTTCTGTATCTGTCTCTAAATATGGAGTCTGGAACGTGTTACCGACCAGTGATGGAGTTAGAAAATCAACTCTGGGGTTTAGTATGTAGAGGAGGATATATATCAGCGAGAATAGTCCCAGGGCTGTGCGCAACTTTCGCGAACTCGAAAGCATACCGAAAAGGGTATAAATCTACTGTCAAACGGTCTTGTCAGCATGCAACAAAAATTTTGACGTGAAAACAAAGCATCAGCTGGAGTAAAGGACGACCCTAAAACCATATGGCGACTTCGTCTTACTATCCCGAGTTCAGTAAGTGGAGAAAAGAAGGGAAACGTAAAATCAGACTTCACTCGAGGATCTGAAAGGGAGAGAATAAGATGTTTGTCCTCGTAATATGGTGGCGCTAAGCTGCCTCAATTGATACAACCCAGACTGAAGTGACTACATAGACAAAGGAATCTTTAGCCACGTCAGGACTACTCGTCTTGTTTTTGAATCACCTACGGTTTGGGCTAGAAAGTGTTTAATTAGCACAGCAATCTTCAATGGAGGAGAGTCATGTTACACATGCTACGAAATAATAGAGTTACTAGACCAATCAGACCAGTACGGACACTTGTTGTTTGCATCGCCCTACCTTACAGACGTCATAGGGATAGGGGAGAGGTATTGAGAGAGGAATCCAGGTAGAAGAGCTCGTTGCTGCCGAATTCATTGTAGACTTTGAGGAAAGAAACATTCAATATATCAGACATTCAACATCAACTATAATGCAAATCAGAAACTGAAAGCTATGAACAGAAATGAAGAAGTTACTGCGTCGTTGGGACATCGATACGACAGATCCTTTCCAAACGCCCATCAAGTATCGACTAATAACAGTTAACAGCAGAAAAGGCAGGTCTAAAATTATAACTTTCAACCGTTAATGATCCATCACTTTCCACCCCTCCCTAATCAGACTCCTACAGAAATATAACGCTCCCAAAACTACACCCAATGCAGATATCGAAATAGCGGTATAGAACGCACATCTAAATCCCCATTCCAAATCACCAGGTTGTGGATCATGCCCTATCACCGTTGTCTCCACAGTACCCGCAATGCCCAAAGAAATGGAAATCGAATAATTCAACACCGTATTGATAAGACTGGCCGCTAAACCCTGGCGCTCCCTTGGCATATGATTCGACAGGATCAAACTGGCGGCGGGAAAAGACATGTCCATACCGAACGGCATGATGATGACGCTGAAGAACATCTGCGTCCAGTAGGTCTGCTGTGCTGGCATTGTACCAGCGATGATCGTCCCCGCTGCGAACGCCATCATGGAAACCATCATGACGAAGCTGACTGGTGTATGGGTGAGGAGAAAGCCGGTTAGCCCAGCAGCGAGCAAACCGCAAATGACTGCGGGCGCGAACTGTGCGGAGATAGAGAGGGGTGTACAGCCCCTGATAACCTCTAGCCAGCGCCAGCTATAGAAGACCCAAATGCCAAATGCGCCCCACCCGGCCGCGATGCACGCGAGGACAAAGCCGACGGTGCTGTTCAATGCGTGGAGAGGGAGGAGCGGGTTTTCTGCGCGACGTTCTGTCCAGACGAAGCCGGCGAGAACAATCAGTCCGATTATCAAAAGGAAGTAGACGTGCGGCGTGCCCCAGCCGTAGAGCGGGCCGTTGTTCCAGGCGATATTGACTAGGACTAGACCGATGACGCCGAGGAGGGAGCCGGTCCAGTCGAAGCTTGGACGGTGCATTGGGCGTTCGGAAAGCTGTTGTGGGATGAGGAGAATGCTGAAGGCAGAGAGGGCGATACAGGCGATACCGAATGACCAGAAAGCCCATGGCCACCAGGCTAGTTGGCCAAAGAGACTTCCGGATGCGGCACCAGCGACATAACCCATTGGGGCGGAAGCGCCGAAAAGGCTGAAGACAATGTTCTTCCTAATGCCAGGAGAGTAGGCCCGGCCAAATAGTGCTAGAGCATTAGGGAGAAGTAATGCCGGACCGATTCCTTGCATGGCTCGACAGACCATGAAGAATATTTGCTTCCCTGGATACACACTGAAACCTGCAAATGCGCTCCAGACGCCGAACCAGGCATAGCCGAAGGCGAAGACACGCTTGTGGCCTAGATTGTCACCCAGACGTCCAGAGATGAGGATGAACGTGCCGACTGTCAAACTATACGCCGCGATGTACCAGGACTGCTCACCAGGATTGCGCGTGTTGAAGTCCGCGGCGATGATATCGATGGGAGCTAAAGCCTGACCAAGTGCTGCCTGCGTCATGAAGTGGGCTAGAACGACTACGGCAACGAAGAAAGCTTCGCGAGGTCTCGACATCTCAACTTTATTACTGGGTGATTTAGGTTCCTTTGGAAAGATTGGGCCTCGCAGGCTGCTGGATTCATGCTCTATTTTATACTGATTCTGCATGATGTAGCTTGTCGAACGGTTTTGCTTATAGATAGATGTCACATCTTGCTGTGAGGGATGACGCGACTCGTAAAGGCTCGAAGCTGCTATGGACTCTATTCGTGACTGAAGAGAGACATGCCGTGATTTGTAGAGTGATGGGGTAGGTGTCGAAGTCGCTCCTGCAACTCCAGGTTCTGGATCCATCCCATTGCTCAAGTCAATTCTTGAGGATGGTAATGGATAGTCCATGCTAAGTTTTAGAGATATGACAACCCTCTTCTTTTGCTAATAGATATAAGATGATATAGAAAGAGTATAAGAAAGGATTTTATATTAAAAGATGGCTAGACCAGACTGTTTTACATTCAGTACTTACTTCTCTGGAATGTTTCCCTGTCAGAGGCCTGAGAAGATAACAACATCCCATGCCAGTGAGTAGGATGGGAAGATGATAGTGACTTTGTACTCCCATAAACCCAAAAATGGGTCCAAACGAAACTTTACGGGATCCCTGTCCCTGTTTCCACGCCAGATCAACTATAGTTTCGATCTGCACTCCCTAACAACGCCATTGAGTTACGTTGGCGGATTCTCGATGGGGAGCCGACGAAAACAGGAGCTGACGAACCCGTTTCGCGATAGCGGTGAGGTTCAACCCTATGCAAAACAAATATAAGGAGTAAAGTTCGAGAGGCTAGGAAATGCTTAGCTATACATACTTATTATTGTCCAATTGTATGGAGGTGATGTGCTTTTGCGAGATGCATCTTCTGCGTCACAGACAGCCCTAAGGATTACCAAATTGGGATGAATCTCTGTGGGTCCTCCCTAGCAGTAACGGACGGTACTGTACTGTACCTCAGAAGCAGAAATCTGGCCGAATGAACGTTAACATATGGCGTGTAACAGAAGAGAATACATCCCGACATTATATCTTCCGTCCCCTAATACCGTACGGTCGACATGAAGTTTGCTCTTCCCATAGTTGAGACATGCTTGGTTATGCGGAAGACGCCAAAGTCTTAAGAGGCTTTCCAATGTCCAAAGCAACGTCCATTGCCTGGTATTTGAGAGATCTCCAATCCTGATTTGCAACTGTGGCGCTCAAACTCGAATTATAGATCAGATTGCCCGAGTTTTCGGTTGCAGAGTTGCGGTTTGCTTTTGTTGATCGACATCGGTTGTGTTTCCTCCCGAGATGCCACTTCGGATCGAAAGCGACCAAAGCTGGAACTAATCAAGCATTTCTCGAGTTAAAAACTTCGAAGTGCTGAAGTTCATAATACAGTAGACTGTCCAATTGCAGTAGAGCGATATGTGGATGCAGTGTAAGTCAGTCTTAGTGAGCTAATATATAATCGCCACAGGGGCGCGTCCCGATGTACGAGGTATTTTGACCTTCCCGCATAGAAACACCAAGACATACTCATGCTTCATCCTTTCGTATTCGTGATTCTCGGTTCCTGATCACGGAACTGTAAACTGCGCCTTTCCGCTAGTCATATTCTGCTAGTGTTATAGCTTGTGAAGTATAGATAGGAGCTGAAAGCACAATGCTGAAATGTAATATTCAGCCAAGTTCCAGCCTTGCATAGCTCGTAAGTTGAGAGTCATCAGTAGGTATATGCGGTTTATCTTCCTAGCTTTGTCTATCGGAAAGAATAATATTTGCCTTGATAAGACAACATTATTACTCTATAATACATGTATACAGGATAATTCGAGTTCTACGATATGGTTATAATAGTGACGGACTGAAAACTGGGCATTCGTCGAGTGGAACTATCATCGATCTGAGTCGTTTTGCAACGGAGCCGTTCTCTTGCGACTTTTTAGTGTACCGTCCTCTAGCGTCCTTTGAGACAACCGTTCCAGCGTTTGGTGTGCTTGCGTATGAGCGACTCAGTGCAGCAAGGTTGAGAACGTAATATCCGGTTCCCGTGATCTCCTGAGTCCTTGACGAGAGTAGGTTACCTGAGGCGACCGGGGAGCGTATTAATGCACATATTCGTAACGCGTACCCCTTCCCCCGTCAGAGCAATCCTTCGCCTACTGTACGCTGCTTCCCGAGCCATCTTCGACTTTACTGTACGGGAAATAAAGAATAGCCGAGGAATTACCAGTAGTACAAATAACCTATCGACGTTGGTTTAGGTACCCTGTACCTTGTCTCCCAAGATGTTTCTGACCTTGCTGTACAGGAGAGTCGAGAATGTACGGAGGACTCCTAACCGTAAATTGAGAGTGGATCGTACTCACAGCGAAAGCCTTTCAATATTTCGGGCTCAATAGATTCGACAAACGTACAGGGAGCGAGAAATGCTAACCGTGATCGGAGACGGGATAGATTAGATCGATGCTCACTAATGGGTCAAGTCGGAGCCTCAGCGGTGAGAAAGTGAGGAACAGTCGCTGCCTTCCCTAAATCCTGCCTTGACTGTACCATAGAGCACCGTTCGTACCTAGCCTAGTTCTTGCCTTCCTCATCGTCTGGTCTTGGTATCTTTCGTAGTTTTTCGATATTCTCATCCAGGATAGCAATATCAGCTTCTATTCGAAGAAGCTTTTCCTGTAACATTTTCTCATATTTTTCGTTAGAAAGTACACTCATAGGACTCCATTTTGATCTTGCAGCTCTTTGAAGGATGTTCTCATCTGGTCCCTTTTGAGTTGCTTTTGAAAATTGATTCTCCGCATGTCTTCTGTCTAGTGTGTTATAGATTGATTGGCCTGTATATCCCAGTATAGAGAATATAACTATTCCTGGGATGATTGCCCGTGGCCCATCTATGATAATGTCAGTCTAACAGAAGATAGCTCTTGAAATGGCTTACTTAAGAGGCCGTTAATGGCTCCTGCAGAGATTCCGCTAGTAATCGTACTGGCATAGAGTCTTTCTCGAGAAGTATTGATGCCGTTACTCCCAGGAATTACGACGCCAGTTTTATCACGTCTGAACTGATCCGTGAAGAATGGTGTCTGAAGAAGGGCATGCCTAGACGCTTCACAATACTTTAGCATATGTACAAATAGTCGTAGGAAGCATCTTACCCCAGAAAGCAGTACCAATGGCAAAGTTCTGAATTCCAGCAGCAAGGGCTACTGTCACCGGTCTTCTTGAGCGGATGACGGCAAAGATACCCCCAAGAATAAATGCTGAACCCCCTAATGTCCTATCATTAGCTCATGTAATCAATGAGGAAGATCTTTGATAATTGCGGATATAATAGGTAGGATATGTATATGAAGATCCTTCCATATTCTACAAGGAGATTATTTATTTTCAAAAATGGAAGGAAGAGATGATTAAATGAATATCGTCGTTGCCCAAGATATCCACTTCAACTTCGACGCAGGTGCGGTAGAGAATTGTTACCCTACCTGTCAATGCTCCAACTTGAAGGGAGGAATAGAGTAATGATGCATCTTTCTGAACATCAACAGCTTCCTCTACATGATGCCCCATCCTAAAAGTAACGGACTATGGCGAATTGAGAGTTCCCCTTGAATTACGCGTGTACAGTCCGTACTGCGAGGTAGGACGTGAGTTTGAGGCGGGCTCGCTTCGGACTTCGGTTTAGAACTAGCGCGCAAATCGACTAAATGAGCGTAACGACAATTTTGACATCGTCCAGCTCTCGGCTTTCCACCCTGAACACTATTGTCAGCAACACATCAAACTTATTCAATCAAAGCACTCAGTGGAGGTTTTACGCCCTCCATAGTTTCCTCAGCCAACGCGCAGCGAAGCACGCGCGTTGACTGCCTTTCGCAATCATGGGTGGGTCCCTCCTTTCGTGCGGTGCGGGCTTTTCTCAGGCAGAAATCGCCTCAGAAGCTGTGTTCTTGCTCAACGTGGTCAATATTAGACCCACGACAAGAATGTTTGTTAACGCGATTTTGCAGCTCCTCCAAAGTCGAAGACCCAGAAGATGTCCCTTGGGGATTTCCTGGGCGATCAATGTAGGTTTACCACCGTTTCTGATGTCTAGAAATGACAAGGCTGACGACACCTATAAGCCTTGGGATCATGGGCTGATGAAATGGAGGACATGCCTCTGACCAGTAAGTCTCCTTTCGCGCACCTCGTCATTCACGGCTAACCATCTCACAGGCGGTTAGTAATCATTCAGAGCATTTCTGCGAGCACTTGATATATCTACTAGCACTTCTTATTGACATGCTCTATTCAGAATCCCGCACTGGTTATGGTGGAGATCGTCGAGCGTTCAGCTCCAATGCTGGATTTGGTGCAGACCGTGGATATGGTTAGTTGAATATCTAGACTTCTACATGATATATCGATGGTCTACGACAAAAGCTGACTCAAGAAGCTCGTACCGATAACCCTGGGTATGCTCAACGTGAGCAACTCCCTCTACCAACGAAGCCCCCTTTTACCGCATACCTTGGTAATCTCTCGTTTGATGCCACCGAAGGCGACATCCAAGACTTTTTCAGCGGTTGTGATGTTACCAGCGTTAGGATTGTAGAGGACAAGATGGAGCGTAAACCAAAAGGCTTCGGTTATGTTGAGTTTGGTAATTTGGACGGGTTAAAGAAGGCTCTAGAGCTCCATGGAACGCAATTTCAGGGCAGGAATGTTCGAATCAGTGTGGCAGACGCAAGTAGGTACATCAAAGTGGAAACAGGGATTGGATAATGACCGTATTTTAGAAAAGGATCGCCCTGAACAACGCACATTTGATGATTGGACTCGCCGGGGCCCTCTCCCAGACTTGCCCAATAACCAACAGCGACGTACATCCGAGAGAGGCTTCGGGCGCAATTTTGAACCCGCTGCTGGTTCAGACGCTGGCAGTGAGCGTGGAGAACGCAGACGTGGCCCTGCATTCGAATCTGACAAGGTTCGAGATTTCGGCAACTGGGAGCGAAAAGGTCCTTTATCTCCCGTCCCATCTGCTGCGCCCATGCGGGAAGGAGGGCGAGTTCGCTCGAACGACGGACCTTCACGAGAACGTAAGAACTCTCCGTCTTGGGGTGAAGGACGCTCACAGGAAGGCTCCAGGCCTCCTCGACGTGAGTTCCAGGATAGGCCCCCACCAGTCGAGAGACAACCCACGGCCGCCGAGATGGATAATCAATGGCGGTCCAAGATGAAACCTGATGCGCCCGCAAAGTCTCCAGTGCCTACACCGGAGGCCAGCACCCCATCTTCACCTGCGGCGGCAGCCCCACCTACTACCCGTCCTAGACTCAACCTTCAGAAAAGGACTGTTTCAGAGGCTGAACCATCCACTCCAGCAGCTGGTGGAGATCCGAAGTCAAGCCCATTTGGAGCTGCTCGTCCTATTGATACAGCTGCGAGAGAAAAAGAAGTAGAAGAGAAGAGACAACTTGCTCTTCGATCAAAGAAAGAGCAAGAAGAGAAGGCACGCGAAGAGAAGCGTGCTAAGGAAGCATCTGCAAAAGCTGACCAAGCGGCGAGCGCTGCTGAGAACAGTGCTAACGGCGGCGGTAAAGCTGAGTCCAATGAGGATGGCGCAGGCGCCGCTAAAAGCTATGAAATTCTACGACGAGTGGATGACGATAATAACGATGCTAACGACACTGATGCTAACGAGGGCGCAAACGGGGGCGCAAACGGTGATATTGTTGACGACAAGGCAGTTAAACCAAAGGAGGTTACTAGACCAGCACCAAAGCAGCAAGGCGGTGGTTCCTGGAGGAAGAAGCCTTCCACCCCATCTACTCCTGCTGAGTCTACCACGGATGCTCTCGCCGAGGAGGGGTGGAGCACTGTTCCGTCGAAGCAGAAGAATCAACGAAGAGGTGGTGGTAATCAAGGTGCTCGTGCCATCGCATCGTAGAAATGGATTGGCTCTCCCTAGGCGCGAACGGGTGCGGCGTGAGCTATATCCTAGCTGGGATATTTGTGGTCGCCACTACCGGGTTCTTATTTATTCGGAGGCGCAAAGTGTTCACTTCGCAAATATGGCATTTGACCGAACAGAAAATTCGAGTAGTATGCATCCTTCGACTTGCATACTTGTTCACTCTTTCCTTCATCATCCGAAACCCTGTTTACATCTTAGCGTCCCTTTGGAAAATGTTTGATCATGCAAAGCGATGCACCGCCGTTGTACCTTTTCCCCCTCCCCTCCTGTCTTTGCTCCAATTACTACACATTCCTCTCTTCGGCTGAACCATCAGATTCATATTTCCTGTTTGCGTACGAATCATCGTCTTCTCATATTAAAAAGTTTGAGGAGACATTACCACTAGTAGCTTCCAACAATAACGGTGTTGGCGGCCTCTAACTGATTGGAGGCTGGCGATTTTTGTTGTCACTTTTTCGTGGTACCCGGTCTTTTTCCATAGGTATAGAGGTAACGTGCTCAGGGCGTGTAATTAGAATGCAAACAAATTCATCAAAGCCGGTCAATACATGATAAACAGTGATACTTGGGGAGTTCCTAGGGGTTCCTAGGGGGTGATGTGGGAGGGTATGGTATTCAAAGGGACCATGTTGATAATAACAAACTAGCACACAATGAAAATCGCCATGGAGAACAAGCTTTCATTCTGAGAATGGTATGAAAGGGGTTTTTATATTCTTAGGGTATTCGATATTCATTGTATGATTACCCAAAATAACTTTTCAAACTCGTGGCATTTCGCATTCCGTTGTTCTCTTAAGGCTGCATACTTTACTGGGGCTCCTCGGAACGAGAATGGCCATGCAGCGATCGTCACGAGTGCGCATGCTGGTCGTGCCTTCCCGGTATCCAAGCCCAAGGCGACAGGGACGGCACTCATTCCCATTTATTCTTCTTCCTCTTCACTTTCTTCATCATCATGGAAAACTCTCCCTCACAAAGACTCCATACCTTAACCTCTCATCTGTAAACACACTCCTTCTAACTGCGCATATTGTTTATTCTGTATATTTTTCGTCTTGTTTTTTAGAGTATCTTGAGCGCGCGTCGTGTGCTGCCATGTTTGGACCCTTCGGCAATTTCCCAATCAAGAAACCTGAGATCAGAACGGTGACCTTAAAGAAGAAGATTACTGTACCTGTAAGTAGAAATAAACCGGCTGATGCGAAGTCAGCCCGTGCGAAATCACATGCGACGAGTTCGTTGAGAAAATCGAGCGCACCGGCTTCGTTGCAGCTGGTCAAGAACGGGACGGATAGTCGCAGCAGTTCGCCGCTGAAGCGCTCCGCCGACTCGACATTATCCCTGGCTGGATCGAGTAAGAAGCGCAAAGCATCAGCACCTGTTGTACAAAAGTTTAGTGATAGTGAGGATACAAGTGAAAGTGATGACGCGGATCTGAGTCCTGAGAGGGTGAGGGTGAAGTCGAGTACTGACTCACTACCCCCCGACGTTGGACGAGAGATATGGACCATCAACAAAAATAAGGAGGCAAATGCAAAGGAGGAAGACGATACGGGGCTAATACATGGGAAAAGGCTTGTGAAAAGGGATAAGGACGCTGCGTACAAATCTGCGTTTCCGTCTGAGGAAAACATCGCGACGCTTGAGCTGAGGTATCCCGGCTCAGCAAAACCTGAACGGTATGTCACTTCTGTCACGAACACCTTTCAAGTAAACTTTCATTTGGCTTACTTTGTTATAGATTCTCCCTCGTTGAACCCGTCGAACACGACGGTTACAAGCCGCTGGAAGACATCCTCGAAACTATCGAACGCGTTCTAACACATTACTTCCCCGCCTCCTTATCCTCCCGTTATCTCGACGACAGCACCGGCATTGTACGCCGCCTCAAACGTGCCATTCATCATCGTGACCTCCCTAAATTTCGCGCCGTCCTGACTGAATACGACACACTCATCCGTAACTCCCTCTCCAGCAGCATCACCACCCACCTCACTTCCCAACACCATCTCCCACTACCCCTAATCGAGCGCATACTCTCTCAGATCTATGCGCGAACCGTCTCCCCTCAAGTCAGCCTGTTAAGGGACTACGAAAACGGCACCGACAACGTCTACGGGGAACTGCTCCCCCGCTTCTCCCACCAAATCTTCGCCGTCACAGGCCTCAACTCCTCCCACACCTTTGTAGACCTCGGTTCCGGCGTCGGCAACGTCGTCCTGCAAGCTGCCCTCGAGACCGGTGCCGAGAGCTGGGGAATAGAAATGATGCCGAACCCGTGCAAACTCGGTGAAGCCCAAGCCGCCGAGTTCCCCCTCCGCTGCCGGAAATGGGGTATACGGCCCGGCAAGGTAACCCTCGTGCAAGGCGACTTCCTCACGAGTCCTGCGATCGATACCGTCCTCCGCCGCGCCGACGTCGTCCTCGTCAACAACCAAGCTTTCCTCCCCACCCTGAATGATAAGCTCATCATGAAGTTCCTCGATCTCAAGGATGGATGTCGCATCGTTAGCCTCAAGAGCTTCGTCGACGAGGGTCACAGGATTCAAGCGCGGAATATCGAGGATCCCCGCAACGTTCTTACTAACGTTAAGAGGCTAGAGTATTGGTCTGGCAGCGTGAGCTGGACGGACCAGGGCGGGAGTTATTTCGTCGCGGTTAAGGACTCCAGTATGGTGAGGGAGGCGACAGAGAGGATGAGGAAGAGGGCCAGGGCGAGCTGATTAGGGTATTCATCTGTGATATGTATGCACGTATACTATACTTGTACATCTAGATTAAGCAAGAGGCGGATGTGAGAACTTTTGGATACTGCGGGCTATTACGGTAGCTGTACAAAATTGTTATTTATAAAAAGGGGGAGCAGGGGTTTTAAGGTAGATTGTGAATGGAACGTAGGACCGGATGAGGCGTTTGAGACGCCCATATACCCTCATTCACGCACTCGGACGGGGAGGGTCATTTACAGGCGTACGGTATGATACAAGGCGCAAGACTCCACATATACATACCCCCTACTATATAGCTAGCATATTGTAGAGCATTGTTACCATCGTTACGAATCTAAAGATACATTTAACGCTGATCGTCACCCGTCTGACACGAAATTGACGAGGTGATGTGAAGAAGCGGGGCCTATCGTTGATATTATTTGATCTGTTTTTATAAAGGTGTACACACATGACCAACGCCTCTACCCTACGCACTCAATGTGCGATTTTTTCCTTACTACATTACCACCTTCGTTCGATGCATGGTGCCCACATCATGATTTGCATACACGTGACTCCCACAGCTGAGTTATTACCTTTTGCTACACTACTATCTTACGTCTTACGCGCCGACTTCCCTAATCCTGCACTGCCATCCCGATTCCTGACTCAAGAGCGGCAAACTACCAAGACGTCAGTATCACACCCCAAACGAGAGGTAGATGATAGGACTCACCTAGCGCCCAAACACCATCCCAACTCATTCCCCTTGATCTTCTTCGCGATCCTCACTTCCCGGCTAATCGGCATCTCGTAGCCGGTATGCAGCAACGCGACCATAAAGTTCAGATCCAAACACGTATCGGGACGATCCCTGAGCTCCTCCAGCGCGCCCTCGACGCTAGCAAAGACATCCCAAGCCCCGCTCCCCTCGCCCTGACAGACGCGGTGCGCGAGATCCTTGAGCTCGGCGAGGGTGAAGGACTCAGGCATGCCGAGGGGCGCGGTGCGGTCGTAGAAGTAGGAGAAGAGGTAGACGTCCTCACGCGCGAAAGTCTTCTCGAGAGAGGGCTGATGCACGCCGTTGAAAGCGCAGGGCGCGAGCTTGCACTCCGCGTCCTTTTGGAGGATTTTCTCGGCGTGGCCGCGACACTGGGCCGGCGAGGCCGTGGAGGGCCCGGTCATGTTGACCGTGATGCTAGTGCCAAGCGGGTGGCCGGCGTCGAGGGGAACTTCGACTTCTTTGGACATACCGGGTGCGATGCAGGGGTTACTTATTGGGCGGGATTTCCATGCCCCGGATGGGTCCTGCGTATAGAGGTTTTGGATGATTTCTTTGTGCAGGTGGGAGCGCGCTTCCATGAGCCCGTAGCCCAGGTAGGAGTGCTGGTATAAGGTGAATTCGCGGCCACCGAAGGAGAGCGAGTATTTGTGGTCGCCCTCGGCGAGCTTCTGGGGCATACCCCCGCCCTTGGCGTCTTTGAATGTTGGTTCGAAGACGATTTGGGTGGACCCACCACCAAGATCGAAAACAGCGGCTGTGGGAGTATGGTCAGGTCCGCCAATTTTTCCGAGAAGGTAGTTGGCGGTGATCCAGGCGTAGACACCTTCGTCCTTACCATCCATAACCTCGACACCACCTGCTTCTTCAGAGAGCACGGGGAAGGGGTAGACGGTCTCGAGTCGGTGTCGCACGGCTTTGAGGATCTGGTCGCTCATTTCAGGACCGAGCTTTCTGAGACCGGCTGTGGCTTTGACAGCTATCGGTGTACACTTCTTCAGCTTGTCCGGTACATTTTTTACCGCAACGTCGAGAAGAACGTCTAAGCTCTTAGCTGCACCTTCGGCGTCGCCCTTGTATGAGCTTAGCCCCGATCCTCCTTCTTTCTTAGCGGTTTGCTCAAAGACCTCAGACTCGAGCTCCGGCGTGGGTCCACAGTTATTAAACTTGTATACGTGAATACGAGAGCCAGTACTACCCGCATCTACCATGAGCGCATACTGGATTAATGGTTTGCTTGAGGAGTATGATCGTGTGCATTTGGTCGTTCCCACTGAAGGGTCCGAGGCAACATCGCCTCCAGGGAAGCGTTCAGCATCCCTGCTTACAGGAGCAAAGAACCAAAACACCAATAGCACAAACGCGATGAGGCCCCCAAACTTGAGGTACCTGTTCCGCTGGCCTTGATTCATATACGTGCCTCCCTTTTCCACGTTCATTGAGGAAGCAGCTCCGTGTCCCGACCCTAATCCGCTAGAGGTGTGCCGATCGGGCTTCTCGTAGGGGTCCTCGGTACGGGCGACTAGGGAAACGGAGGAGGTACGGCGACGAGCGTTGGATGAGCCGAAACTAAGATATGACCATAAACCAGGACGGCGTCGGGCGTCTACACCGCTGGACATGAGAGGGGGGTGAACTGTTAGAAGGGGTTGTTAGTGTTATAAGAACTGGTGCATGGAGAGGGAGTTGCATTCTGTATCCAGGGTAGTATACAGTATTATACGTACATTAGTGAATAAAAGAGCGGAGGGAGAGAAAATCAAGTCATTTGCGTCAAGGGTGACGGGAGAGATGTTGAACATTTCTGGAAAATGTTGCCCTTGTGCCCCTAATAATGGAAACTCTTGGCATTAGGTCTGGATAAAGTTAAGATGCTAAGATAAGATAAATAGACCTTTCGGCAAGGGGTCCAGTTTGGGCAGAGCATGGAACGTACTAGATGACATATCAGTCACTTGTACCTGACACTTTTCTGTTCACCGCGTCATGTGTTAAATGCCTGATTATCCTCACTTTTCCTTTTCATCTTCGTTTCGGAATAAACTTTGTAATGAATGTTCAGGTTTGATTTTTCTTTCACTTCCTCTTCGCCACAGCATATTGCCAAGAGATTTCATCAACTCTTCTCCAGTTCTTCATAAACAGAGTCAAGAGATCTTTAGTTGATAGGGGCTAACATTCTAAAAGAGCTTGGAAGATAGAAGGATCATACCAAAGATGGACGTTCAACTATATGTCTATGACCTTTCCCGCGGGCTTGCCCGTCAACTCTCAATGCAATTCCTAGGTATTCAAATCGATGCCGTTTATCACACGTCTATCGTCTTCGGTGGCGTCGAATACTTCTTTGGAGCAGGTGTCCAAACCTGTTATCCGGGAACCACGCATCACGGGAAACCCGTGGAGATCATACCTTTAGGACAGACCGTGCTTCCTATCGATGTCATTCTAGAGTATCTGGAGTCTCTGAAGACCATATACACCGCCGAAAGCTATGATCTATTCATGCATAACTGCAATAATTTCACCAATGACTTCACCATGTTCTTAGTAGGGAAGGGGATTCCAGAGAGAATCACCAGCTTGCCGCAAACAGTACTCAATACCCCTTTCGGACAGATGCTACGGCCGCAGCTTGATAGGTCCTTGCGAACCGTTACCCAGGCACCTGTACCAACCAGCCAGATACCAAGTATAGTTGCTAGAACTGCTCAGGCCCAGGTCCAACGCAACGGTACATCTCCAATGTCTCCAGTTCTTGCGGCTTCTAAACCCACGGTGGGCGAGGTACATAATGTGACATCCAGTACCGAGCTCAAAAGTCTCCTGGACTCCGCTTCGAATTCATGTGCTGTGATCTTCTTTACCTCCGCAACCTGCGCTCCATGCCGTCCTCTATATGCTCCGTACTCACATTTAGCAGCCGAGGCTGGATCCAACTGTACCTTCATCAAAGTCGATGTGCACGGCGCCCCAGCTATTGGCCGCGAATACTCCATCACCGCAACACCTACATTTATCACCTTCCTCAATGGCACCAAAGAGGAGCAATGGTCCGGCGCCGACGAAGCACGGCTAGCAGGAACCATACGGATGCTCATCCACTCTGCGCATCCCAGCCACCCCCACACCAAACTGCACGTACCACACCTCCTCCGCGCAGCCTCCCGTCCCGTTACCTACGCCAAATTACCACCCCTCGACAAGCTCGTCGCCAAGATGGGCGACCTAGGCTCCTCGCCGGCAGTTCGCTCTATGCAGCACTTCATCCTCGCTCGCAACCAAAGAGGCGTCGCCGAAGCCCCTCTTCCCGACCTCCCCGCATTCTCTTCTTTCCTACATTCCATAACCACCCAACTCCCCCTTGAAACTCAATTCACCGCCCTCGACCTCCTCCGCATCGCCCTCGTCGACGTGCGTGTAAGCGGCTTCTACGCCGAAGAAACACCCGGAGACGCCGGCAAAGGCACCATCGAGCACCTCCTCGAACACGTAAACGGACTAAAGGAATGCCCGTATAATTTGAGGCTGGTGGCGCTGCATCTCGCATGCAACCTCTTCACGTCCCCGCTCTCCCGCACCGCGTTCCTGACCTCGCAAACGGCTTCTTCGTCCCTCGTACAGCTCGCCACAACATCTCTCCTCGACTCCGCCCACAGCAATGTCCGCGTTGCCGCTGCTTCGCTGGCGCTGAATCTCGCTATGGCTAATCACCGGGCTCGCGTGGAGAAGAAGACGGAGCTGTTGGCTGAGGAGCAGCAGGTCGAGCTCGCGGCATCTGTTATCGAGACGATTGGACTGGAGGAGGAGAGTAAAGAGGCGGTTAAGGGGTTAGTGATGGCGTTGGGGTTTCTCGTGTTCTGTGCGCCGGTCCAAGGGGAGTTGTTGGATTTGTGTAGGGCGATGGACGCGCAGGGGACGGTGAGGAAGAAAGAGGGGTTGGCGGATTGTGAGGTTGTGAAGGAGGTTGCCAGGACGGCTTTGGGCAAGGGGTTATAGTCGTGAGGTAAGGGTATCTGGTGTTTAGGATGGAGGCGTTTGGAGTCGGTTTGCGTGGGATTCGGGTATGAGGGATGAAGAGTGATAATAATGATATGGGATATGGAAACTGTAGATTAGAGTTTGTATAATAGATTAATATACCTGTTCTAAAGCAGCATCGTCTCATATACAAGTATAGATTCACAAAATCAGCTTGCGTGTCGCCGTCACTACCTAGTTCTAAGTGACCATAACAAGGACAATAATAAATACCTAACAGTAGAAGGAAAGAGCAGAACACACATTCACCCATCCCGGGAGAGCGTCTAGAAACAGGCAAGGTTTCATACGGTAGTATGAAATATCATGCTCTGCATCAGTCAACGTGGATCAGACGAGTGACCTGCTCCTTAGGTTCCTCCCATGCCCACTCTTACATCCCAACAGGTCGAAGGAATACACATTTTGCTACGGACTAGCTATCGTCTAATACATTTGATCTCTCCCTTTTCATATATTCAGAACTAGTTATTTGCCGAATATGTGCGTTACTAACAGTCGGACTTATTATTCATTATAACCATTGTCCCCACGATGAGATAGTTTCCAATACTATAACATTATTTTATCTAACCCCCATTATCCGATATTTCAAAACTCGCAGAGCACCCATGTGTTTCCCCACCACCCCCTTTTAACATTTCTTCCACGTCCAGCCCACCCTCACAATCCTCGCCGCGAGTGTAATACACGCGCCCAAAAACATACTACTCGCCATCCAAACCTGAGCCGGCACATAGCCCAACCCGCCCCTCCCGATTAAGGCGCCGCCAATAGGCGGGCCCGTCAGTCCCGCAAATGAGATAAAGCTAAACGCCATACCGAGCCTCGTGCCGGCCTTGCTCAGATCGCTATGGCAGCTGACAACGCCGGTGGGGAAGAGGCCCTGGAACATGGCGGCGATGAAGCCGTAGAAGGCGGTCCAGACGTAGAAGGGTGCGAGCTCGTGGACCGAGAGCCAGGTGTAGGCGACGACAGAGCAGAGGCACAGCCCGGCGACGAAACAGTTCATGACGCCAAGGAGGTCAGCGAGGAAGCCAGAGATGAGGCGAGCGGGGATGCCGATGCCGTTTATGATTATGATGAGGTTGAGGGAGTCGGCGTAGGACATGTGGATAATTTCTCGACCGAAGGAACCGATCTGGAAAGGAGGGTTGTTAGAATTGGGGGCGGTGGTTTGCAGGGGCGAATGGGAGCTTACGAAGTAGTAGGTGAAGTACATGGCCCAGATGGTGAAGAACATCCCGCTGACGAAGAGTGCGTAGACGGGACTCTTGAAGGCGCTGAAGTCGACTAGGGGGCCGGTGCTTCGTGGTGGAAGGCGCGGTTTCATGACGATGGCGACGGCAATCAGACTTGCGATATTGATGAAACCGATGACGCGCGTTGTCCAGCCAAAGCCGACGGTTGGGAGCATTTGTCGGACGACAATTGGATAGACGATGCCTCCGATGGAGTTACCGGTAGACACGATGGCGATGGCAAGTCCTCTTTTCTTCTCGAAGTAGGTGCTAACGATACCCATGCAAGGTGTGAAGAATATACCACCACCGACGCCAGTAAGAATTCCTTGAGTGAGCATTATCTGCCAGTACTTTTTGGAGATACTCATTGTGAAGATGCCGATCAATTGGATGATAACGCCAACTATATACGTGGGAAGAAAGTACCCAGCATCAAGAGCTACACCAGAGAATGCACCGACAAAGAAGAGGATAAAGACCTGCACAGATCCGATCCAAGAGATAGTGGTAGCAGGCTCGGGGAGGATCTCGGTATAGTAAGTCTGGAAGACACCAAATGAATTCACATATCCCCAAGTATTCATAATGACAAACCATGCCCCCGCGACTTGGAGCCATGCTTTCGTGCCGCCATCTGGTGGTGGGCCAGGGTTAACTATTGAAGTTGTTGTGAGTCGGGATGCTACTCTGCTGAGAGCATTGCTTGTAGCGGATCTGGCAGACCTAGCCCGTGAATGTGCTCTTGAGCGCGGTCGTGATCGTGACGATACCACTATCTTCTCTTGATGACTGGATATCTGAGCTTCTTCGTCAGTGTCTATTGTCGAGATTGTCAATGCAGCTATATTACTCCTTCTAGATTCTTGACTCGCACCACGTCCTAGCTCTTTCTCCATCTTGACTCCCTTTTCATTAGAATTAGACATAGCTGCTTAGGATCTTTCGTGCTGTTGAGATACTGACCAAAGAACTGAAGTGGCCGCGGGGAAATGAACGAGTTCATGGTAAATGATGACTGTTCATTGTGAGATAGACTGCAGTGACTGCATATCCTCGTACTTGCTACAGGTTCTAAATCTAGTCACAGGTTCACACTTTGCAGCCGATAAGCCGACAGCCATAACCCGTATCAGAGGTGGAAATAGCGGTCTCGCAGAACTACCCCTCATGCTGGGGCCCATAGGAGGAGATACCGATGCTGATCGTGCATTGTGGACGCTATTTTCATAGCGAGAAATTCGAAAATGGTGTTGTTTTCCGCTTCGTTTTCCGGATACATTACCCGCCACGTAAGACTAAGGTCAGGTACGCTCTGTTATTGGCGTTAGCTACGTCCGTTCACGATAAGTCACTACAACTATTTATATTAACTCCTCATCATTGGTTATAATAGAGACGTCTGCCTTGAGGTCTGGATAAGCTTCAAGGGATCTTCCTCAGGGACTTTTATACGCTACGTAATGTGTCGCCCGCTGGCTCAAGCTTCACTCAAGATACTGTATACTGTACTTCGTATGGTAGGCATGGCTTCTCGTCTTTTAGCTGTTCTTTGAATTTTTCAAGAGGATAGTTGAAAATCATATTGTATTCGGACCCTAATAAGAGCTCTTTAAATCAATATCCGCTCCAAACTGTACTTGCCAACCCTCCTACTTATTTCCTGGCCTATGTCTCGCTGACTCCTCTTTCTTATCTCTCCCATCTTACCTACCTTTGTATCTGCTATCCATTCCTCCACCTTATAGCCCAGAGGGAGTATTCTGTCGTATTCACTATCGGCAGGTCGGACAGCTTGTATAATACGCTTTCCGGGATCACCTCCTTTCCCTCGAGATTTCTGGACCTTGGTTCCATATTTCATGAAGTCGTTCAGAATGCCTCGAAGAAACACAACTTCATGAATACCCTCCAATGTAGCTGAAATCTCCGCCCGGAGGGATTGAAGTAGGTCTTCAGGCGTATCATCTGGGTTCTGAATCCCAGCAACGAGCCATCCACCGACCCCTATAGCATCCAGCGCACAACCCAGCAAATTGGCAATAATCCCAATAGATCGATCCGAAGGTCCCCCACCCTCTGCTATCTGGGGGCCTTTGTCGGTATACTGAGCAGTCCAACCACCATCAGCCAGCTCAATACGTAGCATTTGTATCAAGAAGAAGATTTCATGTTGAGTAAGCTTCGATCGGAGGGACTGTGTGATAAGCGGGGGTGTAAAGGCGTTTAGTCTTGTAAAACAGTGAAGTAAAGTACGACTTCGGATACCAAGACCTTCTTCCAAAGTTGAATTGGCAACTTCGAGATCGTGCATAGCAGCTTCCTCCTCGTGTCGCAATTGAGTGTCTTCATCACCGTCTACTTCAGTCTCTCCATTTGTCAAGAAATAACGATTGAGTGGAGGGAAAGGGACAGCATCCAAGCTATTGATCAACAACTTTATAGCCTCAACAATCTCAATAATGTCGAGGCGTGGCGCAGGATCAAGAGTAAGAATATTGTGCAGGAGTCGCATCTCTGGATCATAAGATACGATGGCGGACACAATGTCACCCGCTGAAAGATTATAACTGCTATTCCACAGTGTAGATTCTTGTCTCAACGCTTTCTCAATCAGTTCATGACGCAGAGAGCCTGTAATAGCTAGCCATTGAAACACATTCGGAGGTAGAAACTGAATTGTCAACTTGTATTGGTGTCTACCCGAAGACGCAGTCGCTGATAGACCATCAGTGAAAGGGGATATTCTGAATATTTTCCTAAGGGCATATAGAGCTTTGTGCTCATGACGGGATTGGCCGTAGTTTGAATGTTGACTTCCGAAGTCCCAATACAATGGTCCATCTTCTTTAGATTGTTTCTCTTGCTTTTTAAGTCTCTTGAACTCCTGGCCTCGACGAACAGGATCAGCGATCTTTTTAGCGGCAATATAACGGGCCGTTTTTAGTTTAACTTGCACTTCCTTTACAAAAAGCTCTTCAAAAGCTTCAACGTTGTCTTCCGATGCATGCTGATCAAGCAACGGAACTCTAACGTTCCATTGCGAGTGCTGGTCATTGTTCGTTTCTAGTACGACGTGTTTGCGAAAACTCGAAGTAAGTACAGATCTCTCCAGAGAATTCTTTCCTTTAAACATGGAATTAATTAGTAGACTTTGGCTGTTCTTGTTCTTTTTTGACGGAACCATTGAAGGACTCAATTGTAAACCAATAAGCTCTTGGTCTGCTATTGCTATTACCATGCCCATATCATGGAGGTATGTCAGAAGTTGGAAAGAGCTATAGCGAGCTGTATCACCCATCGCTTTCCTTTTCTTTGATTGAAGGACGAGTTCCGGGTCCATATTCAAAGATGTGACAACTTGCTCAGACATATACTTCATATCATATATAGCGCAACTGTCCGAAGAAATAAACATATAAAGTGACGAGGATAATTGTAGGTGAGACTCGGGACTAAACCCAAGCGGCTTGAAGTCGGAAGATATACTGGGGATGGTGGCCGATATGTCATAGGTGATGAGTTTGCCTGACTGGAGTACCCGCAAAGTTCCAGCGGATGGTTGTAGCGAGTATTCAGGTTTTGTGACTGGTGAGCCTTCTATATCTTGTGCTAAAGGAATAGCAAATGACCATAGTAGCTTTTTCGGAGCCCTAGGACTTGGAAGTGTTCCAAATCTCGACTGGATCGCAATCAGGTGCGCTGTCAATACGTTCCTATCCAGGCTTTGGGCCACATTCGTCCTACAGAGAAGAAATAGGAGTTGAGTAGTTTGTAAAACATCAGACTGTCCATTGCTCGGCGTTTCTAGGGCAGCAAGAATGTCATCACGTTCTTTTAGAATCCCTTTTCTTGCAGTGTCTGCAGAGAACAGCTCAGAAAATTCGACTACCCGGGCCTCTTCCGTCCCAACATTTCCGTCATTGAGATAGCCCTTCCAACGTTCCGTCTGCAGGTCTGCAGAAAGACATTCCAACGTTCCGTCCGAATATACCAAGAGTACGTCATGTGAATCGTTCTCGACTTCGCAGACACTAGGGTTAGGAATCACTTCTATTGCGACAATCTTGGAAGACTGTGCAAGTTGGTGCACCCATTTCTGCGGTGCACTGACCGAAATACGCTGAGCTGGTTCTGTGAAGCAGACTATTTGGGGTAGCTTGCCCTGTCTTGATTCGATTATAGAAGCGTAGGTGTATCTGCGAGCAGAAGATCCATTGATCTTTTTTCTGAGAATCGAGCACACCGGTGCCGTAAAGTAAGTTTGAGGAGGTATGGCATATGAAGTGATAAGGCGCGGAGTTTGAATCTTATTCGTCAACACTATGCCTTGAATCCAAATGATCGATCTACCTTACATTATAGATATTTATTCCATCACCGTCTATATTGACAGCAAGCTCGCTGCGTTTTCTCTTCCTCAAACTAGCGAGGCTCAATACTCGCGATGCTGAGATGCGGCCATTGGTAGAATCTACGGGTCGGGGAAGTGAAAAAAGAGTATGTGGTCGATCGATTTCCCTACCAGCTGACATTTTGTGCCACAGACACGCTGAAAAGATCTCGTGGCGGGCTGAGAAACACTTTCTTCCCTTTCTTGCTGGAGCTCTAGAAAATTTGGAGCGAGCGTTGATGCTTGGGATGGAGAACCTAACCGAGGCTCTGCCGATTGGTCATGAAGAGGTTGTGCTTAAAGTGGTTTTGGAGCTAAGTCGCGTCGTCGCGTCTGACTTCACCATCCTCATGTATACTCAAATAAATTCTATTCCTATAGAAGAGCCTCACACAATCCTTGGGGAAATGATTTTGGATTGATCTTTCCATCCCATGTGCAGAATTAGCTCATAGATGGCAGTTGCTCTTGTTGAAAGAGCAATGAATCTTGGGGAGAGGAAGCCTGTCCATCCTTTCTTCTCAAAGACCCAAAGTAGGACCCAAACTGAATCTTGCAAAACATGAATTGACAACATTCAAGATTCCAAATCCGAACTTGAGAACATCGCTATACCCGATCCGGAAACTTTGCACTTGGACGAGAATGGCGCCCACGAAGCGGCTTCTAGCATCGATGAGAACCGAAAGGTTGGGGGCAAACGTGCCAGTCATGGGAGAAAGACTTCGAAAAGAAGAAAGAAGGATACACTAGTGAACACTGAATCTACAAGTCAAACGTTGTTGACAACTTTCGCACAATCAGGAGTCTCCTCAAACTTGGCCCCGAACCTTGAACTAGAGTCCCATCCCGCAGGCAACGTTGATATTTCTCTAGAAGAGGACCCAAACAAAGATCGTCGGAAACGCAGGAAGACCGATACACCTCCTCAGGAGACACCTAAAGAAGCGACGTCTGGTCCACATCCGACCGAACAAAGCCTTCCGGCTTCTCCTCCAACTTCACTTTCATGGCATGAACAGTTACTGGCTGTGGCAGATAAGGGAGCTGACCAAGAGCTAGATTCTAGTCTTAATATATCCGATGTGCAGGCACCTACGTGCGAGGTCGAGGTAGAAGACACGGAAACACTGGCCAGTTCGAAGGTTCGATCTGATGGTTGCACAGAGAACATTACCCAATGTGAGTTACAGCAAAACTGTGATGCTAGTGGTCAGATAATCACGAATACACGACCGAAGAAGATGCTCCGCTTGAGAGGGAATGGGCGTTTCAGTTCACCTGTTGCTCCGGCTTCCGCTAAAGAAGCCGTCGAACCGCATGCATCCCCTCCTAGAAAACGTAAGAAACGTAAAAGCCGGGGTATGGTTATAATCAAATATGGCCGGGACCTTGCTGCCCGCGTCTCTTTAGGTGCAAAGATAGCTACAATACTCTCTAAATCTAAAGAGGTCCCCAAAGCTGCCGAGAATGCTTCAGACGAGAAAGACAAACTCCCGGCGATTACGAAAGAGACACATCCTTTTTTCTTAGGGAAGAATTTGAAAGATTCTAAAATCCAGAACAAGGATAATGATTCACAGCGGAGACTACCGGATATACCAGCAGAACGAAAAGCTTCTGCTGTCACACCTGGGAAGCTTCGCGCAAAAGCGGAGGCGTTGCATCCAGATAAATTCCCTGTATTTGGCGCCACGGTTTTAGGTTCTACGCAAGCCAAATTAACGAGACATCCCGGAGCCCAAGAACCATGCTGGCCATGCAAGGAGAATGTTCACGTTCGGGGTCTACACCACGATCTCCATGGGATTCATGGTTTTTTATCGGACGATAGAAGTCAAGGGGTTCTTTCTGCGTCCAATGATCATCGTAAACTGAAGAACAAGGTGATGTTTGTTACAGAAGAAGAAGACATCATGTTACGTTGCGCCAGGGACCTTTTCGCTCTTTCAATGCCAACACAGGGCCAATTACTGCGCACTCCCCAACGATTGCTGATTTCTGGCGTCACACTGAGGGAGAGATTGTGTGATGAGCTCTCTTTTTCGATACGGCAGGAAACAAGTGGGAGTAATGAAAGTACTCAACTTCATGCTGCTTTACGCCGGCTATATGACGATGTCCCATCAACCTTATCATCATTCGACCGACATACTTGTGAATCCCAAGCCTGGACGCACAAATATTCCCCGAAAACAGCTTCAGAAGTCCTACAACTCGGGAAAGAAGTCATGGTTTTGAAGGAATGGATGCAGAAGCTCACTGTCACTGCTGTAGACAGTGGTCCTAAAACAATCCCTAAGACAGTGCGTGGCAAAGAATTAGCAGATAAAGTAGTGAAGAAGAAACGGAAGCGAAAGGACTTAGATGATTTCATCATTTCTGACGAGGACGACGCCGACCAACTAGACGAACTCTCTGAACCAGAAGATACTATCACAACGGATTCGGTATATGGTCAGAAAAGGTCGGTGGTCAGAAATGGCGGTCAAGCGTCCGATGGAATACGTCCAGGTAAGGGTACGAATATTGTTTTGATAAGTGGTCCCAGTGGCTGTGGGAAGACTGCGGCAGTATATGCTGTCGCCCATGAGCTAGGCTTCGAGGTCTTTGAGATCAACTCCAACTCACGACGTTCTGGGAAAGATATCCTCGACCGAATAGGGGACATGACGGAAAATCACTTAGTCCAAAAAGCTGCTCAATCTAATCTAAGTGGCGAGGTTGAAGACATTATATCTGAGGTGCCCGATACTTTGCAAATGGAACTCGAGAGCGGCCGTCAAGCAAAAATGGACTCGTTCTTCAAATTCACCGCCAAACCCCAATCTAAAACAAAGAAAACTCCATGTACTGTTAATGCGGACAAGAAGACTGTTCACAGAACCAAGACTAATCCGCAACAGAAGCAGTCATTGATCCTTCTTGAAGAAGTTGATATACTGTTCGAAGAGGATAAACAATTCTGGGCGACGGTAGTTGCGCTGGCCGCAAACTCAAAGAGACCTATCATAATGACTTGCAATGACGAGATGCGCGTACCATTGGATCCACTTTCTTACCACGCTATTCTACGATTTTCTCCTCCACCTGTAGACATCGCGGTGGATTACCTGCTTCTTCTAGCTGCTAATGAAGGTCACCTTATTAAACGTCTACCGGTATCAGAATTGTACGAAAACAAAAAGCATGACCTCCGCGCCAGCATTACCGAACTGAACTTCTGGTGTCAAATGGGCATCGGCGATAAAAAGGGAGGCCTAGAGTGGATATACCAACGATGGCCCGCCGGATGCGACTTAGACGAACATGGCCGTAAACTCCGGGTAGTCAGTGAAACTTCATATCAATCCTCGATGGGATGGTGCAGCCATGACATCTTGTGTGCGGAGGAATCTACCACCTTTAACAAAACACATGTGATTATGTCAGAAGCCTGGACCCAGTGGAAAATTGACCCGTACAATTGGCAAGAAGCTAGTGTACATTGTTCTTCGACAGGACACTTGGTTTCAAGTGAAAATTCAAAGGGCTCAAATTTGATGGCATTACGCAATCTCGAAAGAGTCATGGATGCTGCCAGCGCTGCTGATGTTTACTGTAGAACTGGTTTACCAACTGGTGCGCTAGACCCTATCGATACTACTCTTCCTCCCATGTCGGAATCTGCAAGAAACAACTATATCGAGGGCCTTCATTTGCTTGAAGCGGATCCAGTTATCAATTTCAGCAACATGGATATGGACCTCTCAATTAGTACGCATCTGACCTCCCATCGACTAAAGCTTTCGTACGATATTCCCCAGGATCTCATATCGGCTGGACCACCTTCTAGGTTCGATGATACAAAGATCGCCGAAGCTATTCTATCAAGCATCAAACGTCAAGATAATTCTAGACCGATAAACCGAGAAAGCTTCTCATGCTTTGATCCAATTGCAGAGGATTCTGGGGTATCAATATTCCCAGGTTCAGCGGCGTTCCAGTTAACAGCATCGTCCTTCGATCGCTCCTTTTGCATCATAGTTACCGATCTAGCACCATATGTTAGAAGCATTGCAGCTCATGATCTCCGGCTCGACGCTGAGAGACTTCGTATGAGCAACCTGCTCTCGGTCGGTGGTAGTTCGAAGAAGCGGCGATCAACACGAGCGGCCAGAAGTGCTTTGGAAGGCGGTAGGAGGGAGACTATGAGAAGAGAAAGATGGTTCAATAAGTCCCTCAACTTGAACTTGGTCATGGCAACAGCTGGGGAGTCGTGGGCTGGAATGTCGGGCGTTGACGAAAGGACCGTAGAGAGTAAGACGGGCAGCACACATGATGAGGAGGACCCATGGGATCCATAGTGGCGCATTTTGCTGAGGAAGAAGAATGCAATTTAGATAATGAATATACCGATATATGATATTGACCTTTGTGTTAATTCCTACCTCTGTCTTCACCCACAAAGGCGAGGTACTTCTCAGGGATCATAGCAACGGAAGAGACGTCAGGATTTTGTATTCTCAGCATTGGAATCACCAACGCAACCAAAGCCCTAGTGAACCTCAATTAACTCAGCTAGTCCTAGGGTGATAAGTACTCAAGAGTTTACGCCGTCACTCCCGGCGGATGACGATCTAGTTATTCGTTTTCCACACCAAAGAGGATATCAACGTCAAAAAAAAAGAAAAGCAATGACAAAAAAGAATTAAACCAGCAAAAAGCAAAACTAAAATCGCAAAACAATGAGGATCTTTGCCTCCTTGAACCCTCGGACAGGTTCCTCGATAAACAATGTGCTGAATGGGGGTTTCGAACTACAACCCGACCGAAGTCCCCATGGTAAGAGAGCCGCAGCCGGTCAATTCGACCACTCTGCCACAGAGTTTATTGAGGTTTGGATTTCCCGACGCTAAACATAAGGGAGAGGTGCGTGGAGCTGGAGGGGGGGATGTCATGTGTGGTGTTGTGCATGAAAAAGAGTAATACATGTGACGACGGTACATTAGACTTTCTTGTGGGGCTCGGCACTTGAACATATTTCAAAGTGGGATCTCATAATGAGCTCCCTCTTGCATTGTTGGCTGCTACGTATAACGTGTTCTAGATAGGGACCGCGGATTCCCTCACTCTCCTCGTCATCAATCTCTCAAAGCTGCGCCTACAGCTTGCTCCTCGTTCAAGATTCTCATTTCCTCAACCCACTCGTTCAGATACTGCGGTACCCTCTCGACCCTGCCGCAAGTCAGATTCACTGCTTCCTCGACCACGAAACGTTGGGGGCAGGGAAAGTCATACTTATTAGTCTCACTAGCAACCGGATCCCCCACAGTCTCCCAAGCAGGAACAACACCGGTCCACACCCTCTCAACCGACGCGTGGTCCCTTAAATCCTTTTTATCATCATGAGGACCTCCCTCCCTAATCTTCGCGCTCCCGGTTTGGATCTCAACCCTCAAGACACCAGTCGCAGTCACTGGAGGAAACCCTCATCAACGAAAATCCCATAAAACCGAAAGACACGCGAAGAGAGAGAGGGGGAAAAGACCTACTCTCAGCTTTCGTCGGCGGGACCCTACTCCCGTCCCACCTCCCCTTCACAATCCCCTCCGTGATGAGCGTAAGCGCCCACATCTTCTCCTCCTCGTCCACGACCTCGTACGCGAGCCCGTTCACCACCGCGCTGCGGTAGTTACAGCCTAAGACCGCGTCAGCTCAACTCCCCGTGGAGTTTCAATCGTTGGAGGCCTTACTGTGGTTGAACGGCGTGAGCGCGAGCACGTAGCCATCCAGCTTCGTCGCCGCCACCGTGACCGGGAAGCCCTGTGATTCGGAACTAGAGCCGAGACGCATCATTCGCGCGGCGGAGGAGCCGTGGAGATAAATGCATTGAGGACCGGTGTTTAGGGTCTGGGATTTGTTGGCAAAATTGCCTATGGAACCGAGCATGGGGAGTACGACTGGGAATTGGGGTTCATCGGGGGAGGAGGTAGGGGGGTTAAAGGAGACGTGTAGGATGGGGATACTATCGAGGATGCTGTGGATTGTGTTGTAATCGTAGACACCGCGGTTGGGGAGGCGCTTTACGGTTGTACGGGAGTGTGGGGGATATGCTTCTTTATTGTCTGTCATCTTCACTTTTAGGGAGTTCGGTAGTTGTTATGGTGACACTTTCGATGTTAGAGTTGTTGATATTTGGTGACTTTATAGGGGTTCAATGGCTACATATTGAGTCATAACAGCGATATTTATGAGTTACTGCGAAGTCAATTAGGAATTTAAACTTAGGTACGCCTTACAGTAGCGGGTCGCATGGACATGCTACTTCTATTATAGCTATCATGGCTTGGCCCAATTAGGATCTGTGTTATCTAATGAATAGCAAGCTTGTTCTCACTTCAAGGGTAAACTGTAAGGCTTTGACACAAGGTGGGGGATTAGGACCGACTTCTAGAACCTCTTTCGTATTTATTCCCTAATTCGAAGGAGAAAATTTCCTAACTACAGTGTATATAGCTAATAGGGATGCCAGATCAGGTAGGCGACATTTCAATCGTACTAATTTGCTCTCAAGTGCAAATTTTCTTTTGTGACTGGCATTGACAACAATAACAGTGTTCAGGATATTGAATTTGAACTTGAGAAATACAACACCCCTTTTACATCCTTATCTCTAGAATACAACTATGCACAAAATCGTGTAAGACGTTATGTATAATAACTGATCCAAGATTGCTCAGTCCGTCTTCTTTTTCAGGCCCTCAAAGTATTCCTTGCCCCTGGCCCTAACTTTCTCCGCTTTCTTCGCGTCTCCAATCTCCTCTTCCCACTCCGCCCATTTCTCAAACACACCCCTCGCTCTCTTAGACTTCATCTTTCTCTTCGTCATACGCTCGTACAGACCTCTTACTGCTTCTACGCTGCCCTTTCCCCTCTTTAGTTCACCTTTCTCCAGGTCGACAAAAACGTCCCATAAGTCTCCACGCTTGGAGAAGGCATCAACCAAGCCCTCAAAGATGGTACGACCACGTTCTGGGTCACCATTAGGGGACTGAAACTCCAGTGCGCCAAATTTGGAGGTGAGATGCGTGTGCAGGTGCTCCGGGACAGATTGCGTAGCGCGTTTAAGGAGAGAGTGCGCGCGGGCTGGGTCATTAAGTGTGGTAAGTAAGAATGTTGCATAGTTGATCCAGAAGGAAGGGGTAGCTGTTAATGACTTAATGCGGAGCATAGTCGAATAAAGATCTTCGGCTTTGCGGAAGTAGGGATTCGAGAGACCAGTTCCACTGCTGCTGTTACGGATACCAGCGTCGATGTAGATACTAGCTAAATGCTCATGCATTGTGCCTGGATCATTGTACTGGCATGCACGTTTGAAAACTTCTTCAAGTGATTCATCTGTGCCAAAGGTAACCTCGAGATTGAGCCATGCGACCCAGATGTTACGTTTTTCTTCTTCCTCGGTGATGTTGATTGTATTCAAAGCACGTTCTGCAATAGTCCGCGCTTTGTCAACCTCGCTGAGACCCAGTTGGAACGCCATGTATTGCATCCATAGTTCAGATGAGTTTCCACGAGCAAGTAGTAGACGCTCAAAATCGTCAACAGATTGCGGCCCATATCTGTCGAGATCACCAGTCTTGTCAACCTGAATCAGGGTCTTTCTCCTCCTTTTCTTCTTGTCTTGAGTGGAAGATGCGTCCGAATTAGACGCTGCGTCTGGATCGTCTCTCGCTAAGCTGTCACCAGTCCAGTCGAATCCTGAAGTACTTAAGCCATGGACAGGCTTTTTGAATGGCACCTCACCAACTTCCATCTCCTCAGTTAATCCTTCAGCTTCTTCTTCGTTATCTTCATTAAAATTGATGTCTTTGACGTTTGTTAAATCCACACCACCATCCATATCTACGTCGCTATCATTATCGCTGTCTTCAAGTATGACACCATCCGTTTGATCGTCATCTTCGCTTTCGCTGTCCGCGGCGGATCCTCTGAAGTATGAAGCTTTCAATCCAAAATTGATACGTCGTTTCTCCTCGTCAACCTTGAGAACCTTGGCTTTGACAGCATCCCCTTCGGAATAAAGCTTCGTCACATCGCCAACTTTGTGATCGGCGATTTGACTTTGATGGCAAAGGCCGCTGACATTCGAAGAGTTGTCAACCACGATGAAAACACCGTACTCTTCCACCTTCCGCACTTTCCCGGTGACGATCTGGCCAGCTTTGAAGTCATGGAACATCAAAGGCGCAACATAATCTTTATCAACAACAGAAGCCTTCAGACTCATTTGGCATTGTTTGGAAGCGGGATCCACTGAGACGACCTTACCAGTGACTAATTTATCAACGGGGAATTCGGGTCTCCAGTCTTTGATATAGGAGTCTGAAAGTTCGGCGGTTTTCACGAATGCGATCACCTTGTTGCCCAGAGCAACGAGAATACCTTCCATCTTCTCCGGAAGACGTTGAACAAAGCCGCGAACAACATCGTTGACTTTGATTTGCTCAAGACTGAGGATCTGTGGATCTTTGACAGGGAGGGAGGAACTGAGGACTTTCGACGGCCGCATAGAAAACTCGATCTTCTTGTTCTCCGCGTCCACACTGAGAACGCAGACTCGAACGATCTGGCCCTTTCTGTACTTCAAAGGGTTAACCGCATTATAATCATCATCGAGTTCGGTCAACCCGACAGGACCATATACAGTATCGCTGAGCTTTACTAAGATATCGTGCTGTGTAACTCTACTGACACGAGCGGGGATAACCATTCCTGCAGCGACACTCTCCCATGACCATGGTGTAGCAGACGTGACCGAAGTTGCGACTAGATCAAGTCGACCGGTAGCAACGTCAACGTTCTTGGCCCGGACCTTCAAAGCGGAGCCGATAGGGAAGTGCTCGCTCAAGTTACTAAGTTTAGTAAGGTCATCAGTCATAGCCATTTTTTCCATACGACCATGTACATTGGGCGAAATATTGACCCAGAGTCGACTTCCGGAGATGTTGTTGACATAAGCAATCCATGACGACCCAACTTCAACTTTATCCAGGGTAAGTATATCCGAACCATCTGATAGAGTTGTTTTCTTCTTTGCTGAGAGCTCAAACACAGGTATCTTGCCTTGCCGATGAGAGATAGGTAGAAAGCGGTGAGTTCTTGCGTGGTGGATACCGAGCACCTTAACATCGATGATCTGGCCTGCTTTGTAAGATCTAAGTGGATGTTTCTTGTCCCGAATTTCTTCCCAGTCATCGAATGCTTCAGACATATCTATCCTACCATATACCTTGTCCGCAAGGGAAACATTGAGCTGTGTACTTTTAACTGAATTAATCCGTGCCTTGGTGGTCTTCCCAAGAGTGAAATCGTAGATTGAACGCGATACACCGTCAACTGGGTTGATTAATACATCGGCTTCGCTTGGTGCGTTTGAACCTGCCTTAGTTGATGCCTCGGACTCTTTCTTCAAACTCAAGCAGAACCGCTGTTGGTTAGGATCAATTGATATGATCTTAGCAATTATTGACTGTTCTTTCTGCAAACTGAAGTTTGGTGATTCTAACATCTCTGGTGGTATATGGGACCGGAATACGACGCCGACCAATCCTCCCGGACACTCAATAAAAATTCGTTGAGCGTCGATATTACGGATCCACCCCTTTAAATCTTTGCCGATCTCGAGATCTCCAAACTTGGTTACTAAAGAGCTTGTTTTAGCGGCTTTGACAAGACTGGGCTTGTTACTGAGAACAATCATATGCCTCTTATCAAGCTTTTGGATTACGACGAGGTCTTGTAGAGTTTGCCCATCTCTAATTTTCTTCATCGATGACAGATTCTTCTGTGCTGATCCATCAGTAAGGTGGCCGAGGCGCAGTGTACCTTTGATTGTGGAGTCTAGAAGCTCAATGGTTATCGTATCAGTCAACTTTTCTGAGACGGTACCATTTATCAGATCACCGACAGCGATTTCATCATAAGCCTTCTGCTGATTGTCGGTAAAGATAGTAGGATCTCGACAGGAGACGGTCATTCTCTTCTCTTGAAGATCCACGGCCAGAACGTGGGTATTAACAGTTTGGCCTTGCCTAAAATGTACCTTAGGGTCGATAAAAGCTTCGCTCATCTCCGAAACTGGAAGAAAGGCTCGTATATCACCATAGAATTGAACTATAGCGCCAGTATCGAGAATCTTAACAAGAGTCCCCAGAGCCTCATCTCCAACTGAGATTGAGTTATAGTCTGTCCAGATGCCCGCTTCAGATGCTACCAGAGTCTTCTTGAGCGTTAGACGAATCTGTTTCTTCTCCGGGTTGAGTGAAAGTACTCGAGCATGTACAGACACCCCTTCACGGAATTTCTTTTCTGGATGCTGGAGGCGAATGTCTGCCATATGCACATCAGGCACAAGACCTGTTATACCCTCTGCTAAATTTACGAGTATGCCAGAGACGCCCTGCTCATTGATGATCAATTTTTCCACCTTTCCTTTGACTGCTTGTCCGACTTTGAGATCCTCAATGCGAAGGAAGGGTTGATCAAGAATGCTTTGTTGTAATGAGAGGATATAGAGGCCGTCAACTGGATTGTAGCCAACGACTCTCGCTCTATGTATTGAGTCGAATTTATATCTGCCCTCTGTGGCTGATATAGTTTCCACTTTAGTATCACTGAGTCTTGAAATATGTGCGTAACCGGAGAACCCTTTGAGACCGATATCCATGAACAATGCCATCCCTGGCTCGACCTTTTTTACTTTGGCCTCTTCAATAATGGAAGATAATGGTAGAATAGAAAGGGGGTCTTTCTCGGTAGAGTCGTCTAAAGTTAGCCTTGGTGAAAGTGAGAGCACATGTTCAAGGAAGGATACTCCAAGTTTCAGCTTTTCGGAGGTAGGGAATGTGCAAACAATGCGAGCTTTCGCCTTACTACCGACTTTGTATTTGGTAGATATGTCCTTTAGAGTATGACCGGCACCGCAGTGGACGAAATCGGCGGTTACGTCCAGCATACCCATTAATTGCCCAGCAATACCGGCGGGTGTTGATTGAGTGACTAATAACTCAACGGCAGTGCCTGGAAGAAAAATATTTATACTTGGAGCGTCCGAGATATAATGGGATTTCTTGATGATACCAGCCTTTCCGTGATCAGCTGAGAGTTTGACTGTTTTGGGAGTCTTTCCAGTAACCAAGCAGAGAAATACTGATCCCTCTTGAACCTTAGAGTGGTCCACATTTTGGCCTAGCTCTCTAGATGACATGAAGCCTCTGACAGAGCCATCATCAAGACCAAGATCCATGATTAAGCCATGATCTTCCACACTAATTACTGAAGCTTGCACCATTGAATTGTCTACAAGGTCCGAGATCGAGAGGCCTGTATTTGCCTCTCGAGGATTCACTGACAGCTCGATCCGTTTCTTACTTCTTGCGGACCCGGTAGGCGTCGACTCATCCGATGTAGACTTAACATATGCCCGCAGGTATTGCCCGATTTTAAAGACATCTTTCAATACAATGTCTTTCTCGGACCCATCTTCATCTTCGTCATCGTCCTCATTGTCGTCTACATCCTCATCCTCTGCCAGAAGCTTTTCAATCCTATTTGTGAGCTGGTCGGATACGTTTGTAAGAGGGATGAAGCCCGTCAGATTGTTAGGTAACGCTAAGGATATGTCGTTCGCAGATATTTGGGTAATTTGCCCAAGTATTATGGATCCGGGCGTAATCCTCTACTTTGTGTTAGCGTTCTGCCATCGCGTAGCTCAAGTCATTGCATACCTTATAACTGAGGCCCTCAATCCTCACCTCCGGCTCCTCATCCTCCTGTGTTGTACTACCTTTCCGATCCTTTGCTTTTTTCCTCTTCTTTAGGGCTGACTTTGTTACTTCTGTGCCATTCTCCTGTTCATCTGCACTATCAGCGTCCTTGACTTGTCGCTTCTGACCCGATTGCTCGAAAAGGACATCCCTTGTCGCTTCAATTTGGATTTGCTTATGTTCTAAGGGCGTCAAGACGCTTGCGCCTCCACGAGGAAAAGAGGTCTCCTCTTTGAGAAGAATTGATGCTGTTATAGGTTTTCCTCTCTTCGAATCCTGCTCTGGGGCACCGTTCACCGGTGTTAACTTCACTCCCTTATTCTCTTTTTCGTCTTTGCGTTGACGTTTCGACGGTCTTTCTTCTCCTGAGTGCTTCAATTCACTCTTAGAGGCAGCATTCGCCTGGCGTTTTATAGGTGCCATGATAACGCTGTGTTCTGAGGTTGCTGGATTATCACAAAAATTATCTATCAAAATTTCTAGAAGCTCGGGACAGCTTTTCCCGAGCGGTGGCAGAATGCGGGGATGGCCGGGGTGTTGGTGCGCTAAGACCGTTTAGGGTTCAATTGGTTTCGCGTTTCTCGCGTCCTGCTCCCGTCAAGCGCGATTTTACGGTCTACCTCATAGCTCACCCCCAACTGTATGAATGCCACATCTCAGCTCCTCTCATCACCAATACTCGATATCATTCTCTCTAACTTTGTAAAGATACAGTATCTATCCCAATGGATGATAATATCCCTTCATCTCCACCGCAAGTTCTTGCATCGTCACAAGAAAATGCAATATCAAACTCTCACTTGTCCTCGCCAATGGCGCCGCCTTCGACCACATACGGGAGAAAGCTCAGAAAGCCTCCCCCCATCACCCCAAAGCGATTCAATAAGTTTTTCACACCTCGGAATTCATTGACCGGGATGGTCTCATCACGTTCGACCGGGCGTTCCGGGAGACAATTGCGTGACATCACCCAGAGAGCCGTAAACCGCAGGAACAGTAGGCGTGGGAGCTCAACCCAAAGCAAGACCCTCTTTGTGGATGTAGAAGAAAAAGAAAACACTCGCACTCCCGACACTGGGTCTGCGAGGAAAAGAAGGAAGCTTGCGGATCCTGAAAGTTCACCTATGCAACCCTCGCCATCAAAGAAAGCTCGACCACGTTCCTCATCTGCTGTATCAGTACTTGAGCCGGATATCGATCTTATGTCTGATGATGAGCTGCCAAACCCATCTGTAGAAGAAGAATATCCCCAACCAATTCGACGGCTCAAATCTTCCGGTACCAACTCCCGGATTCTGCAACGCTCTTTTGGTGGAAGATTGGGAATTGACAGGGGAATGCGGGTTGACCATTGTCTGGATTGGAGCAGTCAGGTCTCGGACTTCTATACATGCCCAGAAGATAACCATCAATTCACACATCCTGCGCTTCCTTTCTGTACAACGAGCTGCAATAGTAGGTTCTCCTTAACCGAATTCACCATTCCCATATCCTTCATGTTCTTGTCCACCCAGACAGCGCCCCTAAACTATATTTGTAAAGCTGAACTAATTTCTTTTGTAGCAAACTCACTCGTTGCTATCGGGGATGAAGAAGGAGGCGTCCGACTTGTCGAGACAGCCAGAGACGGTCTCTCTCAGTTTGGCAAAGCACATGTTTCATTCCGTCCCCACAGTAATGCGGTCATGGACCTTGCTTTCTCCTCGGATGATATATTGTTAGCAACAGCTTCAGGAGATCAGACCGCACATGTGATCGACATGAGTACCCAAAAGCCCATATACCTGATGGCCGGTCATGTATCTTCTGTGAAGCAAGTCCTTTTCCAGCCCGGGAATGATAGTATCATCGCAACTTCTAGCCGGGATGGTGCGGTTCATCTCTGGGATCTCCGGTGCTCAGGGGTCGAGGGTCCTATCCGGGAATGGTATCATGGACCTTGCAATACAGAGCTAGCGGACCACAAGGTCACATACGCCAACCCAGTCAACTCGATCATCGGAGCTCACACCTACCGACCCCCTACTCTTCCGCAAAACAATAGTCAACTTCGGGATGCCGTGTCTAAAATTGAAACTTCCAGTCGAGTAGGCGACGTTTCTATTACAGCTCTCTCTTTCCTCCCAAGTTCACGCTCCCACCTTCTGCTTACCGCCTCCGAGGCCTCTACCACTGTTAAGCTCTGGGATATCCGTGCACGCTGTACACGCCGAGGGCAACCTATTGCTCTTTCCACAACAAGGCAACCTGAATCTCATTCTAAGCATCGACACTTCGGGATTAACTCCCTCACTTTGAGTAGTGATGGAGCACGGTTTTACGCCCTTAGTAGAGACAGTACAGTTTATGCTTATAGCACAAACCATCTGATTCTTGGCCACGCTCCAGAGCTCTCATCACCAACCGCCCGTCGCCAGCGCTACGGAAGCGAAGGAAAGGAGGGCTTAGGACCGATCTATGGGTTCCGCCATCCGATGCTCCATGCTACCACTTTCTATGTGAAAGCATCTCTTCGTCGTGTCGAAGCCGATAGACCTGAGCTTCTTGCTGTTGGATCGTCTGATGGTTGTGCGGTAGTGTTTCCAACAGACGAGGCATTCCTGAACAGCAAGAACCGGAAATCGCTACTAGATGCTATGCCTACTAGCCCCATGACGCCTCTTGCATCCTCCCAGCAGTCGATCCCTTCAACGTCCCGGCCAAATCCCCGTCGTACGCAAAGCTCGAATCTGTTTTCTTCGCGCCTCGTAGACACTATTCCGATATATGAGCATGGTGCACCCCTCGTACGGGGACATGCTAAGGAGGTTACAAGTGTGTGCTGGACCCATAATGGGGACCTAGTAACTGTGGGCGATGACTTCGTAGGGAGATGTTGGAGAGAAAATCAAGGGCGTGCAAGAGACTTAAGGGTCAGTGGTGAAGCGGAAGGGAAAAGATGGGGTTGTGGCTGGGCAGATGTTGAGGGTGAGGATGTTGAAGATGACATGTAATTCATAAAAAGTTAGGGCTTGGAGTGAATAATTGACTCGGGGTTGGAAACACAAAAGTGGGTCTTTAAGATCAATGAATGAGCATCACCTGTATCGTCTAGATCAGACCTTCCTTGGGGTGGAATGGTTCACTAAAGGTAGCTTTTCTGTATCAGTAGCTATAACAGGTGTCGGATGAGTAACCGGTATGGAAATGTCTCTTAAAAATTATACATTATTAGAGATGTTAATATTATTTCGAAGCAATACTAAAACGCTTCATATCCACCCCACCACAAATATCCCCCCACAGTCCCTAAACTCACTAATGCCCACGGCAGCTTCAATTCAACCACACCCCATACCCATAATGTGCCTATCGGGGGCGCCCTCTTCATTACCGCATAATATCCATGTACATTCGCCGAATACACCATATAACACCCGGCTGCTATCGCCGTCCCGAGAAACACCCCCTGCCTCACCACCTGAAATCGATTCGCAGTCTCGGTATGCATGATATACACCACTACAAACAGCACCGGCATTGCTGCCAGCATCCGCGTCACGATCTCGGACCAACTTATCGATTCGCGATACTGGTGGTGCACTATTACGTCTAGTGTGAAGTGGAGCATGCTTAAGGAGAGGGTGTAGAGGAGAGCATCGCCAACGGGGCCGAAGTCTTCTTCGGTTGAGGAACCGGAAGGGTCATCGGTTCGTTTTTCAAAGGGTTTCCCGGCGTCTAGGAGGGCTTGTCGCTCTTCAGCGAGATCAAAGAGAGTTTTTCCTTTGGGCCCGGAACGGTCGGGTTGCGCGAGCGGGATGTTGGGTGTATAGGTCTTGGCGGGGATGCCGATTTTACGGGATGCGGCCCGGCGGTCTTTGCGCTTGCGGGGAGTTGAGGTGTCGTCCATGGGTTTACTGCTTGATTGTTAGATTGTGGGTTTCTTGAGACGCTAGAAGGGGGAGATTTACCTTACTGTGGAGGGAGAGAGTTGGAGGTTGTTGTCGAGCTTGACGGAAACGGTCATGCCGCGGCTGTTTTGGCTGTCCCTGAAGATCCCTTCCAGCACGATGATGCTATGTTCTTTTTAAATTCATATTCTGAACGCAAACTTTTAACTCTATGGTTCATTAAGAGCCCATAGAACAAATCGTATGTTCAATTGTGTCACCGTAAACCACAAATCATGAATTGGATTACCTGGGCTTCATTCCCCATTCTTCAATTGATCCTATGGATCTATACTTCGTTCCTCACTAGATCGTTTCCTACACTCCGAGGAAAACGGATATGCCTCTTAATTGCTCATCCCGATGATGAAGCAATGTTTTTTGCACCTACCTTACTAGCATTGACACAGCCTGCGTTAAGCAATCACGTAAAAATCCTGTGTCTAAGCAGTGGTATGTTCACTACACACTGTATGCATGCATCAATAACCGATCCTGCAGGTGACGCGGATGGCCTTGGTGAAACAAGGAAGAAAGAGCTCGTGAAAAGTGGATTACAGCTAGGGGTAAAGAGCGAGGATGATATTCTTGTGATAGAAGACCCGTATGCTCTCCACAATCTTCCCTGTATGTCGGCGACGTGCTGACTCCAGCTTCTCTTCGAATAGGAACTTCCCCGACTCAATGAGCACGACATGGCACCCGCGACTACTCTCAAATCTCTTGACGAAGACCTTCGCATCTCAGATGTCCTCAATACCTTCTACGAGCGCTCCGAAGGCGACTGTTGATGTCATTATAACATTCGACGCTGAAGGTGTTTCAGGGCATCCTAATCACAAATCCCTTTATCACGGTGCTCAAAGCTTCCTTAAAGCATTAATGCATCGGCACAGCGGCTGGGAATGTCCTGTCAAACTGTACACACTTACATCCACTAACATAGTTCGGAAGTACAGCAGCATACTCGATGCTGCAACTACTGTAGTTGTATGCATGTTCCGGAGGAAAGAGACGGGAAGTGAACCCACACCACTCATGTTCATCTCTTCTCCAGCACAATATCGGACCGCTCAGCGCGCAATGACCACTGCGCATAAGAGTCAGATGAGGTGGTTCCGCTGGGGTTGGATTAGCACATCCAGATACATGACTGTCAACGACCTCAAAAGAGAGAACATGAAGTGAATTGGGATCTCGGACTATCCCCAGTAGGCCCAATGTATTCCGTTGTCGTCCGGTGTACCGGCTTTACCGAAACCCTAGCCTTTGAACGATGGATCCATCGTCGATTCCGCTCTCCATAATTATCCAGAAGTTGCATAGTTTATATCCAGTTTTCAGTAGAAGGTGGTTTGCTACTCAAAGGAGAACAAGGGTGTCTCGAGCCAATAGGAAGTTCCTTCAGCCTTCAAACCCCACGCCTCTCGATCGGCTCGTATCGTATTGAGGACTGTGCTCGCACTTGGCGCAAATACCTTCTACATGGCCCAAAATGGCCTCCTGCAGGAACTCGTCAGACCTAAGTGTTCGAGTGGAGATGCTAGTTACACGGCTTAAGACCTCGGACGCTGGTTCTGAGCACGAGGCTGAACTACCCTTCAAGTCTATGATATATCCCAAACAATTCTCTAAACATCGTCACTATCTCTTCTTTATCAGATCAGTCAAGCTTTCTCAAACTCTTTCTCAATTGATAAGACGCTATGCATGCAGTTTTGACAGAGAAAGGAGCAAGCAAAGGGGACATCAAGGGGTGCCTGATCATGTCCAAACTCCCACCAGAAATTCAGCTTACCATCATCGACCAACTCGATCCCGTCGGGAAACTCAATCTAAGAATCACATCCCGCTACTATTATGATACCATTAAACCCTTAACTCCAAACGAATTGCTCCAAACTGAGAAGTCAGACTGGGCAATCAAGAATGGCTTATTGAGGTGTATGGATTGCAAGAGGTTACGTCCTTCCTCTTGTTTTGCTGACTCCATGCGGAAAGGCAAGAAGGGTCGCAATGGTTTAGAACCGGAGAAGAGGTTTTGCATTGACTGTGGCGTGCATCCCAAGTTTGGCAGAAATCGATATACTCCTGGC
This sequence comes from Patellaria atrata CBS 101060, assembly GCA_010093705.1. Lineage (NCBI taxonomy): Eukaryota > Fungi > Ascomycota > Dothideomycetes > Patellariales > Patellariaceae > Patellaria > Patellaria atrata. Next base: position 380,356 of record MU006097.1, read on the forward strand.
TCTGAGATCGAGATCAACACGCAACGCTGGGTCATCTGTAAAGTATGCAACCTCTTCATGAAACTCGCATTCCGTGGGACGGGACGGTGTCAAGATTGCTTTGAAGAGAATAAAGATATACCAAGATTCTCGTTTCGGAGCAGAAGGAGATACTCTGACCCCTGGGAGTATACGGATGATGATATCTTAGAAGCTTACGACAAATATATGTGGGAAGAGTGATGGAAAATTGAATATCGAGCATGAGAACGTGGCAGCAAGGACGTGGTGGTATTCAGGAGACTCTACGTCAGACTTAAAAGAAAGGAGTCCAGGCAGGAGACTTGCCAGCAAAACAAAAAGCACACCAAGTATATCAAAAGCCACTTCAACCTCATCAATGATGGGTCCGTTGTCAAACATTCTAATACTCTCATATTCGCCCTCGCATCGCAAAATGTAATAACTAGATAGTCATTCTCACTATGTCGACCAAATCTAAATTCAAGCAGAGAGCAAAAACTCCTGATCGAGAAGCCCAACCCTTTTCAGAGCCTTCATCACCCAAACCAACATTCTTACAGAAACTTACGTCGTTAGTCTCAAACCCTCGTCTAGTTCCAGACCGTTCCAGATCCGAGCCTGCTGTTTCCATCACAAATAAGTCCGTCAATCTTGCTAAGTCCAGTACTCCAAGGGATATAACCCATCACCCAACATTTGAACCCACTCAAATAGACGATCATGGCATCTACTTCTTTCCCCCATATACTGGATCACCTCATTCCAGTATACTGAGTGCTTTATGCCCTCCTCGAAGAGCAAGAAGTGATAGTATAAACAGCAACCCTTCATACCGTTCAGTACAGTCTACAGAATCCCATACCAATATCCGCAGTATAGAACCGCAGTCTGTAGGCCTTGGAATATCAGTTGGACCATCATTCCACGAACATACACATACGTCGCCGCTACAGCAGACCAAGACCATCAACCAGTCGATTGACACGTATTCGTCAACGCCCCGTGAGTCCCCTATCCTTTCTCGTCCCAATTCCCCTTGGAACAAATACTCTTTCTCCCTCCCGATTCGGTTTGAGAATCCGCTCAGGCGATATAGATCCCGCGACTCTACCACTCCATCCATCCCCTCTCGCTCCACCAGTCCACAGAGCACCAGAGACTATACCGGCACGGTCTTCTACCCTCCTTTCTCCTCCTCTCCTCCTTACCATGAAACTCAACTCCACTCTTTCCCGGCCCTTCCATCCTCCCGTTTCTCTCCGTCTCCCCTATCTTCTCCTCGACCGTCTCGTGCTCCATTCGCAGCTACAACCCGGCAATCATTTCTCCAGCGCGCAAGAAACCCCCCACAACTTCAGGCAGCCGGGGCTCATGTCAGCTTTGTTATTGCAAAGGCTGATCTGGCGAAGATGCCGAGCGGGCATCCGAGTTATAAGTCTCCGCTTGCGAATTCATCTTCGTCATCCTCTTTAGAGTCACTGCCAGGTTCTCCTCAACTCCATCGCCGCAAGGTTAAGCGTAGTGCACCACCCTCACGCTCCAAACCAATCTCTATCCCTGGAGCCATCGAACCAGGGAGGGAAAGGACACGACGGACCCCAAGGCCGCAGATCTCGCCTAAACAGTCGCCGTCCCCTAAAAACACACCACCCGGCCTTGCTCTAAAAGTAGAAGGAACAAGTCCACTCGCGCTGAGAACACCGACGTCCCTACCTCCCACCAATCCATCACCAGAGGGTCCCTGTTCTCGCCCTCCGCAACACGTCCATTTCGACACAGAGCCGCATCCTCAGGTTCCATCCCGCTCTTACTCAAGCTTGGAATACTGCCCCTCGCCCAACCCCTCCCTCCTTTCCGGACCTAAACCACGACTTCGCGGCGGCGCCGGCGACTCGCCCCCCAGGGTCCCAAGCGGTCTCTGGTTCCTCGCCGGCGGGCGCGGCAGACCACCCAGTTACGGACGCTTCCGCGCGATGGTGGACGGTGAGCGCGCCAGTCGCTCCCGAGGATGGCTGGGAGCTCTAACAGGCGGGCTCGTCACTAGGGAGTTGATACCTGAGGAGAAGGAGGAGCGGGAGTCGAGGAGGGGGAGAAGGAGGAAGGTTAGGGGGGTTTTAGCTGAGGCGGTGGTGGAGGGGTTAGGGTTGGTTCCTGCGAAGAAGGGAAAGGGAAAGAAGGTGCATTGGGAGGAGGGGGAGAAGGGGGGTGCAGAGGATGAGGGACAGGGGAATGAGGGTAACGAAAAGGGTGAAGGGAAGGAGGAAGAGAATGATGGGTTGGCTTATGGGGAGGATAACCGGTGCGAGGAGAGTGGTAGTGAGAGTGGGAGTGAGAGCTGTGATTCTTGTAGTAGTGATAACAGCGAGAGTAGTAGTGCGGAGAATGGGAAGGGAGATGAGGACAAGGGAGATGAGGACAAGGGAGATGCGGATAAGGGAGATGCGGATAAGGGAGATACGGATAAGGGAGATGCGGATAAGGGAGATGCGGATAAGGGGAATGGAGATAAGACGGAGATGAGCGGTGCGTTGGACACGAATAAGGACAAAGCACCGGATGAGGCTGATAAGTGATAGTGTACAAGTTTTTGAAATGGCTTTTGAAATAGGGGTTATGGTTCTCATTAGATGTTTCTCGGAGGCTGATAACTGGAGTTAGATTCTGTTCTTGGTGGTTCATGTCGTGTATTGCATATCACTTTCACATGTCATTCTGGGACCGGATATGTATCGATTTCGTGGTTACTATTCTATATACCACCCTGGTTCAACGCTTGTCTGCTCTGCATGACGTTTCACGGCTGCTCTTTCTCGATTGAAGGCATTATCTTGCACACCCATAAGCTCACCGGCGTAAGTGCGACGGATCACAGTACGTAGAAGGGAAATGCGGATGGCTCGCAAATGAGGGCGCCGGAAAAGACGTCGAGAAATCATGATTGAAACCGATTGTAGGGGTCCAAGATTTGAATGAGGATATCCAGTATGACGATGTTCTTCGTCTTAGACACTGATAGTCTTGAAGACCCTAAACGCACATTAGCATCGATATAATGTAAATGAAGAGGATCAACATACCCGAACCCGCTCCCACCCGTCGCCATAACAGCACCGGGGATTTGTGGATGCCAATGCCCCTCTTTCACCTGCTCCATGTAATGCACAAACAGCAGCTGTGGCGGCACATCCTGCACGCCCGCCGTATCTCTACTCTCCTCGTCGTCCAACTCCACGGCAAGATCCCACAGCGTGATCGTATTATCGCCCGCACCTACCAGGACGATACTATCGTCCGTCGGATGCCACTCCAAGCTCGTGATCTGATCCTTATGGAAGTTGAAGTTCGCCACGCTCGTCGGTTTTGCCGATTTCGCGCCATTCGCTGCCGCCGGTTTCCACTGCCGCAGGTCCCAGACCGCCCATTCGCCGTCCTCGTGGCCAGAAGCGAGCAAGTGGGCAGTTTGGTGCGACCAGGAGAGGACGTTGACGTCTGTATTCGAGACCTGGACGCTTACGGCTGGTTTGCGGGATTTCGACCGCGAGTCCCAGATCTTGACTGCGCCGTCGTTGCCGCCGGAGGCGAAGACATTCTTTTCGTTTGGTGACCATTGGAGCTCTTCGACTGTGCCGGCGTGGCCTATGTAAGGTGTTGTGTCTGTGACGAAACCGCCGCCTTGGGTGCGGGTTGTCGCGAAGATGCGGCCTCCGATGTCACCAGTGAGGACTTTGCCTTCGGGGATCATGGGAGACCAGTCTACCGCGTAGCCTTCTACGGACTTGTGCGCGCGGACGGTACAAAGGGGTTTGTTTTGCTGGGGAGTTACTGTGGCGCCGGGGGTGTCGAATGTGGATATGTGAGGGGTGATGTCGTGGATGAGCACTTGGCCTGATTCTGTCATAGCAGCCGAGAGAGTCGTGGGAGGCTTTGCGGTGGTGGATTGGGGAGATTGATGGACTCGTATACGGTTTGTAGTGGAAGTTAGGGGTATCGATTTGGTCTCTAGGATGGGATCTGAGGTTTCATCGTCGTCTTCGTCTGAGTCTTCTTCAGCCTCGCGCTCCATACGGCTGAGACCGCTGAGCTTCATGACCATTATTTGGTTATCCTTTTCTCTTCCTCGTGCTGCTTGCGTGCCTGCTACTGCGTATACAATTGCCGGGTATGATTTGCGATTGTCACCTAGTTGGTCCTTTATGATATCTAGCGATAAACAAGGCCAAGGGGCTTCTAATGAATGTAGCATCTCGTACGTGGACAGGTCGGGCGCTAGAGTCTCTCCAGCGGATAACTTATGTCTTCCCGGTATAAAGGTATCTTGGTCTACGTCCATTGCATCTGCAGTATCGTTAGACTGACGGTTATGGTAGTGCTTAAGGTGCAGTGAGGCTCACATACTCTCACGCTCTTCAGCCTCCCTCTCTTCATCCGGTCTACCATCTACTCCTGCCTCGAAGATTTCGTCTTCACTCTCGAATTCATCTTCGTATTCATCCTCGAATTCGCCCGCTTCATCTGGTATCTCGGGTTTAAGAGGTCTTTCGCCGGCTTTGAGAGTATCCGCCTCTTGCTCAGACGTTTCCGCGCGCCTTTTACTCATCTTTTATAAGTGATTTTATAATTCGAAAGTGATTAGCAAAGGTTTGTTTTAATATTTTTTATGGGAATATCTGGTGCTGGGACTTTTTTTGATATAAAATCTTGGCGAGGATCATCCATCCCACTTGGTGCTGTTTGATGGTTTGACGGTTTGACATGCCCCGAGTCAAGCAATTCCCTGCCCGAGGATAAACAGCCCAGCAAGCCACTCCAAACATTTCAATTCACATACCCAGACGCTCACATTTTGCGTTCAATTCTCTCAGGACCTTATAGAAGGACGTATTTCGCCCTGGATATGTATACTGCCCCGTTACTATCGGCCAAACGGGCTTGACGCGAACCAGACACCAACTTCTCCTTGGCGGCTAGTAGATTGACCAGTCAGCACGCAAACTCGAAAATTCGCGATATTGAGATTCGAGGGTGAATTTGAACCTGCAAGAGAAGGGCATTCCCGGATAACACCACTTATCTACCCCGTTTGTACTCCCATCTTCCTCGAGCTCGTTCGTGGTAAACAATGGATACTCACATGGACATGACAACATCTCCACCTCAAAGTTACGGCTTCGAGAATCAAACACAACCTCAAATGGAGGTCCCAATACACACTCCGTTGCAAGCTGAGGCGCAGGTACAACCGCAGCCGCTACCTCAGCCGGACCCTCAACCACAACCTCGACCGCAGTATCAAGACCATCCAATGGAGGGTGACGATAGTAATAACACAACTATTACAGCATCGACCATCCAGCAGCTGCCCGAGATCTACAATAACGGTTATAACAATCAACACTCGCATGATACTCGACCGCAAACCTCATACTCTGAGACGGGTTTCTCAAGATCATATGGGAACACTCCAGTTGAACATCCACCCCCATATCAGCAATTCGCTCCACCCTCAGATCAGGGCACTCCGCCCTTGCACCAACAACCATATAGTAGTCGACCAGTGTCTAGACCATCCTCGAGACCGTCCTCAAGTCTATCAGGTACCACTCTGCAACAGGACCGATACAGCTTCTCGGAAGGCCTAACGCGATCGACGACGTCAACGACCTATCAGGAACAAAACCAAAGGACTTCTCAACCACCACCAGAAAAGAACACCAGCAGCGTGGTCATAAAAGTTGGGATGGTAGGGGACGCACAGATCGGGAAGACGAGTTTAATGGTGAAATACGTTGAGGGAAGTTGGGATGAAGATTACATTCAAACTCTGGGTATGGCAAATGTGCAACTTGCTCATAGCGATGGCTAACATGGGGCACCTAGGTGTTAATTTCATGGAAAAGACAATATCCATCCGAAACACGGAAATTACCTTCTCGATATGGGATCTGGGCGGGCAAAGAGAATTCGTCAACATGCTCCCACTCGTCTGTAATGACGCCGTAGCCATCCTGTTCATGTTCGACTTGACACGAAAAAGTACGCTCAACTCAATTAAGGAATGGTACAGGCAAGGCAGGGGTTTCAATAAGACCGCTATCCCGTTCCTAGTTGGTACAAAGTATGATCACTTCGTGAACTTTCCCCGAGAGGAGCAGGAAGAGATATCGAATCAGGTCCGTAGCCATAATCATCCTCAAAACAAACCGTCAACTGACTTCATAATCAGGCCAAACGTTTTGCAAAAGCCATGAAAGCAAGTCTCATATTTAGCAGCACAAGTCATAGCATAAACGTGCAAAAGGTCAGTCGATCTTTCCCACCGCTAGTTACCGCATCTAATCGGCTGCAGATCTTCAAGATTGTTCTCTCCAAGGCTTTTGACCTACGCTGCACGATCCCTGAAATCGAACACATCGGCGAACCACTCCTGCTTTATCAGTCTGTTGGTTAGGATGCCACGGAAAAAGTCTTACGGTGGCGCAGCAGATCGAAAGATAAGAGGATGTAAGGTTTAAAAAGTGCTAGACACGGAATCTGTATGTTTGACGATGATGAAGACTTCTCTGGAGTTCTGTACCGGTGGGGAAATCTTGGTAACTTTGCATGGTTTAGGCGCGTTTTACCGGCTGAAAAGCGCAACATGATTTGACTTTGTCCGACGGATGAGAGAAGAGGTGCTTGAGTTGGGGATCTATGATAAGTGTAATGTAGAATCTGAAGCACGAGTTTTGCTACGCTCGAGTATTTACACGATTGCTTTGTCGGTTTGCGAAGCGAGGTGATGGGGTGTGGGATTTCGTGATACGGATACCGTATTACACGGTGTTGGCTTTTTCGGTCATATTTACCCTCCTCCGTGGCTGTCTGCTTGCCGTACGTAAAAGGCTCCGTTCAGATATGAGTACGCACTATAGTTCGAATACACAGCCTCCGTCTGTATACGCGAGACCATGCAATTAGTTGAAACTGCGGACAGGGTTCCGCTACCAGGTACGGAACGGGAGGGGGGTTGGAGTAAAGGGTTGAGCGTTGACTAGAGGGGCAGAATAGGTGTGTTGTGATGGGTAGATTGTAGAGAATGAGTGGATTGTGCAGAATGGGCGGGCTGTACGGAATGAGTGGAGTATACAGAAATCTGCGGGTCAGGACGGGGTGACTGAACCGTACAGAAATGCTGGATTGTGGCAGTGAGCTGGATAAGACGATTGATTTTCCAACCGTGTTTTGACAAACGATCGCGTACCGAAGGAGAAGGTGGTGTTAGTGTGTGCAGAAACCTTATGGCAATGGGCGACTATGACGGGAGTAGGGGTTGAATAAGGTAGTGTATATTAACTGAGTAGTGTACGGTGAAAGGGGGCGGTGTAAGCCAGAAGGGATAAGGAGGTGAAAGGGGCGGCGAGTATGAGGTCAGGTCGGCCTTTCCATAGAAGATATACTTTGTACACGGTGTATCATTTCTATGATGGATTAAGACAGAAGAAGTCGATTATTAAAGTGGTATCATAGCGCTCCAGTTTCATATGATAATCGCTAATATGCAGTAAATGCTACCAAATACGCTCCCTCTACCCAAAATTTCATAAAGTCATTAGTCCAGGGCTTACTTTTAATAATTATACTTCTTGAAGGTCTGTTTTACGAGAGTTTAAATAGAATCCAAGGGCTTCTTGGGGATTCCAATCAGGTTTGCGATAGACCAAAGTACCGTCGTCGTCGGTATACGTCTTAGCCGTCTTCGCGTGTTTGACTGCCTCAAAAAGCCATTCGTCCCAGCTCGTGGTCTGAGGTGCGGCATTGCTCAACCGTATCCAGCGGGCGTCCTTTGTGATAATGATGACTTTCCAAAGAGCTTGCGTGAAAGAGTCATTTCTATCGATATGGTACTTTCTGCCCTCCAGAGAACCTTCGATGCGCTGATCGATAACCGTATAAGGTGAAGTATCCCAATGTGCTTTGGACGGAACAGCAGCTACCAACCAGTATGCTGCGTTGAGAAGCATATATGCGGCTCCGAACGCAGTCTGGGATTGGACCCGGGCGTTACCAAGTGCGACGACGCCTACCATGAGCAGCATGGTGCCGCATAGGGAGATCAGTCGGTAGACAACGGGATTGGGGACCATATAGTGAATGTTTTCAGGGGCAAAGTAAAGTTCTCGTGCAACATCCTCAGTACACTTCACAACTAGGAAGCTGCCCTTGGGATATCTCACCACGACATCCCCATCTGGTGTTCTTGAATTCGGTGTGGGGTTTCTCTTTGCGAATTGTAGCGTCCATTTGTTTCCGATGCCGATAATTGTCGATAATGCGGATAGACTGACCGTAGCCAATAAGGCCATACCGTCGTCCCAGACAATGGAGAGGACCAAAAGAGCAATGCTGAAGGCGCATCCTAATATTGTGACCCCGGTGACGAGGCTTAGAGTCTTTGCCTTGACTTCCCAATGTGCAGTTCCTTTTTCTCTTTTTATTTCAACACATCGCACATCAAAGTCTTGCATATTCTCCGCATCTCTTTATAGTATCAGCATTGGTCCGGATTCTAGGAACTGGAAGACTCACAGGACTATTTGCCCGATGTGATTGATGTACGTTCTATTGTTCCCGGAATGTACACCCGTAACATAGCCTGGTGTGGGTTCGAGTTTCTCTGGTCGAGCGGGTCGAAGTAGAGCTTGTGGGGCAGGTAGTAGTCGTGGTAGGAAGATGGAGCGTGAGAGTGTGGAGACTTGAGCATTCGCGAGGATGGATCCCTCACCCAAAATGGCAAGGAAACCAACTATATCAAGGGATAGATCTTGATATCGGTCGATGAAAAACATGGTTGAGTCTCTAGAAAAAGAGCTCTATAGACTATGGATTGACCTCATAGAGGTTGGATTGTTTTAAAGGGATCAAACTGGTGAATAACTAGAGAGCTTCTCGAAGGCAATGAGGCAATAACTGAGGCACGGTCAAGCAGAGTACGTGTGCAGATGCTTCAAAATGATGGGATGATAGGAAAGACACTTTCAGTGAAGGCTGGCAGTGCAGTCTGAATAAGAAGAGAAAGAAACTTTTGACCCTATGGAGAGCGGCGAGACAGAGACGACTGGGGGTTTGAGGAACCGCGAAGATGTGCAGTCTGCATGGCACGGACTGTGCCGTAAAGAGCACAGCCCCAGACTGGTGAACATGTCGCATCGCGCGGCTGGTTGCAGTGTAATAGTAAACTTTAAGGTCTATTCATCAGGTGTTGAAATGGATGAGTCCATGGCCTTGACTATGCGGGATATACAGCTCCTGGTACTAATAATGACATGACAACACCATATGTTTTGTCTCTAGAAGTTCACCGGAATATTAGAACTAAAGGTAGACGTGGCACTGTAGTAAACGTTAACCACGCATGTCATGAGAGGGTGCGGAGACTGCTACCACTGTATACTCGTGCACCCGGTTTGTTTTGAATGGTTGATATCAGCAATGCGTCCTCCATAAGGTATCCTGGTGCCTCTTTTGGTGCCCCTTCTTGGTACGGGTACTTTCTTTATTGTCTCTTTGGCGGCTCTCTGTGCTGTGCTGCGCCCATCTCACCCGCCCTTCATGCTGCTGTACGGTGCTAGCCTGGATTGCTTGGCTCAGCCTTTCGAGTTTCCTCTGAAGGCCAAGGACCTCATTGAGGACTGTAAATTGACAACTACATCTCTCGGCCCTTGAATAGAATGAAACATTGCTCATCGACTATCGCGCTCCAATTTCCTCCTTTATCCGGACCCATTTTTCGAGGCAACAGCTCGAAGATTGTGAGTAGCTTGTGTCCGTCTATCCAAATCAGCGCCGTTGAATGTTTACTCGCGTGATTCCATGATGTTATTCATTTTCCCTACCATTGAGACGATGAGAGCAATTTGGCTTATACCTTGTGAAATGCTATTTTCTGCTTCTTCATGCTTTCTGTATGCTGTATCACCACTTTCATACATTCAGGATGGAGAGCTTATTCAGTCGAACGTGACATTTCCATCACGCCCATAAACATCTTAGACATTGGGGCGCAGTAATATGAAAAGGATAAAAAGCTGATCATACTTATCAAAGTCATTTCTCCTCGTCATAAAACTATTTGATTCACCCCTGATAGTCCGTGATAAGTGTCAATAAACTGCAGGAGAAGGATTTAATGACTTTATCTAAGAGCGAGGCTATCACTAAAGGACCAATCTTCAATATCATTCACTAACCCATCACAGAGGCGCAGCAGCCGTTCCTTTAACAGAGCGGAGTTATTTGTACCTTAGACTTTACGGGTTTGACCTGTTGAAAGACCGTGTTTTTTGTGCAACTCAAGCTGGACCTCTCGCGAAGCCGACTCCACGAGCTGGGCATGCGGCGTCCCTGAATGTCACGGCGCACGTTGCGGAAGAAATTGAGCATGAGCGACGACGAAACAGATCTTCAAAAAAGCACAAATAAACGCTGGCTGTTCGGTTGGGGCTCAAGCAGGTCAACTAAGTGAGTGATTCTTGTTTGTGACTAGTTCAATGTCCCCTGATGTGTCGTTACGGCGTGAGTCGATTATCGAGCTGATGAGTGTTTCTGGATACTCCCCGTATTCCTTTCATGAACGGTCACTTATGTTATAAGAAACAGAGATCTTAACGGGGAAGGGACAATGCCCAAGTCTTCAATATTTGACTCGCTGAGAAAGAGAAAACGAAATCAAGCTCAAATTCCGAACAAGCAAGCTATCGTCATCATGCCTCCTGAAAAGGTTATTGAGGATACCTCTCAAGTCATAACTGACAAGTTTGAAAACCATCTCGGTAATGTAAAGCCAGAAGATTATCTCACCAAGAAAAATTCTCTTATTGAAGAAGAAGAACTGGTTGAGTGGGATCACGATGCAAAACTCAAGGCTACTAAAACTGAAAAAGACGCTGCTAGAGTTGTTTTTCTAATAAGAGAAGATGAAAGGGAAGGCCTCTTCGGTAATAAAGCCTCGGAAGCGATCCCGGATCCTACGACGAGGGACATGGGCGGCCAATTTCTCACGAACAGGGACCGCATAGAGCAGAGCATCGTTTATCAAATTGCTAAAGAAGCACCAAAGGGGGCACATCTACATCTGCACTTCAACTCGGAGATACCTGCGCCTATCTTGCTGCAAAGAGCGCTTGGTATTGACAATATGTTTATCAGAAGCACTAAGCCTCTACTAGAATTGACCGATTTCGACCAAACAGAGATTGTTTTCAATGTTCTCCCAGACGACACGCCGACCGCAAATATCTTCTCTCCGGATTACGATCCAGATGTGAAGAAGAAAGAGCCTGGTCCCTGGATGAAGTTGCACGTGTTCCGTGCGAACTTCCCTAACCCCCGGGGAATATATGCAGACCGTTGGCTTATCGGTAAAATGGTTGTCACAGAAGACGAAGTATACGGCAAGACTCAAACAATTAATGGGCAAGTCTAATATGAATCGATCATGTGGAGTTTCCCGTTAACATATTTTCAGTATTTGGGCCCGATTCAACCAGGCAACGCGTGCTTTTAAAGGCTTGTTGAATTATGAGTCTATATATCGTTGGTATATTGGAAGTGCAATTGACAGCATGATCAAGGACGGAGTTATGTATACCGAGATGCGTCCAATGCTTATGGACAAGTTTATTCCTGCTGACAATGGAGTGGACCAAGTTGATCACTTTGCACAAATGACTATTATTCAAGAGGAAGTCCAGAAAAAAATGATACAACTAGGGAATGATATCGATAAATTTCCTTTTGGTGTCAAGATCATTTATTGCGCACCCAGATCCATTCCTAAAACTAGGATGCAACAAGAATTAAAGGATTGCATTAAGCTTAAACTGAAATTTCCCGACTTGATTTGCGGTAAGTCAAACCGGTCACTCCACAATACCTCGAACTCCAGATTTGCTAACACTCATCAGGATTTGACCTCGTAGGCGCAGAGGACAGGGCAAATCACATTGGTTTCTATGCCAATGAACTTACGGCCTTTGTCGAGACCTGCAAATCGCTCAATATCGAGATCCCATTCTTTTTCCACGCCGGTGAGACACTGCTTGATACAGGGGGCTCGCGGCATCCGGAGAATTCGAACGTTTTCGACGCACTACTCTTCAATAGTAGAAGAATCGGTCATGGTATCGCTTTGCTCAAGCATCCAGATTTAATTCAGGAGTACAAAAAGAAGAACATCTGCATCGAACTTTGTCCCATCTCAAACGAATTGCTCCACTTATGTCGAACGATCAAGGAACATCCGTACCCGCAGTTACTCGCTGCTGGATTACACTGTACGGTTAACAGCGATAATCCTTCTTTATTCAGGTAAGTGCAACATCATGCATCCTATGGGTGGATTGATAGTAATTCTTGGCTGACAGAGGAACCAAAACATTCAGCTCTTCACTTTCGCACGAGTTCTATCAAGTCATGGTTGGGACACCAAAGTTTTCCCTTCACGGATGGCGTCAGCTAGCCCTGTGGAGTCTTGAACATAGCTGTTTGACCGATGCCGAGAAAGAAAGGGCGATAAACATTTTTACGGCCAGATGGGAGGCATTTTGCCAGTGGATAATCGATGAACATGGGCCAAAGGCTAACGAGATTGATGCTAGATTTGCTGCTGAGCTTGTAGCAAAAGCGTAGTCCTCTGGATGAGACACTCAGTCCACCCTCCCCAGCATTATCTCAAACGAGTGCTTCACGGAGCCGAATGGCGTCTTTACGGTTTTGATCAATATCCATCTCAGCAAATGGTTTATACTGTTCAAAAGTATGTCTCTTGAAGTGGTGTTTATGGCTCATGTCTATTCTATTTAGTCTTACGGTGTCCCAATATCAGGGGTAGAATAGTGATGATACCAATTCAATTTTATGATTATGCAGAATGAGTGTTATCTAAATATATACAGGGGATGTACTTTTATAGTAACATCCGGCTTTGATTTCTGCTGAAGCATTTGAATGATACTCACTTCTAGTACCCTTGAGGGACTACTCCGTATTGAATGTTGAAGGAGTTGGGGCAAGTTTTGCCGAGACGAGACTCCAAGTTCTATTCTAACCAGCTTCACGAAATTTTTGAGAGCTTGCATCCATGACAGCAAAATCATGGAAATTAACGATGCTAAACGATGACAATGCATCTGATGGAGTTTATCAATCCGATTCCCAATCTGCATCTGATCGTGCAGCTCGCAGCAGCATATTCTCCGTACCTAGCCCGATAAAATGGCTGTTCAATAGCGTTCCTCTCATAACTTATGGCGCAAATGAACTACCTTTGCGCGTACCTCGACGAAACGATCAGAATGCACTATACATATTTACTACCCAACATGGAGCTACGCGAGGGGATCCATCCTTCAATCCCAGCTGCCTGAGATGGCAGGTGAGTCGCACCTTACCTCAATTCTCAATGTATTATCCTAGGGAGGATACTAACCTGGAATGCGTCTACAGGCTTACCTCAAGTTTTGTCATATTGAACATACCACGGTCGTATCAAACAATCATGCATCTCCAAGCGGTGCTCTTCCTTTCCTTCTCCCCTCCGTTGCCAAAGGCACCGATAGAGCGGTGCCAGTCCCGTCAAGCAAGCTACAAAGATGGGTCGCACAGAACACCGCCAACGTAGTAGACGAGGCCTATGACTTGCGTTACGATGCATATCTGTCTCTTATTGATCATCGGATACGTCGGGCCTGGGTAAGAAGCTCTTCATAATGCGAGAGAATGTAAGAAAACTAACAGAAGGGCCACTGAAGTTGTATACCCTCTATCTTACCTCGAACTTTCACACTATTGTTGTCCCACTCTATGTTGATCCCAGCTCAACAAATCCTCTCGTACGGATGGCAATCGCCCACGAACTTCGATCCGCGGCCGAAACGGAGTTGTTGAAACATTCGGTGGTCATTGACGCGGAGCTCATATACCAACAAGCCGAAGAAGCACTTATAGCACTCGAAAGTGTACTCGGCAACTCAGAATGGTTCTTCGGGGCTAGAGCCCCTAGACTCTTTGATGCAGCTATATTTGCATACACACATTTGCTACTAGACGAAAAGTTAGGGAATGGGTGGGCGGAAGTGAGGATGAGTAGAATAGTTCGCAAACACGGCAGACTTGTACATCATAGGAACGCGATCTTAGACATGTATTTTTAGGCTAAGACATTGAAGACGTCGGTCGGATTTTCTTGTACGGATGTATACTACCGGCAATTGTACTATAGTAAGTAGCATGTGACGGCGCGTTAGGTTGGTTCCACTCAGCGCGTCAAAGCCTCTACGCGACGGCTCCCTGAAGTCCGGAAAGGACTAGATCAAAACTCTTATTTGATGGCAAGCTTTCCTCTCCTGAGCAGCTTCATAGAGCGTGGCGTCGTCTGGCATCCCCCAGTATTGGCGAGGTGCGATGGAAGTGAGTCATCTTGATGAATGAAGACACCGCACGCAAGCGGTCTATGCAAGGCGTATGGATGAAACTTCAGATATAAAACCGTCGAAATTTTCTTTCAATTTGGATTGGAGATGACTTCTTTTTCGTTTGGACACTTTTTCGAAGGGAATTTATCCAGATACGTCTTGTTTAAGCTTCGTTGTCGATCTCAGCCCAGGGTCTAGCATTACTAAAATAGGAAAAAGGAACGTTGCATTTCATCATGACACAACCGTCCCTCAACTTCACTTTCGATACTTCTCTCGTTGATCTCGAGAGAAGGGATATCAATCCAACGTCAAGTTTCACTTCAGATGTAACTCAGGCATCAGGAGACACAATTCCATATGTCTATGCTCAAGTCGCAACTGAGGGTTCAGAAGAAGAGGCTTCATTGGCCAATGAAAAGAAGACCCCAACAATGGCATCTTCAGCCTTCGATCGTCCCATAGATCGGGAATCTACATCATCTGAATCATCTAGTAAGTAAATTCCAGTCGAACATTCAAATACCCACTGACCGCAAGCAGGACCTACTCGTTACGTATCCACAGCGGAAGCATATGCAGCGTGGGCTTCTGTTTATGATACGGATGGAAATATCTTACAAGCTGTCGATGATCTCGAGCTTGCTTCGATGCTCCCCGAATTTCTCTCAGCAGTGGAACAATTATCCGGAATGCTTAAAATCATCGATTTTGGCTGCGGCACTGGTCGAAATACCGTGAAATTAGCATCTCAACTCTCTTCCCAGCTGGATGTCGAAATAATCGGAATTGATTTATCACCAGAAATGCTCTCGCTCGCGGGGAGCAAACTATCTCGTCTCTCGCTCCCACCATCCATTAGGTGGAAGCTGTTTGCTCATGATTTCCTCGATACAAAGTCGTCGGACGAGATTAATGCATTATCATCCTCAGCAGATGCTATCATCTCAACTCTTGTGTTAGAACACTTTCCAGCACCTCTTTACTTCCAGTCCCTAGCTTCCTTAATTAATGTGGGTGGTTACGCTTTAGTAACGAACATGCACTCCGAGATGGGTGCTAAATCTCAAGCGGGCTTCGTCCACATCGATGAGAACGGGAAGGAGGTCAAGATTCGGGGCAAGAGCTATGTTGTCACGCCGGCCGAAACAGTTGAGGTAGCTAAAAAAGAGGGCTTCGAAGTCATGGGGACAGTGAAGGAAAGAGCCGTCACCCAAGAAATGGTGGACAGCCTAGGTGTTAGAGCGGGCAAATGGGTGGGTGTGAAGGTGTGGTATGGGCTTGTGTTAAAGCGTGTGCGGTGAGTGGACAAACATAATCTAGAGGATAAATGGATTATATTCGTAGCTCTTGATGAGGAAAGATGTCCGCAACTTCCAGATATCTACTGGAACCGAAAAATATTCATACAGCTCAGTATCCTTCTATACAGTCTTATCAGCCACTGTATATGGCGCATGGTAGCATGGGACTGCCCGGCGGTACTATAATTCTTTGGATCGCCAATGTATGTACTGATAAGGTACCTGAACCGGATGACGATCGTTTCTCAAAAATTGACCATCTGCCAACAATTCTGCACCTTTTGCCGGACATGTCATGGATCTGTCCAGTCAGAATGCTACCATTTCAACTACTCTTACATGTCAGACATGTAGCTAAGAGCGTAGTCTTCCGTAAAGCTTGAGCAAGATTCAAGCGAGCGAATATCTGCACAACGGCTCCAACATTTCCACATTTAATTTATCGCCCAAGTCGCCAATATTAGTCTCACAGGGCAGGAGAGAAAAGCGCTGAATACGAGGCGCACGCTATCGTCATTTCATGCATGTTTTTCATCTCTGCGTCCGCACAATCGGAGTCCGTAAGTGCTCTGCATGCGGTAGAAAATGAAGTGGCATTGCTTGAAGAGCTTGGAGATATAATCGATATTTTGTATAGTTGGGGAGAATGAAGATATAAAAGGACGAATGTCGATCTATCGGGACCCTAGGTCGGCACGAGGTGATCGTCTTCGCGACCAAAAAAAGACTCGGGAGAGCAACATTGATCGACTGCGGAGAAGATGTGATGGAAGGCAACATCTTCGTCCATCCTTCGTGTCAACCGCTTCCTCCTTCCGAACACTGTTTCCCTTAGGACGAAGGGTGCGTTAGCAGCTGTCATATGCAGGTCCACTCTCAGCTTTCACATTTCACGGCAGCATCCGACTGACGGGCCGCTTCAGTGAGATCCTGCAGGGTGAAGCCACTGACGGCATTCTCAAAGAAAAAGCTGATGGTGTGGACGGTTCTTGCAGACCTTATCTTCCCCAGAGTAGGTTTAAACGCTGCTCAGGGATAGGAGGCATGTCCTACAGTACAGCACGAGGACGTGGGATCCGGGCTTCTTCTGCAAACGCCACCGGGAGAAGGTGAGAAGGTGAGAAGGAGCACGCAGAATCTTGGAAGATAGTTCTAAATAACCCAACTCTAGGAATCCCTTGGAGGCTGCCTGAGAAAGTCCGTGAGCATGCGCAGCTAGAATTTTAATAGTTTGTGCGTTGGTATACTTGTTGATAGGAGAAAACAGACGAATGAGAGTCGAGGTATTACCTCGCAGGTTGACCCGTACAGAAGGGTAAAGGAATGGTAACCCTGCAGCTCTCAGGCTAATATCCTCAACGTCGATCATTACCTTCCCCGATCTTACCCTCAAACTGAGCGTAACCCCTTTAGGTTGTCAGACTTCACAAGCCGACTACACTCACTACACTACACCAAGGGCAGCTGGTTATGGATTCTGAAATTCACAACTTACTACGTCGGTGCTCCGGCCAACTCATTGACTTCGACTCAACTTTCCCTGCATTGAACTTTACCGGGACCAAGTCCCACGATACCGAAAGAACTTTCGAATGCTTGTGGATGATACAGTGGCTGCTTGACGAAAGTATCCATCCCGACCACCAGGGAAGATGTTGCATGTCAACGCGCTGTTTGCGCTCTTATTTCGAGCATGGTAGTTATCACAGCTTTGTGCAGACAGAAACACCGTGCTGTCTCAGATGACTATATAAGAAGGCGTCTGCTGCTTGAAAATAAGAGATTGTAAGGCGGGCAACGAAGGAAATTACCCACATCCTTCCATTCTTTATAAATTCTTCTTTCCCCAGTCTTTAATTGTTTGATACCCCCCCCGTTCATCGTATCGTCGTCAAGATGCGTGTCTCATCGATTGTCGGTGTCTTCGCTCTCGCGGCATCAACACAAGCCATCACCGTTCCCGGCACCTCAGATGTCTCAGAGGCCTTCTCATCGGTCAAGCGCGGTGTCTCCGGTCTCTTCAAGAAGCAGGCCTCCTGCCCGGCTGTATGGAAGACCATCTCGGATGATGAACTGACGCCCATCTTCCGTTCCTTCCTCAACTGCACTGATCTCGCCCTCCAAGCCATCCGCCTTGCCTTCCACGACTGCTTCGCCGGTGCCGGTTGTGACGGTTCTCTCATCAACGCTGAGGAGTGGCGCCAACCGCAGAACCAGGGATTAGAAACCATCTCGAAGAAGCTCAAGGCCATCGCTGAGAAGCACAATGTCGGGAAGGCGGATATGATTCAATTCGCTGGCTGTACGTTCACAAACAAACCTCCTTGCCCAACCCCCAACTCTTCCCCACATCCCACCCATCATCGAACCCCACCCGAGCAGTGTTACTAACCTCGAAAAGCCCACGCCATCATAACCTGCCCCCTCGGCGTCGTCGGCAAAACCTGGGTCGGCCGCACCGACTCCTCCATCCAAGCCCCCGGCACCGACCTCCCCGACCACACCGCCCCAGCGCAAAGTCTGCTCGACAAATTTGTCGCAAAGGGTTTCACCGCCACCGATCTCGCGGCCCTGCTCGGCGCCCACTCGACAGCCCGCCAGCGCTTCGTCGACCCTTCCAAGGCCGGCGCCGCTTTCGACGCCACCCCGGGTCAATGGGACGTCACTTATTACGGGCAGGTGACGACGCAGACGGCGAACTTTAACCTCGACTCCGACCTCGCGATCTCGAGGCTGCCGAGCGTGCTGCCGAGTTGGACCCTCTTCACCGTCGATCAGGTCGGGTGGAGTTTGGCGTTTGTCGCTGCGTGAGTAACCCAACCCCTTCATCGATGCTTTGTTGGACTCGGGTTGATGTGTTCGCGTGTAGGTGGCAGAAACTTACTGTACTTGGTATCCCGGGCGGGACGAGCAGTCTCATCGATTGCACGAATTCCCTCCCGCTTGTGCGTATCTTGCCGAAGCGGGGCGCGGAGAATAAGGAGAAGAGCTCGGTTTTTGGCCGGTTTGCGGTGAAGAATTGGTGGTGATAGGGGATGTTTTGGTTCCTTGGGATTCTATCGATGGATCGTTGTTCTTGCGCGCGGAGTCGGGGCGTTCTTTTGCTTGGGTGAGAGGTTTGGATATATGATTGGGGTATGAGCCTGTATATATCAGCGCTGACGGGGCTCGAGGAGGAGAGGATAGTTGAAGAGGGAAAAGATACCAGGTTAGCATGGGATTGTATCATTTAAAACGATAGCTTTGCCTCACGCATCAATCATATTCTTCTCCTATAACTTCGATCATTGAACGCAAGGATGATACATTATACACTGCTTTGGGTAGTCCTTAGTCCCGCTGTTGGCGGAGATGGACGCGGACATGTTTCCGACAGTGGAGAAGTTGCCCCTCCCCTCACTCGCATACGGTAGGTAGAAAGCGGGATATTTCCATACCATAGGCTATACTATAATTACATCATCATAGAAAAGTTTCATAGGTCATTTACGTTTGTATAAATCTCTTCTCAGGAATACAAATTTATATTTCTGGCAAGCAGAGTATAAGTGAGCAAATCCAAGGTTTCTTTACTCAATACCCATGTTTTCTGTCCTCATAAAGTGATATACAGACCTTAGCTGGACGTCATAAAACCAATCCATACAGTAAATTTTAAAATCATTAGTGATATTTCCGCCACATTCCACGATGACCATCGGCGTCGCCATAATCGGGAGCGGTGAGTCCTCCCGCTTAAGGAAGTAGAGATTAAACTTCAACACTGATGAACACTTTATCCTAGGACTATTCGTGAAGCTCGAGCATATCGTACGCTCCCCATGTTTCCCCACAACCCCAAACGCCCGATAACAAAATACCTCCCTAGCCCGCCGTCCAAGCGATCCCAGACCTAATAAGCCTCAAAGCGGTATACTCCCGCAGCCTGAAATCCGCGGAAAAGGTGACCGATGGTCTCGAAGGCGTGGACCTGTACAGCGAAGATGCCGGTGAGGGCAAGGGGTATGGTGACGTTCTTGCACGGGAGGATGTGCAGGCTGTTATCATTGCGTAGGACCCCTTTCCCCTCTCCCACAATGCTCCCTTCCCACCGCTGGCCTAACCCCCGGCCCCCCTTTTAACGCGGTATATTAACACGGTGTAGGCTCCCGATCCTGAATCAACCGGCGTACATCAAGAAGGCGCTCGAAGCGGGCAAACACGTGCTGGCGGAGAAGCCGATCGCGAAAGACGTGCGCACGGCGAAGGAATTGATCGGGTGGTATACCTCGCACGTCGACACTGCGAACGCCACGTGGGGCGTTGCTGAGAATTTTCGGTTCCTGGACTCGTTGTTGTATGCGAGCGAGCAGGTCAGGCAATTGGGGAGGGTGCTGGGGTTTAGGGTTCGCGTGCACAATATGACGAAGAGTGGCGGGATGTGGTATGGTGAGTGTAAAGAGAGTTTCTATTCTTAAGCAACCCGGTGGGGATACTGATGGCGGGATCTCTAGAAACGGAGTGGCGGAAAGAACCTGGGTACCAAGGCGGCTTCATCCTCGATGGCGGCGTCCACGATGCAGCGGGGGCTCGACTGCTTTTGGGTTCTGAGAATGCGCCTACGCATGTTTCTGCTTTTACCACGCAGTTGCAACCGCACCTCCCCCCCGTCGATACTTTGGACGCGATATGGAAGCTCAATTCCGGCGTCTCGGGGACCTTCTCCCTGTCGTTTGGAACGACGTTCTCCGGAAAAGAATATGCCGTTGCGTGCGAAAAGGGGACGGTCTTCGTGACTAAGAGTAAGGTGGTAGTGAATAAAGATGGGAACGAAGAGACCAATGAGTTCCCGGATGAGGGTGCGGGTGTGAAGCAGGAGGTTAAGGCGTGGGCGGAGGGGATAAAGAATGGAAAGCAGAATCCGAGGCAACTGCCTGCTCAGGCATTGCAGGATCTCATACTTGTGAGTACTTCGAGATGATCGCCATGAACAAGCTGACTTTGCGAAGATCGAGTCGATGCTGCAAAGCGGAGAGCGCTCTGGAGAGACAATCACCCTCTTGGAGACTAGCTTTTCAGCATAGAGGCACCCCATATGTCGAGCAGTGTAAGAAGCGATTGAGAAGGCACACAACTGCGACAACTAACACTTCATATGTTTTGCGCCCCAACCTGGGGTCGTTCCCCCTCAGCAGTAAGTCCTAGTTTCTCAAGGTCTATAGCGAGCGGGTCTGTATCGTCCGTAGCTTCTCTAGGACCCTCCATTCCAGCAGGAGGTAGTGCCCAGTCGGGTAGCGGTGTCTCATAACTCCATTTCCCGTCCATATCCGCATATCGCTTCGCATGTAGATAGAGTGCCAATTCATGAGGTCCTGGATCACTGTACAGTTCGGTGCCACATACGTCACATGATTCTCCTGTCATTTTTTCCGCTTTGCGTTCGTGGTATTTGTCTACTATCTCATCATAATATGCGACGGCTTCCGCCACCTCGTCTTTTCCCATGCGTGAGAGTCGGGTCATGATGTCCTCGTCGTTGTCGGAGTTGTCGTCTCCACGAGCCAAAGAGGGCCCGAAGACTCGCTGGTTGCAGTAGATGGGGTCGTTTGAGATTGGGTGACCGAGAAATTGGAGATGAACGCGAAGTTGATGAGTTCGTCCGGTAAGGGGTAAGCAACGAACGATCGAGTAGCCTTCCATTCTTTTCCAAGCCATCCCATCGTTTTTGCCTGGTTCATGAGGGGCCACTCCATCTTTGGTATCGTGGATTTTCTTTAATGGAGGATAGTAAGCCAGCCGCTTGAAAACCGTCCTCGCCTCCTTTCCATTCGCCCTCACCCTATTCAAACCCAACTTCGGACTAATCTGCAAGATGGGCTGCTCACACACAACTTCCCCTTCCGGAAACTCACCGATCACCCTCGCTACATACTCTTTCTTAACTGTCCTCGCTTTAATCTGTAGAGTCAACTCATCAGCCGCCTTTCTATGCTTCCCAATAAACATGACTCCGCTCGTCAGACGGTCCAACCGATTACAAGGAAGCGGATTCCACCCTCCGCCGCGGTCCGCCCGTATAATCTCCACGATAGAATTATAATTATACCGTCCCGCCGGGTGCACGGGTATACTAGCGGGCTTATTAATCACAATCATATCGTCGTCTTCATGCACGATGCCAATGGCCTGCGCGCTCACGGGCGGCTCATGTCGGTGCAGGGTATGGGAAACTATATCTCCATTCTTGACCTTGGTATCCGGGGATACCGTCTTCCCGTTTATAACTACCAACCCCTTCTCTATCGCCTCCTTGTAGTACTCCGCCGGCCGATCGCGGAACTCGCTCGCGAAGATCTCGAGCAGCCCTTGGTCGCGCCAGCGCTCTTTGCAGTAGGTTTTGTAGGTGAAGTGGTAGGGGCGCACGCGGCGGAGACCGTCGGAGAGGTAGTAGGGTCGTGGCCACGGGTCGCAGGGTGTGGTTATCACAGAGGGAGGGGGGACGAAGACGTCGGCTTTTGCTTCGACGAAGGGAGGTTGGTGCTCGACGGTTACGAGGGACATTGTTGGGGCGGGGATGCGGCCGCGCTGAACGAGGTAGGCGAGGATACGTGGGGAGGGAGCCACGATGAGAGGGTGTGAGGAGGAGGTGAGGTGTGTATGTTGGGATAGGGAGTCGTATTGTATTTCTGGTGTTGATACGAGAGGTTTTACAGAGAGCGGAAAACTTCCGCTGGGGTTTTTCGTCTGAGCTTCATTCCCAAAGAGGGACCTCGGCATCTCCCGTCCGATGTCATCGGTACGAAAAGGTATAGAGTACTATTACCACAAAACAAAACCACGATACTCCTACCTCACGCACTCGACCACAATGGCACCAAACAGAAACACAGATCTCAAATCTCGCACCCGCGCCTCCTACAAATTCCATCTCGACTACCGCACCCGCTGGAGCGACAACGACATGTACGCGCACCTGAACAACACCACATACCTGCACCTCTTCGACAGTATCATCAACGCATATCTGATCGAGTACTGCGGGCTCTCTCCCAATCCCCGACCTCCTACCACCTCACATAATACGTCCTCTTCGCACAATACCTCCTCCTCCTCCTCACACAATACCTCAACACCGGACACCTTTCCCCACAACTCCTACGGCTACATCCCCCCTTCGAACCCCCTCAAAACCACAGATCCCGGGCCCCCGACCTCCGAAACCTCAAATACGGCGAATAACGCGTACGGGTACACCCCCCCGCCGTCCTCTACCAAACCCACCTCCTCTAAATCTCCCGCACACCCGCACATCGGCCTCGTAGCCCACTCCTCCTGCACGTTCTTCCACCCGATTTCCTTCCCCGCAGTCGTGGAAGCCGGGCTCCGTGTCAACGAGCTAGGAAAGCGAAGCGTGCGGTACGAAGTCGGGATATTCGAGTCTGGGGACGAGAGGGTGAAAGCAGTTGGGGAATTCGTGCATGTGTTTGTGGATAAGGAGGGGAGAGGGGGAGGAACAGGGGAGATGGGGAAGGAACTGAGGGAGGGCTTGGAGAAATTGTGGGTTGCGAGGGATGAGTGGAGGGTGAAATTATGAGGGGGGTGTTAGGGGAGATATCTGATGTTGTATGATTTATGATTATACGATTTTGAATGCATCTGTATGAATTCACGGGTTGGAGATGTTGATATTGAGGAAAAGGAATCCATTAACAGTTTTTGTGGTGCCTCTATTTCTCGAGGCCGTATGCTGGATAATATAATCTAACCTATACAGATCCCGCATACCAATTCTATTTACCCCAACGCCAGACGCATGCAAAATTACT
Source organism: Patellaria atrata CBS 101060 (assembly GCA_010093705.1). NCBI lineage: Eukaryota > Fungi > Ascomycota > Dothideomycetes > Patellariales > Patellariaceae > Patellaria > Patellaria atrata. The sequence goes on from MU006097.1 coordinate 403,918, forward strand.
CAATGATACCCAGACCCGTAGTGGCTTCCATGGCTGCTCTTCTTATGCTTATGCTTCTCCTCCAACTTATGTCCTGCAAATGCACCGGCCAACGCACCGAGCAGACCATGTCCACCCATCTTATTCCCGCCAAAGAAGCCCGCTGCACCGCCTGCCGCTGCGCCTAGGAGACCTCTGTCACCCTCTGCTTGCGCATTGGGATCGGTAGCGCCGTACTGAGGCTGATTGGGATCGGACGGATACGGGTTCTGGTTGTAAGCGCCTTGTTGGGGGAATTGGCCGGAAGGTGTCGGGTTGTAGTTTTGGTCATAGTACGAGGTGCTCTGGCCTTGCTGCTGGTACTGTGCGTTGGGACCGTATTGGGGGGGTTGCTGGGCGTGCTGGAATCCTCCTTGAGCTGGAGGTCCGTACTGCTGGTTGTAACCGTGCTCACCGTACGGAGCGGGCGATTGGTATCCACCCTGTTGTGGTGGTGCGGGAGAATGGTAGCCGCTATGTGGAGTCGGGTAGCCTTGTTGTTGGTAGCCCTGTTGTTGACCGTACGGAGTTTGTTGGTTCTGGTTTGAATCGTAGCTATATTGCGGTTGTCCGTAACCTTGGGGAGCGGGCGAGCCGTATTGTTGATGAGGAGGGTATTGGTTGTATGGGTCCGACATGGTGTATATCGAGGTTATAGAAACTCGAAAATTAGGATGTAAGATATAGGAATTAGAAAGATCAGAGGAGATATTTCAAGTGGTACGCGTGGATAGAGAGCCGATATCCGGAAGATGACGTAGACTGTTGAGGAGAGGGGAGAGTCTTGGAGTATGACGGATATAGCTTATGTAAATTCAAGGACAACAACACTTGAATAGGAGGTACTTATGGAAACAATTGAACAATTGAAGTGAAAAGGAAAGAAATTTTTGAAAAGATATATACCTATTACCCCGCCGCTGGCGGCTGATGACACTGCAGATGACAGTAGCTCTAGATGCGGCTGAGTAGTACTCAGCCCCCAAATGCTCAACGTACTTAAAGGAGTACGAAAGCTATTTGGCGCCCAGTTCCGAATATTTCTACTCTTTCGGGTCCTACAGAGTATGCTGCATACCGAAGTACAAATCGTTCCTTGCATATTGTTGTTTGCTACTTACCCTGCTTACGGTTGGATACACCTCGAAGGAGTGTACTGTACTTCAACACGGGAAGTTTCGAATTACAAGCCGAATTCAATTGAGACTCTGGTCGTAGGGACTGAGTTCTTTGATAATCCGTGGCAATTTGGTCATTCTACTCGTCTCCGCCACAGCTTTGTAATAAGTTCAAAGAATCAGAAAGATCAAATGGGACCTTAAGATGTTGAGGTGGAAGAGGCGGAGCAAGGAACTCCCGAATCCGTCACGTGAATTCGGCCCGTTTTAAAGCCGACTTCTCGTTTCCGACTTTCCGTCCCATCAGGTTCCCGCCGCCCTCCCTTTTGTTACACTCTATGATCCTCCTCGATGTCTTTATTAAGTAGAACTCACGCCAGAATGGTTCGCAGTACACCAGACATATGTAGGATCACAGATAGCATACGCAGGGGTTATTCTAGACCCTGTTTGATCTTCATGTTTCCCAAGGCATGACCACGCTTTACCCCATAGAGTTTCTGAAACACCGCAACAGAACGTCCCTATCTGAGCATCAAGGGGTCCCGACACAACGAATGTATCAATTCGTGCTTCAAGACATGCCTCTCCGCATTCACATCTAGTCCATCTTCACTATTTCTGCCTTTTATCTCTGTGTCCTGTTTCAAAGTCTCCGCACTATTGTCCGTTTATGAGTTTAGTGGCAAGTTTAACGCCAGGACTAGCATCATTTAACCAAAATCCTCAGACTGGTGATGCGTAAGTCGGTCGCAATGGACCAAAGTAGTCATGGTCTAGTCAATGCGTAGCTTGATATACCGATTGCCTCCCTGTTACATCGTGATTCTCTTCTTCCTCCAAGAATTCGCCCAGCGGAGTCTCTTCATCTTTTTACGTTCTCTTTTCTAATCTTTTCCTTTACGTCGTTCACTTCTCTTCTTTCGCAGCCGGTCTGCTGTTTAATCTTTCGTTAATTATACGATTCTGACGGTCCGACTGGTTGGATCTTTGAAAACTCAAACCTACCTGGAGTTCATGCTTTTCATGAGTAACGGACACACGGATTCGAAGGATACGTAATAATTTCGAAAAAGGTGTTTTCTTGTAGAAAGATTATAGAACATGCCCGTCAGGAAGTTCGACCAATACGCCTCTCACACTTCCACTCTGAGAAGACTGCATCCAGAAAGATGGTGGAAACGGCAGAATACGCAACAGGAGGTTCAGGAAGTGGAGGATAACCTGGAAGAGGAAGAGGACGATTTACTGTCGGACGATTCCGATGGAACGAGTGACGATGATTCAGACGTTGAAGGCGTCGATTCTGACGATGAGGATATGGATCTTTCGAAAGGCTTCATTGGTGAGACAAAAAACACAGAATACCCTTCTATAGACGATTCTGATTCAGAGGATGAAGGTTCACCAGACGTACGTCTCATACGGTCTCTATGAGAACGAGTACTGACAGGATAGCAGCCATCTAGCACTCGAACTTCTTCCGGTATCCCAACTTCCACAGTATCTTCAGTAAGCTTTCTTTTACAATATGACGTCGCAGTTTGGAGCATATCATACTGATTCCTCAAAAGGGTGCAGCATTCGCGAACTTACCCTCCGGATCCACCACTGCCCGACCTACAGCTACAGCACTTGCCGATAGCGATATCGCTCGACAAGGTCATTCCCATGGACTCTCGCCAGGGACAAAGCACCTTCTCATTGCCGCTGGCTCAATTTGTAAGAATTTCACATCTCGATGATTACAATACGCTTATTCAGTTAACAGTTGGTACTTTATTTCTGGTTCTCATATTATTCTTGGTTTACCGGGTGTGGAAACAGGGTATCCCCATTCGTCAAGCTTTCGACATCTTCAAACGACGTCGTTCTCGATCTGAGTACGTCAGTACAGTCGGGACTGAAGCGCAAAACTCAAGCTGGCCAGCTCCTGCTTACGAATGGAAACAAAATCAGTCGCATGAGGCTTTGATAGAGCGCAAAGACTCATTCGCACCACCTGCTCAGAGCTCACTCAAGAATTCACTCAAAGGCTCCCTCCTACGGTCGCCAGTTGGATCGATGAAGCAGCTTCCACGAACCCCCAGACCAGTAATGATCAACAACGAAAGCAAACCAAGGAGCGCTCCGATGGTCATCTCCGTCCAAGCAATGAACCACGACGACCCAAAGACACCAATGACGGAAAAATCTCGCGGTTCATTCCTAGAAGAGGCGTCGCCACCACCAGTCCCACAAATAAAACAGCAAATACAACATAACCGCGATCCAAGCACAACTCCCAGCTCTCCAGTCTTACCCCTCCAATCCCAGCGAAACACCCAATCGTCCCTCTCCTCCGACCATGACGATGAAGAAGTCGACATGCCCGCTCCCCTCATGTACGGCATCCGCGACTCGGCGCCCAAGATCAGCCGCTTCAGTTGGACCAACACGCAAGCCTCACAAACGCCGCGGGAGCCACGGTTCAGCGTCGCAACGTCCCGCTCCAGCGTCCCCCGTTTCCGAACCGTCGAGTCCTGGGTGGAAAACCAGACGGGACGGGTGGAGAGACAGCAGAGCAAGGAGGAGGTTAAGGCGGGACAGGCGGCGAACCAAGAACCGGTGCCTAACGTCCCCGTGCAGTATAAGCACCAGACGAGCTACAGCGAGCAGACGGTCTTCAGACAGCATCCTGGCACCGAGGTCGTCATGCAGAGGGGGAGTAGAGTCCCCAGCGAGATTTTGGACAAGATGAGACCTGCGGATTTCTAGGTCAACGAGTTTGCGCTTTTTGTTAGAGGCTCTTTGGGGTCTTGGGGGTTTAGGTTGTTGCGAGGGATCGGGAGATGGTTACTGGTGTAATTTTTCGTTGGAATGTATTATATGCTGCGAATGGAAAAGGTCGTACTTGTATAAGGTATCATTCGATTAATGACAGGGATAGGTACTTCTTACTGCAAGATGCAAGCAGATTGGATTTGTCGTAGAGGGTGTTACTAATCCGACATCCGTCCGATTACCTTTGCCAATCCCCAGCCGTGTCTATTACAGTTGGTCACCCCGTACGACCCGAACTTCAGGAGATCGAAGATCGGTGGTCTAACGTGGAGTAATGTACAATACACCCTTGCTAATCTGTGGATGATGGTATCGTATGGATAACGTAGATATTCAAGGCGCTGGGTTGTGGTAGGTGATGGAGCGCTTATTCGCGGCTGTGGAGGATAGTGCAGTATGTGGCAATGTTTACTTTTATGACTGTATGACTGTAGGGAAAGACGGTTGTGAATATACTGTACTGTATATTGTGGATCACTGGATAATACCTTAGGTAACATATCAGATCTGTGGGGTCTTTGGTTGGATTACCTCTGGTTGTGGGTGAAGTAGTGCAGGCGCTTGTTTTTTCTTTTTTTTTTAATCATTTTTGGTGTGTGTGTCAGATGGTGAGATGATAAGGTAGTTCTATTGTACGAGTTGAACTAGATGAGTGCGAGGACGTTCAATTAAGAAAGAGAAAATTAGTGTATCATCACAAAGACTGTGAATCTCTTCCTTACCTTACTCCCCTAACCCACACGCAGCAGAAAAACACTCCCCTCAAAAGAAAAGATTTCCCAGCAACGTGACGATACGGTAACTGGACAAAACCTAACCCACAAACCGTCATAAGTTTAGGTACGTAGGCTGCTCGGTTATTCCACCCACCCTTGACCCCATCAGGCATCCCGATCCGTCTCCCGAACACCCCGAACCACACATTTCGCCAAACCAACCCCAATCGCAACCCCCAAGCCCAAAGGCAAATTCTCGGACGAAACCACAGGATAAGGTAACATGATAGATGGTTTCTTACCCGCGCCGCCGGGTGGCTACACAGAACTCTTCTCGAACCTGACTCCTTCAGGCAGTCGTATGCTATGAGACGTTGGACGAATTGCTGCGAGGTGACGGATGGAGTATAGGTGACGAGGGCGCTCTGACTGTGGGGAAGGCGGGTGTGGGAAAGCTTAGGTTAGGTTTGGGGGGGATACTGGGATGTCGACGGCGATGACGATTGCTCTATGCCCTGAACTGTGGACGTTTGTTGGCAGTGACGGTGGTGGTGGTGATGCTGCTTCACAGGACAGGGTAGGCCATCGTTGGAAAAAAGAAAAACGCCACCTCTGAGAGTGGTTAAAGCTGCAATGTGATAGCTAGCTACGTAGCATATTCCTGCCCGCTAAATTGGCTTGTTATCTGTTTCCCGCCACCGGTCGATGGGCCGCTTTAAACCACGTTTCCTTCTTTTTCGCCCGTTTGCAAAAGCTTTGCTCGCAAAATCTGTCTGATATCGTATACCCTGTGCCCTCGATGGGAAATTGTGCGCAGTACAGCAGACCATGGCAGAAAAGATACACGTCCGCCGCATGACTGAAGCTGATATCGATGGCGCCGTCGATACCATACAGCTGGCTTTCAAGGACGACCCGTATAGCAAATGGATCTATAACGAGGAGTCCAAGGTAAGACGCCTGTCCTGGGGTTCACCCATCGCACGCTCCTCCCCCTCTCCCCAAATATCACCTCAGCCGTCGTTCGTCCGTCTGCATTCTCCCCCCTTCCCCCTCAAAGAGTCTAATACCCAGCGCTTACACCTTCCCAGTTCTCCCCAGAGCGCAACCGCATCTCGCTCTCCCTGCGCTGCAGATGGGGCATCAAACACGGCCTCTTCTACGTGGCGTACCCCGCCTCGGATCCCTCGCGCGTCGTGGGAACAGCGATGTGGCTCGCGCCCAAGCCGGCCGACGCGCCCGAGTCCTGGTCGCTGTACCTCTCGCGCTGGCACCTCTGGCTCGCGCAGCTGTGCATGAACGCCGTCTACGGGCGCGGCGGGCTCAACGTGGCGCGGTACTGGACGTGGAAGGCGTCGCAAGCGGCGGCGCAGGCCGAGTGCTGGAGCGACGCCCGGGGCTATTATTTCTGCAATATCGTGACCGTATTGCCCGGGTGGCAGGGGAAGGGGGTCGGGAGGAAATTGATGGAGGTCGTGTTGGAGAGAGCGGATAGGGAGGGTGTGGGTGCGTATTTAGAAAGCAGTTTGAGGGAGCCGAATGTGAGAATTTATGAGAGGTTGGGGTTTAGGCTTGTGAGGGAGATGGAGTGTAAGGAGGGTGGGGAGGGGATTATGCTGTTTTGCATGATCAGGCCGCCAAAGGGAGCCGAAGAGGGGAAGAGGGTGGAAAGAAATGAGGTTGGTAATGTGAGAGTGGATGACCGTGAGGCGGAGGAGACGAACAAGGAAGGGACAAATGACAGGGCAGACTCGCCTATGGAAAATTGATGCCGTTTTAGGACGCCCCAAACGACGGGATTGATCATGACTGAAAGGAATGAGAGACGGAAAGAAAAGATTGTTAAAAGGAAATAAGGTGGAAAATTGTATGAAAGAAAATGTTTGGGATGGAATTGGTATGAATCAAAGCGGGAAAGTCCACGAGTGAGCATATTCGAAAATAATAAAATGATTCTCGTTGAAACTAATTATCCACTGCATGCTTACAGAGTATGAATATCTCTTCATCGAAATGACAATCTGACCAACGCCCACGCTATGAGATCAATTGGGTATCTTAGGTTTCAAAATTGAAAAAATTCGGTTCATGACGTCTCGGCGGGAGCAGCTTCTTGCTCTTGTTTGCGGATCTGTTCCTCTAGCCTTCTCTTCTCCGCGTTCTTGAGGCGTATCATAGTCATCTCTTCTAGACTTGGAGACTGAGCGCCTCCCTTCATGTAGGGGGAGTTTATCGGGGTGTTGAGGTTGGTAGAAGAAAATGAGGCAAAGGAGGGCACTTTTTTGAGACCATTGCCCCCGGACTTGAAGGGAGATATAGGGGTCGATGGTGTACTGCCAAGACCTGGGAAAGCTCGCGAAGTTGAGGATTTTGCGGAGGATATAGGGGTCGAGGGAACCGATTCCGTGGTCTGTACTGGAGGACTTTGTACGCGTTCCTTCGTTGATGTTGATGATGATGATGTCATGTTCAATATGTCTTGTAGAATATCCGGTTCTTTACCCTCCAACCAGAAGACAGACTTAATGCAGCTCCATTCACTATCTTTCTGTTTCGCCGCATCCTCCACGGCCGCATGGGCGCCTACGATTGACGTGAAAATCACTCCAGCGCTGGCGATTTTCCTGTCGGTCTTCGCTGGTAACAAGAATGCATTCTCCACAATTCCAAAGCGGCGGAACATCGAGGTGAGTTGATCATTGTCCATAGTCTTCCCCGCACTTTTCCGCGTCCAACGGACCTTAACTGTGCGCTGGACTTCCGGGACCTCCGTTCCACCTTGAGGTCTACTTTCTGCAGTCACTTCTGGACTCTGGTTCTCCTTTCTCAGTTCCGTCTTCGCCCGCTCCTGCTCTTGCAATTCTCGCCTCAATGCCTCCTCTTTTTCCCGCCGCCGCCGCTCTCCGTCTGCAGCCAGCTGTCTAATCCTCCTAGCCAGGATCTCCTCCGCATCCGCCTCCTCATCCCTTTTTCTCTTAAATCCACTTTCCCTCCTCTCCAAATCCTCCTTCATCTGCCGCCTCTTCCCCTCAAACAAGTCATGCTGACGCTGCTTGTGCAGCCGGGCGGCCCGGACATCATCGTAAGCCTTCTTCGCGACGGGGTCGGTGAGGACCTCCGTAGCAATGTGAACAAGGTGAAACCTTTCGGCCGCGGTCGGATCGCCCCGGTTTTTGTCGGGATGGTACTTTAAGGCGGCTTTCCGGTAGGCGCGTTCGATGTCCTTTTGGGAGGTTTCGAACGTTACGCCCAGAAGGGCGTAGAAGTCGGTGTCGCTTGTAGCATGCGCGGTAAGGTCGTCGGACGGCATTGTTGCCTATATGTGTAGTAGGTCGGTATTTGTTGGAAGGGAGGGTGGGATGTTGAATGAAGACGTGGAAAATGCTGGATGACTAAAAATCGGTGCTGAAACGATGACGCAGGGGCCACCAGCCACACATCTTCATCTTCCCTCGTCTTTTATTTCCCCCGTAGACCTCAAGTGATTTCCTTTGTGGAGCATTCATCCCACGTCTAGTGTTAGGAGAAGAACAAATGACGGCGGTCTATCGGTCTACTCTTTCAGCTCAGCCCGCTTAGATATATGCACCGTTATCAAGATATCCTAAGTGGCTTTTCCGAATCCGGGCGCCAGGCTTCCAGAGAACGAGGCTGAGACTGAATATTGTGGGTGTAGGCAGGATCACAAAGTTCAAGTATAATAAGGTCGCATCTCGAACAGTTAGGTTATGTTCAAAAATCGATAAAGCAGTCCTACCTATGACTCCGTCGTTTCTACTGGAGTCACTGGCACCTTCTCTTACTTCTACTACCCGTACTTCAAATAGGGGGTTCTCCCACTATCACGCTCAATCATTCAATTTATCGTCTTTGCAGTTTATTTCTATAATTCTTACAGTCAACTACCATTACACTTAAGTCTTCTATCTCATTTTCGCAAGTTCGAATGCGCAAGCAGCGTTATTTGTACTTTGTAGCATTTGCCCATGTCGGATTAACGAGCGCTCTTGCGCACCAAGGCACATTCATTGGGATGGGAGCATGCTCAAGCAAGTATGCCGACCTACCATCAATGACCTTAGAGCAATGCAAGAGCTTATGTGGAGACGGCTGGGGACCTTACGACAGATGGGATGTCATTTCGTCCATCGTCACTTGGGTCACCCCTCTATTCGTCCTTGTGGGCAATATGCACTTTTCACATTTCGATGTGGTGCTTTTCAAGCAGAGACCCCTGAATATCTTTCGAAAATGGCTAATACAGCTTGGCAATAGCCTTTGGGGGTTTGTGGTCAACTACGGATTCGTAATACTCCATGTGCTGGGAGATCCTATCGACGTTATATGGAGTTTTTTGGAGCAACTGCATCACATCCACACTATTCGAGCACTCGTTAGAAAGAGGCTAGGATGCCTTTCTCTAGAGGACCAAGAGCATGTCATCATTGTCTTGGTCGCTTTGGCCGATTTCAATTTTGGCTACACTGGAAAAGAAAAATTTGAGGATATTCTCATAGATTGTCTGCTCATTGAGCAAGACAACAGAAAAAAGCGGCTGATAGGAGCCTGTCGGTCCGCCAGTGTCCTCCTGGCCGTGACCCGGGTAAAGAATTCTCGCAGATCGGGTCTTGCTATCATCGCATACGTCTCCTTACTGTATACGCAGCTTGCCAATGCCAGAGCAGCGAAGACCGCCGCAGTCCACATACCTCACACGATAGCACTGAGGGAGCTGTACTATTGGTTGATTCCAGCTATCACTCTTTCCGCTGCAGCAGGTGCGTTTCCCACTCACTGGACGGCATACGCAGCTCTACAACCAGTCATGGATGCTCTTCGGGAGTTCGCCTCCTACAATACTCTCGAATTGGGAGCTCTGAAGCCATGGAGCGGGGGGATCTATTGTTTTCGCCCGGCAAAGCGGTTTGATGGGCTAAGTTCTGTGCGGTGGTTCAGTATGGCGTTTATCTCTGTCGCGAGCGCTTGGGGTATTTCATTCTGCATTTCCTGGTTCACCCCTACTATCGGACTTGGATGCCGAGCAATGACCGAGCTCTCGTACTTTCTCGCATGGATCACCAGTGTCTTTTTGACTAGTCTCTTTGCATATCTTCTTAGGAACCGTACCGATCACAGACGATTGTTCATGACGATTTATATCAAGGATGCTGTCTTGGGTCTTCCTATGACCCTGGTGCTCTTCCTGGCATTCGAAGGTATGTCTAGTACCGAACCATCCCCAAATGGAGCTTAACTGCTGATACTGTCAACAGGTTGGTGGAACAGCTGCGAATGTTGGGCCTCGCCTTGGACAGTGGCGAGGGGGGTACCTATGATTCCTCTTCGTATTGCTCAGACGCAGATGCAATTGGGTGGCTTTTATTATGGCATGATTGGGGCTGGTCTCGGGGTCCAGGTTCTACTCACAATTGCGATGTTGATGATGCATCGCAGAAGTTTGAATATCATCTACGATGGCGACGACAAAGTCAGGAAAATTCATGCTCTGAGAACGTCTAGGCAGACACAGGTCAAGCTTCCTCGTATCCCTTCTCTACCCTGGCAGAGTAACCGCCGAGGAACTTTTCTTTATCACTGTTAGCAATTGATGTAAATAACTGTTTTTCACGCTTGATGTTCGCTCAATACCTATGTTCCTACATTGCTGAGCTGAAATGACAGGTCCGGGCTTTCCTCACTTGTGGCAGTGGAGGCCTTGACGGGAAAAGCCTTCAGGTGACTCAACTTTGAATCTTGTTACCTACGTGATTACGCCTCCTTGTTATTCGGACACACTATCGGCACCGAGGCAACTCTGAATTATATTGTACTTTTATATGCGTTGTTACTACTGGTGCTCGTGGAAGTGTCCAGGTGACGAATAAGAATTCTGGAAGCGGCTTGCTCCTCTCTCCTCTCCCACTTGAACTTTTGTTGCATGCGCTCAGCTTTATCATCATCATCGCCGCACCAGCTTCTCTTCCTTATACATTATTCGAAAACTCGGCAATTATTTACAACCTTAACCGCTCTATCAGCAATTCTTTAGCCTGGCACTCGAATATTGAATAATCTTCCATACATTGACCGAGCTGCAATCTCTTTCCTACATCGCGCTGCTAATCCCGACTGTAGCCGGACTTCCACCTGTGGCTGGTGGGTATGAACGACGTTAGCATGTCCCAAACTCCCAACAATGCGTCAAGTTCAGCGCCTCCCCCGAAACAAGTCCCCTCTGCACAACATACAAGAACGTATCAGGCCTGCATACCATGCCGTCGGCGAAAGGTACGATGCGACCTCGGCCCTGTCGACGACCCCCACGAGCCGCCCTGTAAGAGGTGTAAGCGTGAGGGCAAAGATTGTTTCTTCTCCGCTACAAGGAGAAAGAAACGGCCGACCGATGCTGGAGAAGAACTAGACGACGGCGATATATCTGACTACGAGGCACGTAACGGAAGAAAGAAGATAAGAGCGTCAGTTGAGGACGGTCTAAGGCTTCGACGGAGCAATTCCAGCCAGACCGAGTATGGGAATTCCAAAGACACTCTACCTACCCAACCTTTGACACCAGGTGGGTCAGTAGGTAGATATCAGCCCTTACGAAGACCTGGCTCGAATACCCACGTCTCTCATGAGAACGACGAGGAGGACCAGAAAGTGAACAACGAGACCGCTGCAATGCTTCAACGGTCCGAGATATATAGTGGGCACGATGCCTTAAACCTGCTATATGAAGCTGCTGGTAGGAATGGTGACTTCAACGGACTGAACAGTTCACCTAGACATGTACGCAATGGTTCCAATACTGTACAGACACCTGGCTCCCAGGGTAGCTATGCTAGCCCGCAGACCAACATATATGCGAACAATTATCCAGGTCAGCGTAGATCTGTCCCAGAACCTGTAATTGACCCAGCCATCACGAATGGTACCAGTCTTGCAGATGAAGCGGCGTACGAGTCGGCAGTGAAAGCTTGGACTAAATTCCGGTTCGTACGGGCTGGATGGTTCACCGCAAAGGAAGCGATCGGTTATATCGATTACTTCTACACATTCCTCTCACCATTAACTCCCATAGTGGTACCCGACTATCGCCATCCGTCCAAGCATGCTTCGCTCCTTATCGAAGAACCAATGCTTGTTGTTACTCTTCTTACGATCGCTTCCCGGTACATGAAGCTTCCTGGTCCGGGGTCTGCATCTCGCCCATACGCTATTCATGAAAAGCTGTGGGCATACCTTCAAGGAATGATAGACCGCATGATCTGGGGTCAAGAGCAGTTCGGTGGAGGATTATGTGGAGCCGGCGCACAACCTGCCAGTGATGTAAACCCTCTTACTCGAAGAGGTCTTCGTACCTTAGGCACCATTGAGAGCTTAATGTTGTTGACGGAATGGCATCCAAGAGCACTACATTTCCCACCAAGTGATGACGATGATGAGCTGGTTACACCAGATATCGTTGCGCTCGCAGGTCTAAATGAAGGAAGTACGACGGAGGCCCAAGATGAACCGAAAGCCGTTGGCGGTCAACGTATCAACAGCTGGTTAGAGCCATGTTGGAGGAGCGATAGGATGTGCTGGATGTTATTGGGAAATGCTATGTCCCTTGCCTTCGAGATTGGAGGTTAGCATTCAATCTCTCATATCCTGAAGAAGATGCTAACTTTAATTATTAGTATTTGACGAAATGAGGGCAGGTGAACTCGCTGCAGAGAATCCAAACCTGTCTCACCAGAAAGTCATGACCTATATTCGCCGCCGCGATCATCTCAGAGATCTCATTCTCATATATGTCACTCAGACCAGCGGTCGTGTTGGATTAACTTCAATGTTACCTCGTTCCGCTCAAGAGTCGTCCTTCTTAAACCGTTCAGAAGAGTATCAAGCGAAGCTCCGAAATGTGAATCGACAAAGAGTAGAATCTTTGACTAGAGATCGAGCAAGACTCTCTCCCATTGATCGCGTTAGCATGACCCAAGACACTGTACTTTTCTTCTGGATGGAAATCGCTGCGTTGATGGAAGCAGGAAATCAACAAATGTTTCCCAATCGAAAGGAAACTAGAAGGCTTATAAAGACCGGAGAATACGTCGGGCTTTTGGAGAGATTCAAACCTCTCCTTCGCCACTGGATGATGGACTTTAAGCAGTGTAAGCCTAGTAAGTGGACCCATCTTAGATGAGATGATACGAGCACCGAGGCTAACCGTCTTGCAATAGTTCCTGACCACATGCGTCAGATCCTGACCATCGAATATGAGTATTGCCGCGTTTATCTCAACTCATTAGCGCTACAAGCCGTCGTTGAGCGGTGTACACATAGCACGCCGATGCAGTCTCACGCCCAACCAGTGGGCGGAGCTGGAGGTCTGGCTCCAAAATCAGATGGCAATGCTATCCCCCTTAGCACTTTGATGAAAGTCTATGGAGATGACCGTCAGTACGTACAAGAAGTTATTGATGCTTGTCGTAGTGTTCTTCGTGTGGTTGTAGATGGTCTATACCCGGATGAATACCTCAAGCATGTGCCTGTCCGTACTGCATTCCGTATTATCTCGGTTGCTATTATTCTTCTGAAGGTATGATTCACCCACCATTCCCTATCATATGCTGTAAATATACTGACTATGGTCAAGACGTTCGCGCTAGGCGCAACAGAAGGTGAAGTAGCAATCTCACTCGACCTGATGAGTCGAGCAGTAGAAGCCTTACGAACCTGCGTTGTTGACGACGTTCACGTTGCTAACCGTTTCGCGGAGCTTCTTGATACACTTACTAACCGTATTCGCTCTCGATTCGTTCGCATGGCTGCCACCGGTGGTACAGGTGTCAGTAGAGGAGCAAGTAGGAGTCCTATGCCAGCAGTAGCGATCCCGCCAATGATGCCTCCACCACCGCATACCCACCAAGGCGTTGCGCAATGGGCTTCTTCTTTCCAAAACCCGCAACCAGCTCTCGGTAGCCCAGCGCCTGGTAACGGAACCGGAACCGGAACGCAGACCCCTAATCCCGCACTTTGGGGAATCTCAACGGAGATATACGACCCGAACAGTAATATTCATATCATGCCGCCACCGACATTTGACACGAACAATAACTCATTCGATACCAATGCGCAGGCGAGTAACCAGACCCAGGGGTTCCCGGGTTTCGGGGTTGGGGATGGTGAGGGTTATATGTCGGATTGGCTAGCACTACCTCTGGACCCGTTGATGAATATTAGTTCCGATGCTCCTGTTAACCAGACGACTTATGGCCCTGATGTTGGGGGTTATGATCTCCTGGATGTGTTGTTGAATAGTTATGATGGAACGACGTGAGAGGCGCCTAGGGAGTAACTTGGAAGACCGAAAGGAGGACTCGGTCGATTATAGATCTGCTAGATCATGCTGTCTTTTTTTATTTTTCTTTCATGCATTGACTGTATAGGCTTAATTACGGCATTCTGAGAACCCATTTGAATCCCGTTTTTAGGTGGACTATTACGGGTACTTTACGATTTTCATCGACTCTGGGTGTGCAGTTTTGAGGTTTTCAAAGACGAAGCAGGTGGATTTTTGTTTGTTTATATATACCCAGAGTATTTGATATCTTGGTAATGCTCTCTGACATTCTGTTGAGCGCTTTACGTTGTATTGTAATAGGTAGTATCACGAATGATGAAGTCATCGAAAGGGAATACAGTAGTCAATTGTATAGCTCTGTATGAAGAAGTTTGTAGGCATCATCCTCCATACGATAGTCCATAATCATCCTGACATTGAATCTCGCTCTGTATCGATTTTTAGGACTAATAGGGGGTTATCAAGCGGAAATAGACGCCGGTCGATGGGTGCCGGCGTCATCCGATCATACATGATTGCCGTGTATGCAGCGCAGTTGTGTACGGCACTTATAAAACCAAGAAGAAGCAGTCAGCCGAGAAAATATCTGTACCTTATTGATACTGATTTTTCCCTCTATATTATACTTAACTATTGAAAGTGTCGAATTGTAGAAGCGTGTGCCTGAATAATCGGTGTTTTGAGAGCATACCTAGCAGAATGATGATTGGCTGGTCGACCATAACAAACCCTTGAAGCTAGCCACCTCAATTCCCCCCCGGTAATCAACTCCATCCAGCTGCGCTGAGCACCGAGGTTTACAACATCTTCGTTCACTTCTATACCGATCTAATCTCTATAAAAACCCTTCGATAATACATCACCTAACATTCTACGGACCGACACGTTTCGGTCGACCCTCTATCGATCGCCATGTCGGTCAAATTCGAGAAGGAGACGCTGAAGACGACGCAGAATGTCGCGACCGGGGATCTTGCGAAGGACTTGGGTGAAGCGCTGACCAAAGGTGGAGGTGCTGGAGGATATCTTGCTGTAGGTTACAACGATTGAGGAGACGCATCAAATATACAACTTGCAATTGCTAATTTATAGCGCAATGGGCAGGCTTATCTCAAGCAGCTGCAGTCCAACCCTCTCAGGACTAAGATGCTCACATCTGGAACTCTCGCTGGCCTTCAGGAATTTCTCGCGTCATGGATCGCGAAAGATCGCAGCAGGGCGGGTCATTACTTTACATCAAGAGTGCCGAAGATGGCTATTTATGGTGCCTTTGTCAGCGCACCATTGGGTCATGTCTTGATCTCTATCCTACAAAAGGCGTTCCGTGGACGAACGAGTTTGAAGGCTAAGATCTTCCAGATCATTGTTAGCAACTTGGTTGTAAGTGTTGTTTATCACACTAGGTAATCGCCATGTACTAAACCCCATGGCACAGATCTCCCCGATCCAAAACACCGTGTATCTGATCGCAATGGCTTTCATTGCCGGAGCGCGAACTTTCCATCAAGTCCGCGCCACTGTCAAGGCGGGCTTCATGCCCGTCATGAAAGTCAGCTGGATTACATCCCCAATTGCTCTTGCCTTCGCGCAGAAGTTCCTCCCGGAGCAGACCTGGGTTCCGTTCTTCAACATTGTAGCTTTCGTTATCGGTACATATATCAACTCTCACACCAAGAAGAAGAGACTCGCAGCCCTAAGGAAGAAGCACTATGGTGACGCGAGAAGCACATCGGGAAGACCGGAGGATTACGATAGGCGGGGATACTAAACTTTTCCTTATCAGTGCTGTGGTTGATTGATGTTCGGGAGGGAGATCGAAGCGACAAACTTCCTAGGTACAATAGTCGACCCGCTGGTATCTGATTGAGAAAGAACATGGGTCTCATATATGTGCAGCGCAGTATACGCCGCTTGATAATTTCTGAGTGGCGTTGTACATCTTATGGTTGGCGGAAGGGTAACTTTCTCGGATCTTCTCCTACCTTTCTTCTTCTTCAATTTTCTGCTAAATGAGATGAGAATGAATTTTATCGACAAAGTATTTCCACCCCAACTTCGAAGTCACTTTCTGTGCTTCTCAATCGCTTGGTGCCCGATGGGCAGCAAATAGCATCGATAGCGTTGTTCTTTTGAGGGAGACAACCAGCTTCTCAGCTAACTCGAGTAGGTCTGATCCGGATATCTAGTCGAGCTATGACGAGTACCGTGTCGACCAAAGGTTCTACCACGTTCCTAGATCGAATACTTAACTTCCAGACAAGCAGTTGAAATCCTCCATCTGCTCCACGGCTTCTTGCTCTTCCTCTATCTCCGTTCAAAAGACAATTGCGAACTCATATCCCATCAAACGTGTTTCAGCTATCTACCGATTGTTGATAATGCGGGGATCGTGAGATTTCTCTACAGCAATTATGGAAATACTTCCAACTCGTGATAACGACCGAAGCCTACGATTAGCTCCTACGTAGTACCGGTGCCACCTCTTCGGTTCTTAGGCAAACATACTAACCGCCGCCACCATCAACGTGGACACTGCGAACGTCTGTAATACTATCGTGAACTTTTCATATTGTTGTCGGGAAATTGGCTATATAATGATGGGGTGGTCATGCTCTCTTCCTGATCCGCATTTCTAATATCATTATCACTTCATAAGCTTCGAAATTCGGACTATAGTCGTGATACGTTTTCAACTTCAATCTCATTTCTCTTTTGATAACTTTTCATTCAGTATCATGGCATATCCCCAAAGAGATAATTGGTACCCTCATTCTAGCCTTGTGAGGCTCCCCTCATCTCGCCATTACCGTCGTCCTCACGCCCAGTTGTACCAGACTCGTTCCCCATCTCCCCGTCCTGGTTGGAATATTGATTATGCCACCGCATTTCTGATCTCTCATCTTGAAACGACGGCCGAGAAGTGCAGCAAAGAACTGTATTTCTGGCGACACTCCTGTACTCCACATAGCCTTCCAGATTGCCTTATCAATCTAGACCTCATCCTCTTTGATTCCAAACTCTGGGACCACATTAGCGTCATTCTGGAGCACTTGGGCCGTGAGATCTCGGCATGTCTTGTCAAAGTTGCTGGTCCGGGGTTTCATGGTACACCGCTGGAAATTCAGATAAACGGGGATATGCACGTCCCCGGAGATCGAGATTCTCTGCTCGCCAGTTTATTGCATCAGATGATCCATGCTTACTTCCTTATTGTATGTCCGAGTGCTTATAAGAATGACGGGATGGATACAAGATTAGCACACGGCTTCCATTTCGGTGCCGTAATGTACAAAATCAAAGATCTTGCAACCCCGAATAGCAGAAGACCGATGCTACCACTGGATTTCGGTCACCATCTCGGCCACCATCTCCCTCACCACAGTCGCGCGAGCAGTGTAAGGGGATACCGTAGAACCAGCAACTCAACCGTTCGAGGTCAGCTTCAATTGCAGAGCTTCGCCTACGCTGAATACGCTTACGGACGTCCTAAGCATCGTCAAAAGTATCGTGTAGCTGCCGAGTCAGATGCTTGCCATCGCGCTCAGCCAACCATTGACCGCGCTCAGATCGAGAAATTCTACGAGGAGAACTGTAAACCGCTCCTGGATGCCAGCGAGGTCGGACGTAGCACTTCCCTTTTCAAGCTTGAGGACAACGAACTCGTAGAGATTGGCCGCATGCATGATAAAGTCGGACGACCAGCGGAATATGTCGAACTAGTATTTGAGGGCAAGCCGGTCAGGATACCCCGTCCCGAACTAGAGAGATTCGGGAGTCTGAAAGAACTCTTCGGCGAAGGCAAGAGGGAACTCAACATACCAGAAGGCACGAGTTTCCACACATTCTCGCGACTGTGCGAATTCATCACCAAGACAACATACGAGCCAGATATCCAAGAGACGCAAGTAGAGGACCCGGGAGACAACTACGGTCCTCCAGCCATTGTCACTCAAGACGACAAAGATGACGAGAAAAGCGCCACAAGCGACGACACCAAAGACGAAACACCCTACCTCCGAATCGACACGCGGGTTTTCCTCCTCGCCTCCCAAATCGGGTTCTCCGAGATCCAATCTCACGCCCTCGACAGGATGAACAAACAGCACGTCTCCCGCGAAGACCCCGTCGAAGTGCTCAAGGAACTCTACGCCTCCGACGAACCCCACGAAACTCTCCGCCGCTGGTGCAGGAAATGGCTAGCCCGGATCCGCCCCCAAGCCGTCGAGGACAAGAGGAACGACCACCGCGCCTCCTGCTCCTGCGGCTCCGACCCCCCCACCGCCGAAACCTCCGTCCTCGAAACCTCCAACCTGGGCCTCCTCTCCACGTACCCCTCTTTCCGCACCTTGCGCGACGGCTCCGCTCGACTGGCCGAGGACGTCACACGGGTTGAGACTGAGTTCGAAAAATGCGCTAGGGAAGAGGAGAGGCTGCGCTGGGTGAGGGAGGAGAGGGAATGGCGCTTCGATGGTCGGGAATTTCCCTATGACCCGTACTTTGCCACCCTCTGTCCTCATTCCGCGGCGCAGCTTTACGTCTCCCCACATCTTCCGCCCCACGCGCATACGCCGCGGAATCCGCATACGTGCGGGTATAACTCGCGTACGCATACGCCGGGGTCGTGTTCGTGCGAGGAGGGGAAGGGGAAGGGGAGGCCGGGTGCTATGGATGGGCCGTATTTGAGTGGGGGGGAGTGGTTTTGGAGGGGCAGGGATGGGGGGTTGAGGGTTTGGGATCAGGTGAGGGGGTGGGTTGGGGAGTAGGGCTGTTCTTGATTGGGTATGGGGGGTATGGGGGGTATGGGAGAGTGGGAGAGGGGCTGTCGAGGGTTATTGGGGGGTGGGGTTGGGTTAGGGTTTTGTGGTATGTTGTAGGCCATTCCACCTAAGGTGGGAGAAGTAGATTATGCTAAGATTACCTGTTTCTTCTGAGTAGGATGAGATGGGGTAGGTTAGATAGGATAGGATAGGACAGGCTGGATAGAATATAGTAGCTTCTTAAACAATCAATCTTATATAGTACCAATCCCCCCCTAAAAACAAAGGTAATACCCATAACCCACCCCATAACGATTCATCTTCCCAACTCCCCTAAACCGTTCCCCAACCACTGCCCTCAGAGTATATCCTACCATCAGAGCCCCCCTCCCCCCACCCTAGCAAAGGAAAAGAAAATAGGAAATCCCCCCCGATACGGGGGATCGTTCGGCAGCTATCTGAGAGTCCTCTGAGGTGAAACTGCGGAGGATCGAGTTTCGAGAGACGAGTTGTGCGCGGGTGAGAGCGTCACTTCGATGCGCAGTTTTATCGGGTTGAAGGGGGGTTGAAGGGGTGGGGGGTGCCAAACTCATTTTCATCTGTGTAGTGATAGCCAATTCTGCGGACTGCGGCGTCGAAGGGGGGTTTGTTCTTTCCTTTATGTACCATACTTGTACGGCCAAAGCATGGCAAGAGATTGGGAGCGTCGGATATAACGGATTGGACATGTGGGTTGATAGAAGGGATACTGAATCACCAAAGTCTTCAAATTTTAGTCTAAAAAATCATTCAATTCTCATTATGTAAGACAACGTTGACCTCCAACTCCGGAGCAGTAATCCAGCACTACGAGGGATTGCCAGGGGTCGTGTCGTTTTCGCTGGGTCTCTGTACAAAGATAGTAAGAGATGGATTGACGAGAGAGGTTTCTTTCACCAGACGTAAAAAAGGGAGAACGCAGACTCGCAAAGATGAAGCAAAGACGCAGGGAAAATGGTATTAAATGACCAAAAAGCCACACCGAGCGAAAGGAATAGATTAGAGCCGGCTTCGAGGGCCACGGGATACTTGGGGTATCCATTCCTCCTGTTGGGGTTGCCAGTTGTGTTTCTCGTATACCTGTGTACGTTTGTCAGTACGCTCTACTTATAGATTCAAAATAGGCTTATTGAGCTCTTCCATACCTCTGTAAACTTCTCGCCCTTATGAGGGCCCGCCTGTTCCCTTTGAACGGTATATTCCACATTGACTGGGCCCTGCTGACCCCTTTGGCCCGTGTAATTGCCGTATTGCGCGTGCTGAGGTGGTGGTTGCGCATGAGCTCCATATTCGCCGTAATTGCCAACCGGCTCTTGCCTCCCTTGTTGATTCTGATATTCGTAGTGTCTGACGTTCCCTTCGACGCCGCCGTATTCCGCAGCCGGTGCGGCAACCGGCACCTGTCTCTCCCGTCGGTACTCCGTTTCCTTGTACGTCGCATTACCGCCTCGATAGTCTCCCGCTGGGACCTGTTTCTCCCTGCGAAACTCATACTCATTGTACCTCGCATCCGCGCCTCCCCCTGGATACTCCTCCTTAAACCTCACATGAGCCTGCTGCTGCGGCGCATGTTGCTTATCCTTCGCCTCAACTGTAAACTGCTCATACCGATTCCCCTGCCCCTTCTCATCCTGACAACACCTCAACGGCTCCAACCCCCCCAACAACGCCAACACCTGCAACAAGCTCTGATGACACGTCGCCAACTCCATCCGTCGATGTACCAACTTCTCATGCTCATCCAAAACCCAAATGACACGATTCTTAACCCCAACATGCTTCCCCCGATCCGTATCCTTGCACACTCGTTTCGTATATCTATTGATCTCGTACAGCGCCTCATGCACGCCCGCCATTGTGTCCCGGATCCACTCCACCTTCTCCGGGTTTCCCGATAACGCGTACTTGACCTCCTTGACCCGCATTAGGCGCTCCGCTTCCTCCAGGTCGTCGCGCACCCGCGCCGCGAGCCGCGTGAAGACCGCGTTTTCTTCCGCCACGTCGTGCAGGCGTTTGAGTCGGATCAGCGCTTCGCCGGCTTTGTAGATGCTGCCGACGGCTCCGAGGGCGGCGCCGACGCCGAGCGCTTCGATGAGTTTGCTTTTGGCCATATTGGGGGAATTGGACCCGTGGGTTCGTTTTATGAGGCCCTTCTGGAAGTGTGGAGGTTCTGAGGTGGTGCGAAGTTGAGGTGGAGAGCTCCTGAGTTCCGGTGGCTGGGGAAGCTGAACCGGGATGGGACGACTAAGGTGCTTCTTAGTCAGCGGGATTGTTTACATTTTGAGTGAGGCTTCTTTTGACCACAGTCCACCTCGCAGTGAAAGTTATTTCGAGAATCACTTTTCTAACATAAAAGATATAGAAGATGCTTAGATCATAGTTTATTGTATAGAATCTTGTTCGCAAGCTTCTTATAAGCTGACCTTGAATTATCACATCTGCTTGTTGTCAATATATCGTCTCAAAACACTCATTTTTCAAATAGTTCTCAAATTAGTTATAAAAACGGTCAATTATACTAAGGGCGATACTCCCGTAGCACTTCATCCCGATTCGGTCCTCCATACTTCCAAGTCGATAGTAGCACGGTTCCCGGCATTTCTGATCCGTCCCCTAACTTCAATCTTAGAAAAGTCATGCAGACCATATCCTCATTTGCCTGCTCACAGATATTCTCCCGTGACTGTAAGACTTCAGCCTTGGAAATGGCCCGTTGCTTCCTCTCCTCCTCGGTTGATTCACCGGATGCCTCCGCTGTATTTGGGGCTAACTTATCGGAGACCTCTTCCGTTGACGGTGAAGTATGTCTGCGTAGCAAGTCATTCCAGAGCTCTTCTATCCTCTCCGTTACCTCGCCATTAGCAAGAGCCAATGCAGCAGCCCTGTAACACCTCGCTGTAGCACTTAGTGGGAAATATGCTCCCAATCCATACTCGTCTACCTCCCGGACGGCAAGATGCATATGCCAGTCTCTGGCCTGCTGCTCGATTCACTCACTCATTCTTCCCGTCACATTTCTTCCTACGGGAGTCTAGAATAGCTATATCCGTTCATCAGCTTCGCCTTTTGAGCAGCCTTCTGATGCCATGAAAGCGAGCCATTCATATTTTGTTTGCTCGAACCAGAGTTCACGTACTTGATTATGAGCGATTGGATGGAATAGATACTTTCCACGCGAGTTGATTTTACTTAAGGTACCTCTTAGTCTCGACTCCATTCGTTGTTTGTCCGAATGGGGAAGAAGTTTAGGTGGAATGCCTAAATGGATAGGAGAAACAGTACAATGACCCAAGGAGGAGTGGAAAGATGTTATGCGACCAATGGTATGGAGTGCATGATAACGATTGATTCCGAAGGCCATTGATCTAATGGTTTCCTTCTGAAAGCTGAGAGGCATCTCCGGTAATCTGATGGTCGCTTGTGTAGGGTCGCTGTGGCTCACCTCGCAGCATCGATCGACGTACGCCTTGTCAGCCATGATGATTTGGCCAGTCGGCCTGACGATAGGCAAATAAGTCCGTCTTTACACACCGAAAGAGATCGTCAAGGTGATCCGAACTTTCCTTCACCCCCTTAAAGGTGGGTTGAGAGCGAAGTTGAACTAATTCCAGAGGCTCTTCATGGCAATCCGGTCCTGATTGAACTGAGACGAAAGTTTTCCCCATATCAGTAACGAAGATGATTATTGTCTTATGAATATTTATGATAATATAGTTAGTGACCTCTCCGATCTCTTCACCTGGCTGTCTGATTTCTTCATCTAGATTGCTTGCCCCACGTGGTGGTCGTTGATATCATGTCGTTGGAATTATCGCCGAATCAGTGACTAGCATGGCATCTGTGTCAATCTCGTCAGACGCCCTAGTAACGGGCTCCCACACGAGGATGCCGATCGAAGAGACAAGTGCAGAGCTCTTGTTGTTGCCCGTCACCACTTTCTTAACTCGCCCGTTTACTAGAGAACTCGCCTAGCCCTCTACGAGATTCGTATGAAGAAATATGATAGTTAAAGCAAGGTAGAAGTGAGAGTACCATGACCATAATCTACCGCTCTCGGTGAGACTAAGAACGTGTGTCTCGCCTGCGGAAAACTGATGGATCTTGGAGTAGGGGTCATCACTGCGTTTCCCGGGTTGGTGATATCCGGAAGGTAATTCCAAAGGCATGAACGGCCCATTTTCAAGTTCATCATGGTGTGGCATCATTGTGACTGGGTCATGTCGATCGCGACGGTCGAAACGATTACTGGTCCAACCGTGTATAAAGCTCCCTTCTCAGAGAGGACGATCAGAGAATCTAGTCTGCATGCCAATTAGTTAGATCGAACAGTTCTCGTTATGGAATACAACAATTGCGACGTTGTTCCTCAAGATCTCTTTCTCTCGTTTTACCTCACTCCAGTCGTTTTGGATCGCCAGCTGACTTCACACTTGCCACAAGGAAATTTTTATCTGAATTATTCAAGCCCGTAGTTCTTCGAATAGATCCGACGACAAAATGTTTTGTAAACGGAAGAGAGTGTCTAAAAGACATGGTAACAACCATACCCGCCCGTCTGTAAATCAGTTATGACACCCAAGTTTCTGGCGCTTTCAAGTTCCTTCGGGACATGACCCTCACAGCCCCATGTAAAGAGCTTAGTCTGCGTCGCAAGTCACTTATACAAGGTGTGCCATCCGTGAAAAGGGCCACTGTTGTGAAATGGCCCTTGATATAACCGTGGGAAATTGTTTCGTGTGAGATAACTCCAATAATTGTGATCATGAAGAACTTCGGTGCAATGAAAATAATGACAGGTGGCGCAAAAGTTAAGAAAGTCATAGACTGGGAGGTACAGAGTAATTGAGAGAATTATCTCTGGACGGAGTCCTGATAGAGTCCTCGGCCCCATTTTTTCGATCTAAGGAAGAAATTCACGTTTTCCTTGGCACGGAGAAGGGCTGTAAGATAATATGAAGAAAACATATCTGAAATTCGTGGAGCAAAAGTCAATTATTCGGGCTAGGGAGAATGAAGAGTTATCATTAGACAAAGCGAGAGATATAGGAGCTGCAAAAAGCAAGGACTGGGTTGAGAGATGCAAGAGTCGAAACAGAAAAAGTGAGGAAATATGACCTCAAATGTCCAATTAACCTAAAATTAGGAAACTGTCGCCAAAAAGAATATCAGTGGCAATAGGGACTGTGAAGTGGATGTGGAGATTTTGGTGCATAAGATGACTGGAGGTGCCCACGAAGCTTCAAAAAGGCATAACGCCTCTTACTAATCCTATGGATTAAAATTGCCGTAATATATCCGAACGGTAATGGACAAGGTATAAAGAGATGAGAGCGTGCAGAGAAAGACTATCTCACAAAATCGACTGGTCTTAAAAAGAAATACTCAAATATGAGCAACTCAAAGTTATAGAAGTATACCATTAAGGAAAAAAAACTCTGAGTTGCGTGATTCATAGTCATTCTACCACCATGACGCCCGAATCCAGCAATCTGGTATCTCGATACAAGTCAAAAACGCCGAAACAATATGCCTTCGTATACAAATGTCGTATTGTTATCAACAGATGATTAGAATAGGCTCCACCCCTTTCTCTTTTCCCTCTCCCGTGTCTGCGCTGCTCTAGACGTATATCTCTTTTCTCTCTGCTCGAGTTGGCGTAATGCCTCCATTTCCTTAAGCACGTGCTCAAGAAGTTCTTTCCTACGAACGACATCCAGATGGCGGCGGATCTTGGGGTCCTCTCGAGCGAAGCGGTCAACCTCACCCTGTGATAACCCGCGGCCTAATCTGGCATCAAGCTCACGGGGAAACTATTAACTATGAGTACGGATTCAATTCCTCGGGTATGTGATCCAACTTACGAGATAGAAGAACTTGGACAGCAGATCTGCTTCTAGGAAAAGATCCGCGGTCTCTGTGAGCTTATCTGCGACGGCATCCAGAAATACCTCCGGACAGTAATACTTGTTTTTCTTGGTTGCGCACTGTTTTGACTTGACTGCAAGCAATCGCATCTTGATGATATCTGCCCTATCACGTAGGAATACGGCATCCCGCCCTGTTTTGAAAGATAAGAGTCCGAACCGAGAGTTTTTTATTACAACTTACCTTTATCCAAGAGGGAAGCGCTAAAGCCTCCGGCACCTCCAGCACCATTTCCTTCTAGTACGACTTGTCCACTGCGGACTCTGTCAATGAATCCCATGACGTCCCGTAATTTCTTCTTTCCGCCGACCGTACTCTCCACGCTCTTGATGGCTTCCTCGCACGTCCGCAACTCCTCTTTCAATACAGTGGAGATATTGTCCCGGCCTTTGGCCCACTCCTTGTCATCCGGCTCAAACTTGAATTTATAGGGTTTAATGCAAATTTCAAGGTCATCGCTGACTTCATAGGACAAGTCTTTCAATATTGATGCCGAGGCATCAGTAATGGCCTGACGTGCGAAAGGATGAACTGCGAAAGTTGAGGTACTTATAAGACGATTAATGTGTGCTTGAATAGAATTTGCGACGACACTAGTTGCTAAGCGCCCAATGCCCAGTTTTGTCAGTGAAGAACTCGACGCATCGAGCTTTAGGTGCCATAGGGGATTCTCGGGGTCCGCTTTGGGTAAGTCGCTCAACGGATCTGATTCAGAGGGAGGCGGAGAGAGGTCAACGAATGGTTTGTTCCAATATCTCGAAGCCAATAAATTCAGAACTTGCTGATCAAGCTCATGTTTTATGATCTCCCGTACCTGGGGTCGTCCGAAATATTCTGTGAATCCCTTAAAGGAGTGTTTGAACGCATCTAGACTTTCCGCCAGATATGACTCTGCACTTAATGGACGCTCATTGTATTGAACTTTGAATTCATAAGTGGTCTCCGCAAGATCGTGTTGTATGGCCTCGCTGGTCGATTTAAGGCTCGATGCCAGTGTTTGTTCCAATACAAGCATAAGCTTCTTCCTCAATGTAGTTGTACCCACGTCCAATTCTGACTGAGGTCCGAATTCCAGAGGATGTGATGAGAAGAAAGCATTTTCATTACGAATGATAGCGGAACTTATATTCCCACTACCGCGCCGGAACACATTATTTAATTGCTGGGGTGGTTTCGAAATAACCCCAACATAACCGAGCCGTAAAGCATACTTCTGGTCAGTAAGCAAATCCACCGCTCGTGCAGGCTCTACAAGGTCCATCTTGGTAATGACACCTATTGTACGCTCGCCTCTTGGATCGACCTTCCTGCTTGCCCTTAAAGCAGTAGAATTGGCTAGATCGACATCTGCCGCCGATATTGCAAGAACGATGTTAGGAGCTTGAATGTACTTATCACATAGTTCCGAAATCTTCTCCTTTAACTCAGGAGGTTGATCCCGTCCGACAACTTGGATGTACCCCGGTAAATCTATGAGTGATAGGTCTGGGACATTTGGAGAATAGATACGGAGTTGTATAGGATCATCGGAGACACATTCAGACGCAGGTACAGCAAGATTCAGATCTGTTAAAGTTCTTTGTACCTGACTGAAATCTGTGACTTTGCCTAGACCTATAGCAGGAAATTCCGCGTACTCTGCCTGAGCATCTGGGGTGTTTATCAGAGTCAATTCGATCGGACGGCGTGTGACCATATTATGTCCCTTAGGTAGGAATTCATGTCCTACAATAGCCTCGAGAACCGAGCTCTTGCCTGAGGACTGAGAACCAATAACGACAATCGAAGGTAATGTCAATGTTTCTGACTGTCCTACAGTCTGGAGTAAACTTCTTATCTCTATCATTTTTTTCGTCAAGAGCATCATTTGATCATCTCTGGCAATCTTCTCTTCAGAACGGGGATCATCTTCAGGATTCTTATCGTAGCCAAAAGCTGCTCCAGTAGCACCTCCAACGGCAGCAGCAGCGCTTGCGCTTGATTGCTGGTGATTAGAAGAACCATCAGGACCAGAGGAGCCTTTCCCATTTCCTGACGATTCTTCCTTACCACCCAAGATTTTTCGTAGCCACTCCGGTAGCTCCGCATTATCTTTTGTCTTCTCAAATCCATTTTTAGTCTGGTGGAACACAGTATTCGCTGTATCAAATACAGATCCAGCTGTCGAAGCTATACCCTCTTTCGTGCGGTTAAAGATATCAAGAGCGTAATTACCAGCCTGAGTAGCTTGATTTTGCACGTATACTAGCCCGGCAACCGCCGCCCCTCCCCCCAATGCACCTAGTGTAGCGAACTTTTGAAAGAGTTTTGGTATGACACGGGCAAATCCCGCTATTGATCTTACGGCCACAGCATTATGAAGAGCGTTTGTACCAGCAGGCCATCGCTGCCGTCTTAAAAGCGGTGCTCCTGATGCTGCTCGTAATAAACCGCCAGCATTGGGGCTTGCGGTGTAGAGAGTTCGTCGTGACGTGGAGAGTCGTTGAGCGAGGGGCGAGGCTCGGGTGGCTATGAGCCTTCCACTCATCTTATATATCCCAGGTTACTATTATCTTCGACCATAGGTCCTTGTGATGAGGTTAAAGGATGTTAGGTTGTTAGAGGAGGGGGATCGTAGGTGGGACGGTAGCTACAAGGTGTTTGAAATATGATGTAGGGCAAATCTTGCCGCATCTTCACCGTGCCAAGGTACACTACAGTACACTGCAGTATCTCCCCTTAACAACAACTTATTTAATCTTTGCGCACGATCGGAACGTGTACTCAAAGCTCCTCAGCATGTATCTGAGACATGCTGGGGTTTATGGATTATGTGCAACAAGCATTCTACGAAGCATCGCACTGGAATCATGACAACAGCTATGGCGCTCTTACTGCGACAGCGAAAGGTACATAAAGCTCGAACTTTCAGTGTGAACGCTCTATTGATTTGTTCTAGCTCTCCTTGACTTCGAGACACCGCCTGGTCTTCGGTTGAACCTCTCTTCTCTCTCATCTCCTAATTTTGCTACGTCATATACTGTCGGAAGTGTCGGCGTAGTCGATGGATCATTATCCTACCTTTACTCTTCGCTCCCCTTGAAAACGGAATCAAAGAGCAGCGACATTGACTTATATCATGTTATACGGGGCTACCGTCATGCGCAAGACCTGCGCAGACCAGATGAACCTTGGTGGTGGGAAATATGGCACGAGGGAAAGCGTATAGACAGGCGAGGTACACTATTTAAGCAACTCTAATAGGTTACAATCACGATGTTGACCATGTACAGATACACTGCTATACGGGCGTCTCTTCTTACCGCGGTCAAGTCTCGAGGCTCTGTATCTCCGACGCATCTCTCCAACGAGACAACTCAAAGTGTCATGCGTGAGCGACTCTTCGCTCGTTAACGGTGGAACCATTCTTGCGCTACTGCAAAATGATTATGGCAAGTATAGTACGGAATATTTATATAGTACCGATAGTGCTCTTTTTGGGTTCCGTGGACTATATAATTTTGGTCTCGATCCCCGTAAAGCTGCGAAACTTTCAACATCCTCAACCGCTGCCGAAAATATAGCGATAGAGCCAACATATGGGCGGTTCAGCGCTGGCGCTGAATTGTACTATGGTATACTCAATAAAAGCGGAGGAATGAGTACTGGGATAAGATTCACCACGCTCCCGCAACATACGGGCTTTCCGTACACCATGACTTTAACTGTAAATCCATTGATGGGCAATCTCTCAACATCCTATGCTGTTAAAGCAGGCCGAAGTCTCGCTCTTTGCTCACGTTTCGACTTCAATGTCTACTCTTACGAGTCGGACCTTCAGATGGGATTGGAACTGTGGAGACGACAACAACCTACTGGGACAGTAGATTGGGCTGCAAAAATGATCAGAGCAGATTGGAAGAAGCCATCTTTGCGTGCTGACGAAGACATAAGTGGAGTTTTGAAGGCAAGGGTCGATCAGAACTGGAACATCGGAATCCTGTGGGAAGGAAGAATAAAAGAACTGTTGTTCACGTTGGGAGCTAGTTTTGATTTGAGAAAAAGAGATAAAATTGTAAAAGGTGTAGGAGTCGAACTGCAATATTCGTCATGAGCTTAAACGTAGAATGCATTATAACATTATCAAGGCCGTAACTGTGCATACAAGTTCAGTACTTTTGAATAGGCAATCCATCTTGCAGAGTTGAAATTTTTGTCATGATCACAGTAGTCAATTCGATGGAGTATCTATTAAAACAGGAGTCGACAGCTATTTCAAAAAGTTTCTTCGATGCTTGTGGTTCACCAGTTCTCATAGAGAAGCTTGATATCCTTACCTTCCACTTCGTGCACAGTTCTATACAAGCTTTGAATTTATCCCGTATACTCACGAGAATACAGCTTGTGGTTTGATAATGGACCTACATATACCTAAACACCATTATATTCTCGGACATCTGAGGCAGTGCATGATTGCGTTCAACGACCGTCCAAATAGGTTTTGAGTTGACGTCTAGCGTGGACGCTGCGAATGGTAGGACGATTCTCGTCATTTAGGAAGAGGTATAATAAGGGGGAGTGAACTTGTGGTTCCACATAGATCCCAGTACACTCGGTCAAACGTACCTATTCCGCATCATATTAGCATATTGTTGTAAACGCAAACGAAAGTAAATTATTCTAAACACTTTAGTAGTATCAGACATCCAAGGAAGTATATTTGCGCTCAACGACCGTCTAAGATAGGTTCTAAGTCGACGGCTAGCGAGGAAACTGCGAATGAAGGAAATGTTTCATCATTTAAAAGATCTGAGTGAGACTAATTGAAGAATTTGCGGCTAACCTTGATTTTGATTCCAGACGTGGGTTGGAGTATTGATCGTGAAGTAAGTGAAAGATTATAAATTCCTAGCGCGTTAGAGTCCATAAAGGACTGAAAGATAGATGCCATTAGGGCCAAAAGGTAGGAGTATAAACCGCCAATAGATGGTGAATCGAGAACCGCGGGCGTGAGGGAATCAATCAGGAGGGTACATATCCTGCACTCGACAGTGATGTCGAGTACGAGATAGCACGTAAGGCTTGATATGTCTGAATGCAGTCATACGCGGGTAGAGCTTCTCTTTGCATGTTGCGATGATACAACCTTGACTTTGATGCATCATGGATGTTGTTGAAAGAAAATTATTTTTGGGCTTTGCTTGGCCTTTAAAAAGGTTGGCGGAAATTCGGAATATCCATGGGAAAATTCGGGCCGGGAGTGCACGGGCTTGTTTTACCTTAAACAGAAGCGTCGCACTAAGCTGCATTAGCACGTCCACCAGATGTGCCTTTTATGCAAGGTACCGTGCGGAACGGTACTGTAGAGCTACACAGCTACACCACCAACTGCGTGGTTTGTCCTAATGGTTTGTATGGCGACTGTATTCACACATACCCTCTAATAGAAGGGTGCGTAGTACAGTACTCCGTGTGCTTCCATCATTGAAGTAAGGTCAGCAAACTAACATATGAGATAAAGGACGTGCCCTAGTTCTGACCAGGGGCCCGCCACTACGCCGGTAGAATAACAATCCGTTTCTGAGTGAAGCTTAGGATTCCGAATTCTCCTTTTATATCAAGAGAGACGCCTCTTAGGAATCAAGGTGTGACCCTATGACATAAGAGCGTCCGGTTGGCAGTTGGTCCGAAGCTATTTACAGTACAGTACATACAGGACTATAAATTCATCCTCCGGATGACTTGTCTGCAAAATGATTGCCAGGAGCAAAGACACGACATTCAAAAATGCCGAGTTCGGCGAAAGTAAAAGGACAGAAGAGGAGACAGCGGCCTTGTGCCCAGTCAGCGGTGCAACAGAAACTGTACAGAGTATCCGGAGCCAATGAGAATGCCTACTGAGCAACAACATGCCCCTGCTTTGAAAAGAACGTCTCGAAGGCTGCGGGGATTCCTGGATCTTAACAGCTCTGTTGGCAGGGGCTCAATCGCTTCGTGGGTAGAGCACGGATGGCGCGATGACAATGCCTTGGTTTCGTTCCCACAAAGAGGACTTCTGTGGAGACCGTTTTCTGCGTTTGTTCATCCGTTAGGTTCTGACGAGAGTCGTATTGTAATGATTATAGAGGCAAATGTGTTGTACTGTGCTTCTCTCCAACTGTGAACCTCCAACATGTGGTCAAGGAGAGGTCAGAGCAGTGACTGATGGCGCGATAATAATCGGTTCGATCGGGGCTTTTGATGGGAATCAATCGATATGGGAACGGGAAGGGCGCTGGATGAACGACGGCGTGAATTTTGTACTGTAGAGGCGGACACGGCCGGGCCCTTGTCAGGTGCTGCAACGGCTTGAAGCCTTGAAGTTCGTGAAGCGCAGACCTCCAAAGACGGCGCTTACCCACAAAC
Source organism: Patellaria atrata CBS 101060 (assembly GCA_010093705.1). Taxonomy (NCBI): domain Eukaryota; kingdom Fungi; phylum Ascomycota; class Dothideomycetes; order Patellariales; family Patellariaceae; genus Patellaria; species Patellaria atrata. The sequence continues at coordinate 435,047 of MU006097.1, forward strand.
GGCAGATGCCAAGGCTGCTCCTTGTGCTTTCGAAGCGCTCTCCTTTATCCTTCCTTTCCCACACGAAAGGGCACCACCCTCTCTTTCACCACCTCGTCGCCCTACCCCATCATCCCAATTGTCCGGATTTTGCTGGTCTTCTCTCACAAAGTCGACGACGCATCATCCATCACGTTCCTTTCTTTGACTTATTTGTTCAGCTTTCTTGGAACGACTATCACTCCTTTGGTCTTCCAATACCATTCATTTTTGGCCCACGCCAGTCCCTTCCTTTGAAATCCCTCCACTGTCCTTTCAGTCTGTCTTTTCCGACTTCAAGAATCGCAAACCGGTCGATCAACTCCTTTGCCGTCAACTACGTTGTCACTTATCACTTCAATTGCACGCTTGGCCGCTGCATCATTACCTGTCCAAGAGACTCGCTCCTTGTGAACCGTTACCATAACAGGCTGCTCACTACGAGCCTTCCATTCATTCAGTCCGTCTGCTGCCAATTGACATCCAATTGTTACGACTTGACGACAATTCTCTCCAGGAGGTTATATCCTCACTGAACTTCATTCCCTCCAAGTGGTCTTTACTGTTACCACTAAATAGTCATATATAGATCCCTCCTCTCAGCATGCAGGCTGTTAAAACCGAGGAGATGCCACATCAAATGTCGGCCACACCTTCGCCCACGGCCTCGGCGTCTACAAACCCAAGCTCCGCTGGATCGCGCAGGCCACCGAGGAAGAGTACGCTCACTCAGCAGCAAAAAAATCAAAAGCGTCAACGAGCGACCACGGACCAACTGTTGACGCTTGAAGTAGAATTTAACAAGAACCCTACACCTACAGCTCTTGTTAGGGAACGAATAGCACAGGAGATCAACATGACCGAGCGGTCTGTGCAGATTTGGTTTCAAAATAGGTAGGTTGATGCATAATAGCGGCTAACTCAAAAGTATCTCCCTTTTTGCTAATTACAAACGTAGGCGAGCAAAGATAAAGAACATTGCGAAGAAGAGTATTGAAAATGGCGATGAAATAGATGGTATTCCCGAGTCAATGCGTCGCTATCTCGCTTTGCAGGCCATGGAATCTGGAAAACCTCTAGGGGGGAGCTTTGGACGTAATGTCGCCGCTTACGGTAGCGGTATGCTACTTAATACAGAAAATAGCTCGAGCAAAGTTGGTGGGTAACCATCTCTTCCATTAGATAATTCTTCCCAACTGACATATCATAGTCATCCATCACTTCTCTTGTAGGTCCCTTAGTATCGGCTCGTGGCGCCGTGTCGGTCAGAGTGCGATGGATCTGGTTATCTTCTACTCTCCCGACAAGTGCTGTGTTACATATTACATCAACAATGACTCCGCAGGCTACAAGATCGAATATCCTTTCTCTTATATCAAAACAATCTCCTTAGAAAACGGGGATCCTCAAGCGAGTGCTGAAGGTGCATCACAACGACCTGGTGGGTTGATAGTCGAGCTCAACCGACCGCCAATGTTCCATATGGATTCTTCGGGTTCTGGAGGCTTCTTCCAATGTGGGGATTTTACGGAAGATCAACAAGCGTCACAAGTCCTAGTTCATCATCTTGGAGGTCATCCAAAAGTCCTGAGCGGTCAACTCGCTAAACTTGTCTCTTTGGAGTCGTTCCAAAACAGACACAACATTTTCGACCCTAACGCGCTCGTCGTTTCGGCACCTGTTTCGCCTGTCCACCACAGACCAGCGTCACAACCTAACCACGTCGTACATCCCCACATGGGTGTGTTTCAAGACAACACTTTTGGGCCTAGTTTGCATCCTGGCAGAGGTCACAAACGTCAGAGGAGTCGCTCGGTACCTGTTGCCGTCGATTTTTCGATGCTTCGACAACCAATGCCATCTTTCCTGATTCAGCAAGAACCGTCGCCTTATATTCCTAACCCAGAGATATTCGCCCCGGTACCTCAGCATCATAACAATGGTGTCGCTGGCCCTATCGGGCCTAATTTAAGTATCGACACATCAGCTGGGTATGGTATGGACTTCCGCCAATATCCCATGTCAGCTACCACTGCGAACTCACCCTCCGAGTTTGGCACTCCTGCTTTCTTTACATCGGCGCCTCAAAATGATGCTATGACGGCGGCCAGCTTCAATACCCCCTATAGCCTGCCGTTTTTGTCGCCAATGATCGATTCATCTAATACCATTCCACCATCCATCTCGCCGTTGTCTAACATGAGCCATACCGACCCGATAATTGCTAACCAGTCCCCGCCCTTGACTTCTGTTAGTCGTTCCGACTCGATTGATCTATACAACGGTGCACATGATGGTCAATTCACGGATGAAGCACTCTCACTAAGCGATATATATGGAAAACAGCCGATGACACTACCTTTCCGATCTCCGTTAGAGGATAATTTGGATGATTTCGACATGCAAAATCTTGTCTCGTTCAATGCGATAGACTCCTCGAGTCTATCGCCTGAAAATCATCACATATAAACATGGAAGGAACTATTCGCAGGCTATCAGTTTCCACGTCTTGCAATTTGTGCCCTCTTAGCAAGTCTTGATCAATCATCATAGAGGAGCTTTATTACCATACCCGCAGAGTTTGCAGTTATTCCCCACGCGCGACTCTTCTTATCTCCGCATAGATATTTCTTGTCCCCTCTAACCGCATACATCTACGTTACTATTTTGTGGACAATATGTCAAACCCGGGTGGAATTAATACATTCCGAGATCCCGTTTTCTAACGCCAAATTGAACGACTTTCTCCAGGGTTGGTTGTGGCGTTTTATTGGGTATCATTTGGAAAGCGAAGGTACAAGACCGGGTTTTTTTTATACCTTACATATCCTGCTCCGGGCTGGTTGATCCCCGTTGCAAAGATCGTGAGACTTTATTTCCTTCTTCTGCAACCTGTGTGCAATTCACTTTTTCCTATTTGGATTTATCTCTTTCCGTGGGTTTTCAGGGCATTTTCCTTTTCAGTGTCTCCATTTGTTGCGTTTGAGAGCCTATTTCCTTTGTGAAATCTTATGAGGGAGCAGTTAGGGCTGTATGAAGAATCTCTGGTTGGAGTGGTGGACGTAGAGTTGTGTCAGAGGGGGATGTGCCTATAAAAGGCGAATATACCACAGGTGTTGTAGCATCAAGATAGAGTGGGCGAGCCGGAGAGAGAGGGGACGACCGGGGATGTCAAGTTGAAAAGTGTAGAGAGATAATAACGCGCTGTGCGTGTAAATCTAACTTTACCTATATCCCACGGTATCTTGAAGACTAAGGTGAACACGCTGACGATACTAATCCATGCTTTACAAATATTCACACCATTCCGAATTAGTACATACCGGCTTCGGGAAACCGAGTACGAAAAATGCAAATGCCGACGATCTAGGTGTCATGTCACTAACACAGCAAAACAGTCTTGCCGATGATCCGTCTTGAACAATCACGAGTTCATATGTGCATACTATCATCAGCACGATCTAAGAAATCCGATGCAAATCCGACCGGTACGGATGATGATTGAGCCATATCAACACCACCGTTCCATCAGCTAAAAACGAGGACGCCTCTCCACATTATCGTCTTTCCAGCCTCATCTCCACAACGGTCACTCGAAATAGAACGATGTTGCAGTCAAGGTTCTACGCAAGGAAGCTCGCATCCCGGTCCATCTTGATGTTATTGCGTGATCTCAAGATCCGTAGCTCGTTTCCTGAAACGGTCATGAGAGCTTCATTTAAACAGCTACGGAAACACACCCTTTAGCCCAGTTATTTTTGAAGGGTATTTGGGATGTCATGGGGCTGTGGACACCGTATGCACGGGTCGATACTACCGTAGCTCGCGATAGGAAAGGATTTGAAATTCGTAGACAACAAGAGTTCTAAGAGTATATGTGTTTGTATCGTAGATATAAAAGACAGTAGGTTTTTAATTCTGCTATATTCTCAACCATATCAAAAGTCAGAATCAACAATCCTAACTCATACAACCCATAATCACATCTCATCAGACAAGCACCTTTTGACACAATCAAAATGCTCCTCCAAACCCTCCTCAGCACCACTTTCCTCCTGACCCTTACCGCCGCCGCACCCTCCCTCGGGGCCCGCGGTTGCTCCATCGGGTTCCCCAGCACAATCATCTCACTGGACCAGAAGGCGCCCACCACCGCCTCCGGCAAGACGCTCAAGATCCGCGCCCTCCAATCCGCCGGCGGCACCGGCCGGGAAGCCATGGAGTTCCAATTCACCAACATCCCAGCGAACAGCTACGGATGCCAGCTCGAGCTGAATTTTCCAGCGGGGACCAGCATCACGAACCAAGGGTCCAGCCAGATCGACACGTACGTGCTCGATCGGGATATCAGCGTCGCGGATACGTGGAACCGGGCGCCAGGGAAGAGCTATCTGTTCGGCACGACGAACGTGTATAGCGATCCCGGCATGCCGACCACTGTCGTTGTGAATAGTGTGCAGTGCAAGCCGACGCTTAATTTTAGGGTTGAGATTGCGTCGCAGACTCAGGCGGGTGTTATGGCGTTTGCGCAGCAGAATCCGCCTAGTACGCAGCCGGTAGGGTTTAGGTTGACGCATAATTGCTAGAGAGTTAAGGGAAAGGAGGGATGGAGGATAAGAGGCTGGGGGTTAGGGGTGTGTTGGGTAATGGAGACATTTGTAATATAGCTTTTTTGTGTTTCACATTCCTTTAGCGTGCATTTTATGGTTTTTTGATCGATCTTTGGGATACAGTATATAAGTTATAAATGAAAAGGTAGCTAATGTACTTCTCGGAAGGTCTTACTATCTATCGAAACATTGGCGGTTGATATGTTGACAGGAAATTGACGTAGAAGGATCTGAGCACGTTCTCTTCCCTCCTACTAATGCTGTTTATTTCCTATACTGGCCCTGATAAAAAATCTTTGACTTGGTTGTATACAATGGCTAGATGGTTGAAAAGCGACGATAGTGGGAAATGACCTAAATTCCACGAGATACAGAGACAGACAGTATAAAATTACTTTACTGTACAAAATAGCCGAATTGTAACAAATAGACTGGACTGTACGGAACAACTGAAAGGTACAGACTATAGGATGCTTTTCGGTACAAAATGGCTGAACTGAGCGAAAATACTTCTCTCCATCTTATAATAATACGAGCACATCCTCTCCTGATCTTCTGGATTGTCCAAAGTTGTACAGTACAGTACATCATATGGATGTTGAACCTCAACATGGGTTGTACACTGACTCCAATGAATGGTCTTCTTCTTCAGAACGTTCTCGACTGAAAGCTGTTGTCTCTCACGTGTCTCTTTCGTTTTGTCGATGCATGAAGCTATCACGAGTGGTCTGTGCTACGAATGATGATGTACGGATCGTCCATACCCTCGCTACCCACTTTTTCTGTATCCGTTATTACATATCTGGTCGTTATATCTGCTCTGCTTTTGACTGATGCGTCTACCAGTATGGAAGTCGGGTTCAATCTCGATAGCTCCTCTTCGTCTTTTCTGGCACCGATGTCACGTAGATGGGACTCATGCTAACACGAAAAACAAAGCATATGAATGACAAGTATCATCAGCCTCGGACTTTAGTTTTCATTATTTTGCCACTTCATCAATTCGGATTGTAAGATACTCCGTATCTTCGCTATGTCACAGCCACCGTCCTATGACTATGAGCTGGAGGGTTCAACCGATCATACCAATCATATTGATGAAGAGCTTCCAGATTACGAGCCTGCCAACGTTCCTGGATATCTTGACCGGCAGGCTTCGAATGCGTCTTCGAGGCCGCTCTTCTCACTGCACCTTCTCCAGCATGATAGCAGACTCCAGCGTCTGGTTTACTTTGGTCCTTCCAATGGAGATACTTACAAAGTTGCCTTTCGTGGAAGCATGAACTTATTTTCCCGTAAACCAGATATGAACTTGATTCGAATCTCCACTGGAAGTGAACAAACGGTCGTCGCCAGCATTAGCTTTGTTAAAGATGGTCCTTTACCGTACTATCCAAGGGCAAAGGTCGTTCGTAAGACTCCAGAGACCGTGAACGAGGAGACGACACCTATGGAATCAAGAAATTTTGAACATTGGTGCTTTAACATCGACGAGATTACCTATGTCTGGTTCGTTAGCTATGATCCGATGTCTCTTATGCTCGCGGATAGAACGGGGACCGTCTCTGTTGCTCAGTTCACATATAGCTCGGTGGGAATTGCAGCAGCTAAAGGTGCTGAGATTGGAGAACTCTCAATCCTCGATCCTCAATTTGCATTCAATAGAGACTTAGTAGAACTCGTAATATCGAGTTGCTTAGTTGCCATCAATCACTTCAAAAACCTAGGGAGACATTATCGGGCTGGAAAATCCCGTGCAGCAAGAGGATCGGAAACAAGGACTGATACACCATCTGTATTATTCACGACTGCTAGGTCAAATAGCCTACAGACAACAGGATAATGCGAATTGAACAACTATAGTCTAGCTTTTCATCTCTCCATCGCTACGAGTCAACAACCTGTCAAGCAACTCTCGAGGCCTCAACCATCAAAATCCACAGACTGTGACGCTTGACCCGCGGCTTCCTCATCCAAAGCAACATTCTTGTTCAACTTGGTCGTCTGCTCTGCCAACTTATCCGCCACATCGTCCCCGTTTGCTTGCTTAATCATGAGTTGTAACACTTGGAGCTGCAACTTCAAGACCTTGTTCTTAATCTTCCCGTTCTGAAGCGCTATTCCAGCTTCACTGTCCTCTCCTGCAGCTTCAATTGCAGGGTTGAAACCATCCACCTCGGCAGACTCGGCTACCTCGCGGGCCGCGCTCATGATTTCGATATCAGACTCGGCGACGTTTGCGATGTCGTTCAGGTCGATGGGGAACTGAGCGTTCACTTCCGCGAGTGCGTTACCGGCAACGCCATCGGAGACTTGGAATTGGGAGTATGGGAGCGTCTGTAGAACACCTCCTTGTCGTTTTGCTTTCAGGATTGGACCGGCAGAGGTGAGGGAGAGTGTCGAGAGGATTGCAATGAAAATTGAGGACCGCATTGTGATCGTTTTCCGGTAATTATTTTTGAGAGGTTTCTTAAGGAGTGTATCTTTTTTTCAATGTCGAACGAGATATAAATGCAAAAAGGGATAGTATGTACACGAATAGAACGGTAGTCTGAGCCAGTCAAACGAAGAAACGAAAAGCGAATCGCACAGCGATGTTTCCCAAGATTGGCGAACAAAGGGAATTGAAGAGATGATTCAATTAATGCTGGATATAACTGTTTGCTGAAGGCATATCATTCACCTTTTATATCTGCATGAATGCCCATCGAAGTCGGTTGTCTCGGCCCTCTCCAAAACTTACCACCTAAGTCAATTTCTCCACACCAAACCTTAAATCAGTAACTGAGTCTATACTCTATCTTATTGGAGCAAAATTCAGGAACGGGTTTGCTGGAACATGAGGCTCTGGTGTTGCAACCTTAAAATCCTCCTCAGGGGTTTGTTAGTGTGACGTCTCAAGAGCCTCGCTTCGGTGAAACTTGCCTCACCACTCAACGTCTATGATAGACCACTGGAGCATTAGCTAATAGATGCTCTGGAAAAGCTCACTGGCGCGGTTACGACTCTATTATGGAAACCTTGTTTTGTTGTCTGGAAGCTTGTGCTTATTTCAAATTTGAATGTGGGGTGAATGGACGACGAGTCATAGAGAACTCATTGAGCGCGAAGATAAAACGCTTGATCGTCAATAACCAGACGTTGCGAGATTCAAGATGAACGCTTAGCGGCTCTGAATGACCTCTCGAGCACGCCTTTATTTCAAGTGACATGAGGGGATTGAGGTGAAAATGTAAGGGCTAAGAAAAGTTCTACCCAAGAGTATAAAAGATATTTCATCATGCCTAGATTCCTATTAATTTCGTCTTATATAGGGTTTATTTGGGGAAATGATCACGCACAACTAACTATAACTGGCTATTGATAGATAAGAAAATATATAGACTATATCTGGTCTATAACTTACGGAACTAACTCCTGGAATGACAATGATTCCAAGTAAGGATATCTAGAATGTTCTGGTTCTCGGTGAGATTCGAGACATATTAAATACGCGGATGAGGACAGGATTTATAGCTCTAAAAAAAAGGATAGGGAGAAAGATGTTTTTCTTAACCTACTGTATCAATCCCGCAGCTCATCCTGCTTCCCATCATGAAAGGTACGATACATTCATCTTGACCAGCGATCATGAGCTCGTGGTTCCTCTTTAGTGCGGTCGTACTCAATTCTACGACGAGCTTTTAGTACAGCACAAGACATATTTTAAGAGTCCTATAAAACATTTTGTAAAATTAGTTCCATTAGTATATTTATGCCTTTATTGGCTAGTGATTCGCGTTACCAGCTGTTAGATGGTGGAGCTATCGGGGTGTTGATTCTTGTGGTAACCAGGGGTAGTGAGCTAGTCGCTTATACCACCACAATTACGGTATCGTCGTAACCTAGGGTTTCTAAACTAACATAACACTATCTTTTAGTTCTTGTGTTGGTGCTATTTTCGTTATTTTCTGAGACATAGATTTCATACTGTTCCGTCCGTTTTAGTACACACCTGCAGTATATAACAGCTAGATAGAACCTCTCTTTTGAGAATCAAGCGACATATTCCATGCACCTGCAGATCCAGTTTATCTAATACCAGCCCAGTCGTGCTATCTTATATAATCACATTCGATTATATCATAGCTCACTCAAACTCCATCCTATCTCCATATGCTATAAGTATAACAGTTTACTAGAAAATTCTTCCACACCAAGTTCATAATCATTAGTGACGACTTCACACAATTACATCGTACGAACCCACCAATTTCCCCGCTTTCATCGTGCCACAATGTCTTCTTTGCCACTAATCAATACCGCTATTTGTCAGCCCTTAACTGTGCCCCCTGACTGATCTGATATATATCACATGTCTCCTTCTCCCATCAGGTGTGCTGTTAAAGGAACAATTGATGAGTACAATTGTTTGGATAACCTCTTTTTGCTATACCCCTTGCATCAGGCCCGAGCGTTACAATCTAATAAAGACTTCATACTCAATCAACTTTTCCTACTGATCTCTAGCTTCTCATACCCTACACTAAGAAAATGGCACCTACATATCTCATCACAGGCGCAACTGGTGGCCTCGGCCACTCAATTCTCAATACGCTCATCCCACTTCTCCCTTCAGGCACCCTCTTCGCAGGATCCTCCAACCCGGCCAAACGCCAAAAACTCGAAGCCCAAGGCGTAGGCTTTCGCCATTGCAACTTCTCGGACAAGGAGTCCCTGATCAAGGCCTTCCAGGGCATAGACAGGCTCTTCGTCGTCTCGGTCGACGAATTCGACAACGATACCAGAGTCCGACTGCACAGAAACGCCATTGAAGCAGCGGAAGCAGCGGGCGTGGGTCATGTCTGGTACTCCAGTCTCGCATTTGGAGGCTATGGAGATTCGGACGTTTTCTTTCAAAAAGCCCATCTAGATACGGAGAAGTTGCTGAAGGAGTAAGTGTTAGAAAGTTATGTAAAGTACCAATTTCAGTACAGGGTTTGCTGATGGAAATGTTGGCAGGTCGAAGTTGACGTGGACGTCTGTACGCGAAGCTATCTATGCAGATGCGTTCCCGGTGTTCATGAACTGGTATCCCACGGATCCGAATCAGGTGCTTTATTTACCGTCGGATCCGGCGGTGGCGTTGGCGGATAGGGAAGAGTTAGGGGAGGCCACGGCGAAACTCATGTTGAAGGGTGGTTTTGAGAATCAGATAGTGAGTACAATGTCACGCGGTTGAGATATTGAATAGTTGTTAATGAAGCATAGGTTCTCCTATCTGGACCGAACGCGTTCCGGTACTCGGATGTGGTGAAAGTTATCAACGAGACGACCGGACGGAACGTGAAGCTCGAGATTGTCCCGAAGAAGGAGTATGTGAGGAAGTGTGCTGAGAATGACGAGGGAGGGAAGAATGAGGCATTTTTCAAAGCTTGGGCGGGTATGTTCGATTGCATGGACAAGGGCGATGCAGCGACCGTGTCCCCCACGTTATCCGAGGTGTTAGAACGGCCAGCGAAGGACGGGTTACAGGTGATTAAAGAGCTGTTGAAGAAGGATAGGAATTTCACGTGGCATCAGAACTACGTCAACAGGGAAAAAGTGAGGGTATGTTGATGGCAAGAAGACATACTCGAATGCCTAAGTCACTGGACAGTCACTGAGAACAAATATATAATGGGAATCAAAAGTTATCCCCAAGAGACATATATTACAACATCCCAACCTAAAGCACATGACCCACCGGTCCCCCCCCTTTCACCTCCTGCTGCTGCGGTTATTTTATTATTAGAGGGTTTGGAGAGTGGTTTTCCGCGAGGTGTGATGATGAATTATTTGCTGGGACAACGGGGATGGCATGGTCCATTACAGCGTTGCAGATCCGTGGGAAACAATCTTGTAAAATTCTATGAATTAAGATTTTTATGGAGCAACTAACATCTTCCACCTCTAACCCTCAAGCCTCCGTATTTCTCCTATTCCAATCCCGACGCCCATCCCTCTTTCCTACAATGACTTCCAAAGCCTGCAACAGCGCCTTCTCATCATATCTCAACCCCTTCCCCTCGCCAGTCCTCCCGTATAACCTCACCGTCTCGATTCCCAAATCCGCCAGTCTCGCTTTCTCCACATTCGGCGTTCCCGGCCCCTCGAGATGGATCACATGCGTAACGTACATCTTGTACTCCTCCGGCTCCGGGGCTTTATCCAAGCCGCGGGACTCAGCCGCCGCCCTCGCGATCGCGGCGACGAAATCGACCGCGGTGTACGGGTTTGAAGAGGGCCCGGTTTCGCGGTCATTGGTGCTGTTCAAGATGAGAATTTTATGCCTGATGCGCGGCGAGGCGAGCGTGGCGCCGACGTCGCGCAGGATCAGTGAGGGCACGATGGAGGTGTACAGCGAGCCGATGCTGTAGATGACCGTGTGCGCGGCGTCCAAGGCCTCGAGGACTTTGGGGTTCGCGGGGGGTCGGATCTCCTGGCCGTACGGGTTGATGTACCAGATGCGCTCGATGCGGGCGGGGAGGTCTTCCTCGTCGGTTTTGGAGAAGGCGATATTGGGTTTGCGGAGAGAGGGGAGGGAGCCGGGGAGGTTGGCGTCTTCGATGCTGTCGTGGGCGTAGGTTTCGTGGGAGAGGGAGAGCGTGGATTCCGGGAGGCTGGTTGGGATCGAGGGGTGGGAGATGGCGTTTTGGCCGACGATCGTGAGGCCGTTGGAGAGGCCGGCGGAGATGTGGTGGGTGTGGTTTGTGTTTATGGCGGGGAGGACGGAGATTTGGGCCGGCACGCTGCAGATAGTTGATAGGAGGTAGATGGCAGATTCGAAGGAGCCAGTGAAAATGCGGGCGCTTTGTGGTGTTAGGAGGAATGGTACGGTATTGGTTTGTGTATAGGAGAAAGAAGAGAGTGAGAAATGATTATGGGGAAGGGGGATGACACCAGTAATAGAGAGAAATATAGATATTAAGGTAGGGAGAGGGCTAGGGGTAAAGAGTGAAATTGACGGTTGTTGTTGATGGCTTACCCAGTAAGAAACAGATTCCCAATACTAGCAGTGGAAAAGTTAAAAGCTGACGATGGCCTTATTCGCTTAACTATCTCTAGATTTAGAAAGTTGAGGAAGGATCGTATGAGTTCTTTTCTTGAAGTTGATATATTGGTCCATAACTCATCTCGAGCTTCGACGATATCAAGCCATTCGAGCCGGGCTTTCTGCTTGTCATTGGAAAGCCGATGATTGAAAAATGCTTTAATAGCAGCTTTATGGACATCTTGTCCATCGTCTCCATCGGCGTTTTCAGGGATAAGACGGACAAGACGGCCTATCAAACGTGGCAATAGCTGTTAGAAATTTTTATGATTCAGGGCTAGAGAAACAGAAAGACATACTTCTCACGTCGCCAATGCCTACTATGTATTAGAAAAATTCTTTCGAAACGATATACTAATCTTACCTGGGCCACCAAAGACTCGGATCAGCTCAGACGAAGAGCCTCCATTATCACTTATAGGTATGACGTAGCTTAGAGAGCACTTCTTAGTCTCTGTCAAGCTTGTAAAGACATCAACAAGACTGTTCGCTGCACTACCGCCTGAGAATATCACAATGCCCTTTGATTGGACAACTTCATTCATCTTGAGAGTTGGGACGACGACGAGAGAGTGTAGGAATGAGGGAAGATTGGAGATGAAAAGAAAGGAACGATAACAATGATACGCTCATCGGGAGGCTATTTTGGTCTCTGAACTACATTTCATATCAAATTCATTTATTTTAGCCACGGTAACTATTGCCATTACTCCTATTACTACTTTACCTCAAGGTAGACTGGTCTCGTATTGAAGGGAAGAGTCACAGCTCGTCTGTTTCAGCTTTTTTTTCGAAAGCCGATGTAACCCCAAAGGGCACATACCTTAGCATCAGCGGAAATCACATTTCCCTAAGCTATTAATTCTCTATAATCTGTAAGTTTGGTAGAAGTTTTCGTTCGATATCAAGACTTTGTACAATGATCGAGCATTTCAAAAAGTCCCGAGAAGCTTGCTCGTACATACACGACCTGTGCCAAGCCATCAGAGACTCTGCTTGGACTGACCATCCACATCGTGAGCGTTACTGAAGCATTCGTAAATTGTGTTATCTATGCACCACACAATGTCGAAATTTCACTTTGACCCATCGCTGGCTCCAATACCACCTGTTGATGCAAACAACCCCTCTGCCAACTGTCTTTCGTCACCAAAGTTCGGGTCCTCTCTCTGTGCCCTTCGTGCCCTCTTCTCTAGTAGACGCTCCCTCCTATCGGATAGAAGTTTGTATTGCCGCTCCTCCACTCCAGTCAACCAGTACCCGAAGCTTCCTCCAACTGTCGCGAAGAGCGGATATGCCCAGAGTGATTCTTTCTGGAAGAAGGGACGCATTTCGATGCCGAGTTGCCAAAATCGTACGGCGAGGCCTGAAGGTGAAAATATCTATTAGTATTGAGACTATTTAGAGGATTGTGGGGTCACATTTCAGTAGAAGATATTGTGATTGAAGGGGGTAGTACCGAAGCCGCTCCAGAAGAGCACTTTGTGAACCATTGTGTTGCACCTGGAGCAAATTTTTGTCACCAGGAATAGATAGACTCAATTAAGAGATCGAGTCCTAGATTACTTGAACGATTGAGCTGTTGTTGTGAGGAGAATTGAGGGTCGTTGCGTCGTAGAATGGAGGAGAGCAAAGTTGGAGAGTGCTCGTCTTGTCGGGGATTGCAGCTTGCGCGACCCGTCGGCAAAACTTGATCTCCGACTTCAGGGCAGTGATGATCCCCTGCCGATCACGTTCAACCAACTAGAACCACAATGCCCATTCACAACTTTTTTACTTTCTTCAACGATCTAAGGCTGTTACTGCGTTTTAACCCTTATTCACATAGTCGCATGCCTTGGCAAAATCTATCTCCTTTCTCCCTGCTCTAAGTCCTCCTTTGAACTGTCTTCTATCCTCATTCCTCCTTGGAATAATCTCCTGCATCTACCCGCAAATTCTTTCAAAGAGAACGACACCGAAGACATGGCGATGAAGCATGCGCTCGAAATGGATCTAATTCCTGCGCGCAAAAGGCCGAAACTATCTGAGCTTCCTCTTTCCAGGGATCAACATCACATTGTCGACTCATTGCTTCATACATTCAAGAAGAAAGGCGAATTCGACATTCTTCGCAAGTCAATCTACGCAAAGTTCACTGCTGGGGTATGCATGACTATTATTTCCTGGCAAGCTTGTATCTAACCCTATTCTAGGACTCTAAGACTCGACTCGTCTCTGCTCTGGAAGAGCTTACTGAACATGAGATTGACCGCAATCCTTCTCTCCTTTCCAAAGACCGTCGCATCGCAGCATCTCTGATAGAAGGTGCTGCTGAACGAAGCGAGATATATCGTGTCGTCCAAGATGATATCAATCGCTACATAGAGGAGATTGTAGTTCAAGCAGAGGAAAAGATGCGCGCGGTTCGACGGAATGAGGTTGGAGACGAAGAGGCTTTAAAAGAGCAGCGGCTTGGCGCTAAAACTGATGAGGAGTATGCCCAGGACGCGAAAACCCGGTTAGCAAAGAGGGAACAAGATTATTTTGTTCAACTAAGAAAAGCTGAAGCTGAAGCACGGGAAGCGCAAAGAAAATTAGACGAAGAGAGACGACGGTTCATTGAGGCTCAGGAAGCTAAAGAAAAGGAGAAGCGTGAGCGCGAGGAGAAGAGGCGGGCGGAAGAGCGTGCTCGAGCTGAAGAACGTGAGAGGGAGAAGGAGGAACGTGAACGACGGAGACGACACGAGGAACGCCAAAGAATGGAGGACTATGACCGCGATCGAGGATATAGACCGAGGGAGTATCGTAGGGAGAGCATAGATTTCGACAAGAAGAAGATTATCACCCAAGTCGATGAGATTAATCTCGAGGATGCTGCATTACAATTGCTACTTAGAGAAGGTCAGGAGCATGCAAAATCACACAGTCGCCCACAACTCGAGCGCTCGGAATCCATGGAGCCTCCAATGCGTAAAGCATTACCCCCAAAATCTATTGTGCCACGTGATCCTGCTACTACTCGACTGGCGAAGTTAGACAAGCTCGAAAGGCTATCCGCAAAATCCTCCCCCAGAGAGCCTAGAGAGACCAAAGTGGGCTCCGAGACCCCAGCACCCGCCGAACCCGACAAAATGGATGTTGATGCCTCTCATGGTGTTAGCGAGAGCAAAGAAAGGGAAAGATCCAAGTCGCGAAGTCCGCACCCAAGCGAATCACATCGTCGAATGTCGATCGATGATACCCGTTCTGTCCGCGATGAGCACGATAGACATAGCCGGTACAATGAATCTAGATATAAAACTGGTCGCGATAGAAATTACGACCGTGACGATTACAAAGATCGGTATAGAGATAGAGATGGTGATTACAGACGATCCTCTTATCGCGACGATAGAGATTCCCGCCGCTACCGCGATAACTCGAAAGAGTCGCGAGCGAGACAAGAGAGGAGCAGATCTCCCAGGCGCAGCTATCGTGAACGATCAAGGTCGCAGACCCGCAGGCGGCGCTCAAGGTCAAGAAGTCCGAAGGATATTGACCGTTACGTACCAAATTCCGGGCGGGCCAAAGGGGAGGTTGGCGAACGAGACCGTGAGAGGGAGCGGGACGGTGAGAGAGAGACTCAGGGACATCGAGACAGAGAGAGGGATAGGGATAGAGCTAGGGACCGAAATAGGGAAAGGGACAGAGACAGGGATTACAGAAGGGAATCTTTCAACCGTGATAGGGATGGTCGGAGACTCGAGTCAGACAGGCCGCAGTTTGTTGAGATCGATCGTTATGTTCCGGGAAGCAGTAGTCGGAGGCACGAGCTCATTTCCAAGGAAGATAGGGAGAAAGAAAGAGGTGGGCGTGAGAGGGACAGGGACCGAGATAGAGATAGGGATAGGTATGAGGATCGCGAGAGGGAGAGGAAGCGTGAGCGCAGCAGGAGTCGAAGTAGACCGAGGAAGGGTTATGATTGAAATTAGGGATATACTGTGCTTTCAGACTTCTAGAAAGGGGTTACTTAAAGGGTTAATTCACCTTTGGATGGGATGTGATCCTGATTGAATATCCTCCTCCGCTTACCAAAAGCTTTGGATTGTTGAATTCACAATGTTAATTATTCTGTGATTGCGCTCTGGGTCATATAATTGACTATGATTCTGTACAGTACACTTCAGTACGATGGGTCGATTGTTGCTCCTCACCTCACCAGCCTTTTCCGAGTCGCTTAGTCAGAAGCACGGTTCCGTTCCGTCACAAGCCACGAGTTTATTAAGACCACAAACTATCACGAAGCATACAATTTAGATCACATCTACCTTACGTCACAACTTTTCGTATCTGCGAAAAGAGAAAACACGGGTACACTTGTACAAGGATCTGGGCGGTACAGTTCTCTTCACGCCAATTTCTGACAGTACCTTAAGATATTCAGCCTACCAAAGTTGACCATCGCCATGCTGCGCATAGCCACAACCAAACGATAACAGTGGCGTTGTTGCCTTTGGGGGCCAGCCTTGCATGAAGAGTCTTTGCGATATGGTTGTCCCGTTAGCACTACCAGAGTTCATTTGCCAGTCCATTAGGTTTTGAACTACTGTTTAAAGTAAGTCGGTTCATTCATTCCTCCATTCCTTTCTTCAAAGTCAGTCTGTATCTCAAAAGAGCTATTGTTTCCGTATCCATCCTCTGGGACGCATCCCCAATATGGCATCCACCTACATCAACAAATTTCCGCAGCTGGCACCTGATATGCCACTCATCAATGAGCTGTGGGAAGCTATTTCAAGGGATCCATCATCAATTGAAGCTCGCAAGTTACTCATCGAGCATTACATCGTTATCGGCTGGCTAGAAGCCGCAAGGGATGTTGCAAAAGAACTTTTACCAATATGTCCAGACAACAAGGATGTACAAAATTGGATACTGTCACTTAACAAATCTACGGAAGATACGAAGAAAATTCCCCAGGGTTTACCAGTCATACTTGTAAATCGACAGCTTGAATTTCCTAATGTCGACAATTTGAACTTAGCTCAAACCGATTTGCGTGAAGGGTACGTAGATCTCCAGGCCCGTGCGAAAGCGCTCAAGAATGATATCGATTCCCTACGTGGCATTTTACAACACAAGAAGCTCCAGCAAACCCTGGATACATTCATTCCCGACTTAAATGCTATATTGGAGGGGCGAGTATCCACCGTACTTCGTGCCACACCACCAAAGAGCGCTCGACAAGTTGCACGAACTGTCCGGCGACTCGACACAGAAACTAATGATGCTAAAATCGGCGATATACCCCCCTCGAAGCATGTTATTTTGAGCTCAAGTCAAGAACTGCAAACAATAGCGCAAGATAAGCTCGCCAACAAGATCCTCGATATTTTGATCTCTGATCTTGGGGACGTGGTACGTTGGTTAAGGTCATCTGTTTGTTCGAAACAGAACGGCGAGGATATTCGCGATGGGTTAATGAAAAGAGTTCAGGCTATTTCTGCCGCTCTACCTTCTGATCTGGAGCACTATGGAAGCAAGGCTCTAATGCACGTTGAACATGAAGTCTTGCGACGTTCTTATGTCAACGAGGAGACAATGTACGGAGATGCCGTACAAGATATTCCCCGGTCAAATTTCTGGGTCAGCGAGGATGGATATGCCTGGGACATGGAAGAGCTCGCTCAAGCGATCAGAGTCAATAATGGAGTCATGAGACAACCGCTCAGCAAGCAATTATTTACACCGAATGATGTCAGCGCCATTGTGCAACATCCACTGGGCCGTAACCTTGCGGCATTGAAACTAGAGCAGGAGAAACTCTCGCAAGGTGTCAGAGCAAAAACAGTCGACGAGATTGAGACCTTAGCTAAAGTTCTCCTCGCCGATATGACTGAAACCCAGGTAGAAAGTCGGTATGCCATTGATACCTTTTTGGTTTACATTGCTACTTTGCCCTTGAAAGAACAGGAAACTCTGAACGCTTTGAGGATCCCTGCCACAGATAGCCACACCGGTCAAGCTTTTGATACGTCTATCGGAGAAAGCATCCGAGACGCCAAAGGGAACCGTACTTGTCTACACAAAACTGGGGACCTACTTCAACAAGCCTCCAAATTCCTTCGTCAACAGAAACTAATCCTTTAGCTACCGCATCATTGTCTATTGCAATGTGGCTCAGCCATTAAACTGCACTTGTACGTTACCAAAGTCATGACTATACCTAGACAAGGCTGTGCACTTTATTTAGCGCAGGGAGTCTTGGCGGAAGCTTTTGTGGTTTTCTACCTCTTATAACCACGTTTGAAGTGAACGATTTACAACATTCTTTTAAAGGTTTTTGGAGTATTTTGGTCTGAAAGTTGCTTTCAATATCATTATCAGTGACGATTTCCCCGTCTCTCACACATCCTTAACTATCCTCTAGAATAAGAAACATTCCCGCCTAGCCTTGCCCCAAGATTCGTGGGGTCAGCCTTGTTCTTTAACATATGTCAGATTTGTATCTTGAGTCTCTCCTCGATCACCCGTTCCCGCGTCATTAGCTATCTCCCATCTGTACGGGTTCTTCTACATCTATAAAGGCCATTATTTTACCTGTGTCACGATTTTCGTTCCCCTATCCCTTCACGCTCCGTTAACGTCTACTATACCGGCACGCTATCAAGCCCAAAGTATTAAGAGAGCTATAGTCTGTACGGTGAAGTCGATTATACAGCTACGAGTCCCTTGCACCGTCCGTCTTTCCGTACAGCAGATTCCGAGACAGATTATAGATGGAACATACGTAACCGGAAAACTCCAGGGCAGAGTGACCAACGAATATTCTACCCACCCATCTGGCTCGATGCTTCGACTCAATGAGAATGAAAGGCCATGAAGCATAAGAACGTTGACTTATATTATCGACTATGTTGTCAGCAGCAAAGAGTATGGGTCTACTTCCCGATATGAAGAAAAGGGGGCTATTTTCGAGAAAGACCTCTAGCAATGTATGGCATAAGAAGGTGGAGATGGCGACTAATTGCCACAAACCGATACTGAATGTAGATCTCGCAAAAAATCCAGAATTCCCATGGACCACCGTTCAAGAAATTACAGAAACATACCTGTCAAGGAAGAAGGAAACATCTTCCTCGGAAAAGCGGGATGCAAAATTGTTGAAGCTTATGCTAAAACACGGAAACCGTGAGGTCGCACTTGCAGCATGTGCACATCTAGTTTCGCCAGAAACTCTGTTGACCTTTATCAAGGGTAACATACATATGAGCCCATATCAGGCGCCCGCGTATGTAAGATTAATCGCGGTCGCTAGCTATACGAATCCCCTCGCTGTCGACCAAATGGAACTGTCTAGGGCCCGCTCTCTGAATAAGGTCCTAAGTGCGCCGAGTCTCTGGGATATTCTCCCACTTCTGGAAACCGAGGTGGTAGCAAGCTCTTTACTACATCCGCAAATCGTTTTCTATGTTCAACGAATATTCTCAACCTTTGCTCTTGAACTCGAGACATTGGTCAGCAAAGGACAATGGTATGACGTCCATAATATAAACTCCAACTGGTTACGCATAGTATACCAGAACCAAATTAATAACTACGCCAGTACCTTACGAGCAGATGTGTTGTTGAATATAGCTCTTCCGTCATGGAAGAAGTATTCAGAATGGAAACCAAATGTCCAACGTCTTCACAACTGGACAAAATTCTCGGCAGATCAACGAGCCTTGTTTAAAGACGTATTAGCTTTAGAAGGACCTGATATTCTAGAGGGTGTCCAACCAACTCTCCGCGCTGCCCTAGTAGCCCGTCAACAGCGGAGTAACCAACCAGGACTTCGTCATGGTGGCCTTTATCTCGAGTTATCCTCCGGAGCTCAAACTGGACTTGAAAAACTTTCAGAACGGCTCTGCAAATTTATGGATGATGTTTCAACCCAAAGCAAGTATAGCATGGCTCTTTTAGGCCATTATCTTAAGAACGGATTCGATTTAAACGCAATAACTCTCTTGGAGGGTGTATTAAAGATTGGGGATAATTGGATTACGGCACGCGTAGTCGAATTCATAAAGTCCACGAATAGAGAATCGAACCAAGATATTGAACGTACCATACGCGTAGTTCTAGCGTTAGGACATCCTAAGGCGCGTGATCTGCAGCAGCCTATGTCCCCCCAGATCATTCCAATCGTTTCTGGACATATGGAACGCTTAGAAAGAGAATTGATGCCCGGTATTATGGCCCAATACGCGGTGGAAGAAGCTGAGCGGAACCTATATGCTTTTGGGTGCAGGGTGAGGTTAGTCGCCTGGATGATACCTTTACTCGATGAGTCCTGGCAGGTTTTATTCAGGAACTGGCCCCTAGCAGAAACCCTAGAAAGAACACAAACACTTCGAAAAGACTTGGCGAGAATGCAAACGGATGATGCCACACGAATAGTTGGCCTTGTAAATCGTTATTGCCGTAGTAAGCTGATCAGACGGCTTCCCACACACCCAAAACATACACTCATTATCGAAGCTTTACTGGACTTGTGGCGTTCTACTCAAGATACCGAACGCCGTTCTTTGGCCGTTTTTCTAGCTTACACTTCTAGATTCGCTGTCGATGCATGTTGTGCATGCATCAAGTCACTCGAAATGCCGGATAACAATTTTATTACTCAGACAGACCGTTTACTAGGGCAGCATGATATCACGATTTGTCTTGGACTCGCAAGTCTACTTGCTGAGAGATCCAACTCTTCATCAATTTCGGCTTGGAAGGACTTTCTCCTTCATATCATCGATGATTTCAAAGGGGATCTCTTGACGTATACGCTGGAGAAATCAGGAGTATCTACGTGGTTCCAGTTTCTGGATGATATAGACCAAGCGTTTCGGGACACCATCCGCTTAGATACTGAGGATTCCTTAACTACTATTCTAGATCCAGCTCTGCACTTATGGAACATAGAGCTTCTTTCTTATAGGAGTATCCTGATCTGCATTGAAGGGTTCGACCACTCGAAGAGCGCTCTATACTGCTTTTTGACAGGCTTTAACAATCCACAAAGAGGTGATCTAGTGGCAATCTTAGAGCTCCTGAGAATCAATAGTGATGCAGGGATTCTACCTTCATTGGTCACAGTAGTTACCTTTCTTACTACTAATGGTCATAACGCCCAAGTAGTTTCCGAAGCCCTGTCAGCCATGTTTTTTACCAGACAAGTGTGTTTACGGGAGGCCATTGAAGTTATAGATCTATACCGAAACTACTCCAAAATATTCGCACGCCTAAGACTTTTTAATTTACTATTGGATACTGAAAGAGTATCAACAGAGACTCATATGCTCGAGCAGATCGGGAAACTGTTATCAATTCAACAGGAGGATGATACTGAGCTTACAGAAGAGGAACTAACAGCAGTGATTGCTGATATCACCGACCAATTTGATGCCATCCTGGTGGAAGCTGAGCGACTGGATTCCCTTAGAATCTCATGCCAAAACCTTGATTCCAGTAGTACTTCGGAAATGTTGAAGACTCTGGGTATTAAGATACCCTCTGCGCTCGAAGACAGCCTTGGCTCCCTACGATACCATTCCTGGAATGTAATGGATCAGATTAGTGAACATGAGGTGGATCTGTATTTCCCACTCACAGAGTTAACACCATTCCAACGCACCGCAATGGGAATGGGGGAATCAAAGAGTCTTATATTACGTATTACATTAAATTCAATGAATCTTCCTACCAAATACTGCATCCATTCAGAGAACGGCTCAGATAGCTCGTTAGGGTCGCATTCACAATGGAGGGTGGGAGGGTACATGATCCCGGAAGCCCCTTATTGTGAACAGGTAAAGCTGACAAGGGCTACTTACCAATTGTACCGCGACATCTGGAGATATCTCAGCGATGGTTTTACCTCCATAGAAAGAATCTATGCATTGGTATCTACAAAGTTGGGGAGTATGGGCTCAAGTTGTATGGTCTGTGGAGCGAGCGGAGTCAAACTCTTCCGATCAACAGTATGCACAAACACAACTTGCATACAGACAGCCCTACGTATGGATATTGATATACGGTTGGTCGATCTCAGGAATGACCCTGCGGTTGTTGATCTTCTAGTGCTGGTCGAATATACAGTAGCAAAATTAGGGACACTGAAACTACTACCAGGGCTTCCCACCAAATTCCCAGCCAACATCATAAGTACCATTGACAGTCTACCACCAATGGCCTACTTACAACGTTTATCTAGCTTTGGTCTTGCCACCACACTCTCTTCTCACCATAGGAACGCGGACGCTGCTTTGACATGGCTCTGCAACACATATCGCGGTTACATTGTTTCCGCAACTGGGAAATTCAGGATTCCAAACATACCACATGCTCACCAATTTCTGCTCGCTAGCGCCACACCCGAACTTGAGAGTGCGTGGATGGCAAACTATATCGAAGAGGACAAAACGTCTCGCGTGCTCTTCCATGGTACTTCCATAGATCGTCTCTACGCAATACTCTGTCAGGGACTCCGCGTCTGCAGTGGGACCGAGCTCCAACGCAACGGTGCTGCGTATGGTAAGGGAGTCTATATGGCCGAGGAGCCAAGCACATCATGGCCATATGCTAGACTCTCAACTCACAGTTGGAAAAATAGCATTTTCAAGAGTGTGAGGGTGCTTCTGGGGTGTGAGTTGGCGGGGGAAAGCGTACCTAAAGCTGGGAATATTCATATGATTGAGGATGCGAGTAGGTTGATGGTGAGATATATATTTGTGATGCCGGAGGAGACAAGAGCGCCGTTGGCAAGCCATTTGACCACGGCGATGATGAGTGTGTTTAATTCGTTGAGGAGTGGAGCCGTGTGATGGGGGAAGGGGGAAGGGGGAACGAAAGCGAAAGGGATATCTCGTCATAGAGAAAGTGTGAACAACTACTTGAAAGATATGTTGGACTTGTGTGAATATGGGAAATTTTGGGCTGATATTAACTATTTCAGCTGTTTTCAAGTTTTTTCTTTTTACCATACGTTGAAGATATTTGCGTAGTGGAAATGCTTTTTGCAACCCAGAGACAATAGTGAAATGAAATACTCCTCATAGATGATTTATTCTATATATTAAAACAGTTGAATTACAGAGTACAACCCACTTTGCTCTGAAGGAAAGCAGGGTCAATTACAATGGCATACTGTTCTTACTGCTGAACGTTTCGATACTATATCATTGATAATATCATTCATAAACCTTCAATGTTTGGTGGTTTCATGTATAGGGGATATTTCAACACGGTGTCTTAAAATTGGTGTAATCAAGTGAATCATTGTTAAGGAAATCTCCGGACTTCGATTTGGTTCCATCACACACGTATCCAGGCTGCAGTGGCGGCGTGTACAGTACAAAAATACGGGGGCCTTGAAGTGTGTCGGTGGAACATCGGTTTGCGGAGCACTAGGTCATCTTCTCTCAGTCGACTTCGCGACTTCTATCAAATTCAACTCAAGCTTCTATTCCTTCCCTTTAGAAACTCTCCTCCACATCCTCCACTCTCGCTTCTGCATCCTCTCGCATCAACTTGCGAGCGTGGAGATCAAAAGCTCTTCTTCAGCGGCTACGAATCGACCGTAGAAGGATTTCAAACACAACTCAACCGCTCTCACATTCTCCGAAGCTCACTTTGCAATCATGTCGGCAGAGCCTGACCATACCACCAAGAAGGTGGATCTTTCAAAGTGCGTATCTACAGTTCAATGATAACCATGATGTACTACGCAGCTTCTAACGTCTAGCAGTGATCCATCCGGCGCAGAAAAGCGAGAAGTACGCCTCCGCCTTTCGGCAGCCACAGGCTGAAGTTGATGATAGCTTGCTAACATGTCCTCAGCTTAACGACACTGCAACGGCTATCCTGAAGAAGAAGAAGAAACCTAACTCGTTAATGTAAGGAACTCTTATGCCTAAGCAGGTTGAATATAGGATGTACAAGGTTCGTAGGCTAACCGCCGTCACAGTGTTACCGACGCCACCAATGATGACAACTCTATTATTGCACTTTCTAACAATACCATGGAGACACTCCAGCTATTTCGAGGCGATACTGTCTTGGTAAAGGGCAAGAAACGGAAAGATACTGTTCTCATCGTTTTGGCCGACGACGATTTGGATGACGGCAGCGCCCGGATCAATCGTGTCGTTCGACACAATCTCCGTGTCAAGCACGGCGATATGATCTCCGTCCACCCTTGCCCTGACATTAAATACGTGAGTTCTGAAACTATCGCTAGATTTCAACAAAACTAACCAGTTACATAGGCTAAGCGTATTGCTGTGCTTCCAATCGCTGACACGGTAGAAGGCCTTACTGGCTCACTGTTCGACGTTTTCCTAGCTCCATATTTTCGCGAAGCATACAGACCTGTACGGCAAGGCGACCTATTCACAGCTCGTGGTGGCATGAGACAAGTTGAGTTCAAGGTCGTGGAAGTAGATCCACCGGAATTTGGAATTGTCGCCCAAGACACCGTCATCCACTGTGAAGGCGAACCAATTCAACGCGAAGATGAAGAAGGCAACCTGAACGAAGTCGGATACGATGACATTGGTGGTTGCAGAAAGCAGATGGCTCAAGTGCGTGAGCTTGTCGAACTACCTTTAAGACATCCGCAACTCTTCAAGTCAATCGGTATTAAGCCCCCACGTGGTATCCTCATGTTCGGTCCTCCTGGTACTGGTAAGACATTGATGGCCCGGGCTGTTGCAAACGAGACGGGAGCTTTCTTTTTCTTGATCAATGGTCCGGAGATCATGTCGAAGATGGCTGGTGAATCAGAGTCCAACCTCCGGAAAGCTTTCGAAGAGGCGGAGAAGAACTCTCCTGCTATCATCTTCATCGATGAAATCGACTCAATTGCACCAAAGCGTGACAAGACCAACGGCGAGGTTGAACGCCGTGTCGTGTCTCAACTTTTGACTCTCATGGATGGTATGAAAGCCCGCTCAAACATTGTTGTGATGGCTGCCACCAATCGTCCGAACTCAATCGATCCTGCGCTCCGTCGTTTCGGTCGTTTCGACCGTGAAGTCGATATCGGCATTCCGGATCCCACTGGACGTCTTGAGATCTTACAGATCCACACTAAGAACATGAAGCTCGGTGACGATGTCGACTTGCAGACTATCGCTGCCGAGACTCATGGTTATGTTGGCTCCGATTTAGCCTCGCTCTGCTCTGAAGCAGCCATGCAACAAATCCGTGAGAAGATGGATCTCATTGATCTAGATGAGGATACCATTGATGCGGAGGTGCTGGATTCGCTTGGTGTCACAATGGAGAATTTTCGATTTGCCCTTGGTGTATCCAATCCTTCTGCGCTCCGCGAGGTTGCTGTCGTCGAAGTTCCCAACGTTCGGTGGGAGGATATTGGTGGTCTCGAAGAAGTCAAACGTGAGCTTATTGAGAGTGTCCAATACCCTGTCGATCATCCCGAAAAGTTCCTCAAGTTCGGTCTCTCACCATCTCGTGGTGTGCTCTTTTACGGCCCACCTGGTACCGGTAAGACACTTCTTGCCAAAGCTGTTGCGAACGAATGCGCCGCAAACTTCATCTCCATCAAGGGCCCCGAGCTTCTTTCTATGTGGTTCGGTGAGTCTGAAAGCAACATTCGTGATATCTTCGACAAGGCTCGCGCTGCCGCCCCTTGCGTTGTCTTCTTGGACGAACTTGACTCCATTGCCAAGTCTCGTGGCGGTTCAGTCGGAGATGCCGGTGGTGCTTCTGACCGTGTAGTCAACCAGCTTCTTACAGAAATGGACGGCATGACTTCTAAGAAGAATGTCTTCGTCATCGGTGCAACGAATCGTCCCGAACAACTCGATAATGCTCTTTGCCGTCCGGGACGTCTTGACACACTTGTCTACGTTCCCCTTCCCGATAAGGAATCACGTGTCGGTATCCTGAAGGCACAACTCCGCAAGACTCCTGTTGCCCCAGACGTTGATCTGGACTTTATTGCTGCCAACACTCATGGTTTCTCTGGTGCCGATCTTGGCTTCATTACTCAACGAGCCGTCAAGCTTGCTATCAAGCAATCTATTAGCCTTGCGATTGAAAAGCAAAAGGCTCGCGAAGCCGCCGGCGAGGATGCTATGGATGAAGATGTTGATGCTGAAGATCCCGTCCCAGAGCTTACTAAGGCTCACTTTGAGGAAGCTATGCGCTCAGCTCGTCGTTCAGTCACCGACGTGGAAATTCGTCGCTACGAAGCTTTCGCTCAAAGCATGAAGAACTCCGGCGGTAGCGCCTTCTTCCGTTTCCCTGATGCTCAAGGAGGAGCAGACAGTGGTGCTAACGCCAACAACTTCGGTAACGCTGGTGAGGATGAGGATCTTTACGAGTAAGGATTCTTGGTATTATATGGGGTCTCTGGTACAGGTATCATGTTCACATTTCCATTCTTCAATGGTGAATGGGGTTAGGCTTCAGATAGACAGATATCCGTGTTCTTCCAGTGCGTGTTATCTAAACACTGCGTCAACACCTACTTTGGGACGACTTTGGAGGGCGGCTACGTTAATGCACGATGAGGAAATGTTGGGTTGATATGCGGAGAAGGGGACAAGGTCTCATGGTTTAATAACTATGATCCGGGCGTGAAATGGGCTTAGAATGTGTAGAGAATTAAATTACAGTATTCAATGAGAAATAAACGCCAAAGTTATTCGAGAGTCTAATAAGCTATATATGATGCTGGTGATGGGAGTTCTGACCATCGAGATGTAGATTTTATTCCTTGCCAAGACAACTGTCAAGGTGTCGAAACAAATATGCGATTGATTCTGGCTATTAAACTACCCTCTACTCTTTGAGGTGCCTTCTAATCACAAACACCGCTTTTCGCAAACCCTCTATCTTCAATCTCTTGCAAAATCCGATGTGTTTCTTAAGCTTGCTAACTTTCCACCGTGCGACTTCCCTTCAACATCGCTCCCGCTGGCCCACCTGATACAAACATCTTCACCTTACAATGATTCCAAACGAGAGGCTCGTTTTCTCTCATAAATATCATGAAACCCCACAAGAATCGTTTTCGCTAGGTGCTGCGCTGGCAGGTCTGCTAATTACGTTATACACTGGTTACTACGTTGCCACATATCTGAATTTCCCTTTTAAGCTTTTGCGAGAATACTTTTGGAACTGTGTGGTATACATCATACCCGCACGCCTCATATTTTCCATGGATAACTCTGGACCCCGCCAAGATGACTCTGAGTATGCGCAAAGGAGGTATACAGCCAAGAGTGACGGTCTCAAACGGATCTTTGGCTTAAAGGGAAATATCATGAAGGGAATGCAAGGTGATAACACTCTGAGAGGTATCGGTATGCTATTGAAAGGAACAAAACCAAATACCCCACCGGGTTTAGGGAACTACGATAACTCCTGCTACCAGAATAGCGTCATACAGGTATGAGTTATGTCTTGAGCTCCAGCTACACAGATCTAACATCATCTTCAGGGTCTAGCAGCTCTACCTTCCATGAAAGCGTTTCTATCGGCTATAACAATACAGTTCCCTAACCTGCTTGCGGATTCCACAAATGGAGCGCTTTACGATACAATAAACAAGCTTAACGATCCTACGAACCATGGACAAAGGCTCTGGACACCATCGAAGCTTAAGAGCATGAGTAGTTGGATGCAACAGGATGCCCAAGAATATTTTTCCAAGCTACTTGATGATGTGGATAAAGAGATAATACGATCTGCAAGCTCCATAAATCGTAGGTCTGGTATTGAAGCGGTAAGCAAAGAGCGTGGGTTAGCACCAAATGATGAGAAGATTTCAGCGAAAGGCATGGACAGAGACCTGCTACAAAACCCGTTAGATGGATTACTTGCGCAACGTGTCGGATGTACTAGATGCGGCTATTCAGAAGGTCTATCGATGATTCCATTCAACTGCCTTACCGTTCCGCTCGGAAGAGACTATCTATATGATATCAGAGATTGTCTTGTCGAGTATACGGATTTAGAGCTTATTGAAGGCGTGGAATGCGTTAAGTGTACGTTGCTTAAAACCGAGGAGAGCCTGGATCGTCTGCTAAGCAATGCGACGTCTGAAAATCTTCGTAACTCGGTACAGAATCGGTTGAAAACAGTCCGGGAAGCTTTGGATGAGGAAGACTTCGCAGACAATACACTTGTGAAGAATTGCCAAATTCCGAAGAAGAACTGGATATCAAGCCAGAAGTCGAGACAAGCTGTAGTGGCGCGACCACCAAAGTCTCTTGTGATTCATGTCAATCGAAGTGTGTTTGATGAATATACCGGAGCTCAAATGAAGAATAATGCACAAGTTCAATTTCCCAAAACCCTTGATATGCGGCCATGGTGTCTAGGAAAGGATCTCCAGTCTACAGAGAAGAAGAATGTAGAAGGATGGTCAATGGATCCAACAGAATCTATGTTACCTAGCGACGAGAGTCTTGATGGGTTATCGAAAGTACCATACGAGCTACGAGCTGTTGTTACACACTTTGGGAGACACGAAAATGGCCATTATGTGTGCTACAGGAAACATCCTCTCACAACAATTGAGCTAAAAGAATCAGATTTAGGCGACGAAGGACTAGAAAAAAAGTCCAAGGAGCCCTATCAGACGGAGCGATGGTGGAGGTTAAGTGATGATGATGTCTCTCCTGTAACTGAACAGGATGTGCTTGCGAGAGGCAACGTCTTCATGCTGTTCTACGAGCAAATTCCTTTACTTACAAAACCCACCGAAGCCGAAACCGAAACTGCTCAATTACCGAATGATGATCTTGTCTCCAGCTCGGAAGCCGCCGCATCAGTTCCGGAAATTAGTACTGATCAAGTGGAAATATTCTCTGATGAATCCGAACAAGACACTGGAGATAGCGAGAGCGAACTTGGGGATATGGTTCCAGACCTTCAAACCCCAAGTAGTGCCATCGGTTCCGGTAGTATTCGTGAGATCCTACCGGACTTAGAGGACGCAGCGTCCGTGGCTTTACCGATTTATGATGATGATTCCCGCTTAGAGGACGCAGCATCAGTTGCTTTACCGACTGATGATGATGATTCTGAGTCAGAGGACGCAGCGTCCGTTGCTTTACCGACCGATGATGAGGATTCCGACTTAGAGATTCCTCAAACACCCCAGCGCAAGCCTACTCCACCTACAGCTCCCTCGATTCCTCCTTCCGTGACGAGACAGGTCCGTATGCGGACGAGCAATGACTTCCATAAAGATGATTCTTTCTCGTCACTACCTATGGTTGCGGCAACCTAATAGGTCATCTAGGCGTTTATGGGCTTGGAGGTTATGCTGGTATCCAGCTGTCTTACTATCTTTATGGTATGTGATGGAATACTGGAATGTTATTGCTGGGTGGTGAGAGCCGCATCACTGATTTTGATATTGGCGGCATTTTTAGGTGTTTTGGATAAGTGGCGCATTGGGAAGCCCATGATTCCTCTAGGGAAGCTTTTGTTAATAATCCTTAAATCAATTCACGAAATCCAATTAATCCCTACCTGCTAATATTGATACGCTGAGATTAAATTATGCCTTGTCCCATAAAAATACGATTGATATCTGTTTGCTAATCTCCGTGAACTTATATTCTAAACCCCCCCGCCATAGCTCCATGATAGCTTCAACCTCAACCCAACCCAGAACCACAAAAACACACAAAATTACAACAACTATCCCAAATTCCCAGGACCAGCTCACCCACTACAATGGCCACTCCTCACTCACTACATCATGAGGGACCCCAAAAACCGCCACCTTCCACCACCCTTCCCCTCCGTCAGCACCCACAACAACAACCGCAACCCACCCAGCAAACCGTACAGGCGCTCCCCGTCCAGCCTGCCACCGGCCTGCGCTACCCCTCCAGCAAAAAGACCATATACGACCGAAATATCAACAGGAGCAAGACGGCGGAGCTGAGCAGAGCCGCGTTCGCGTACCTCTTCATCGAGATGATCGGGTACGCGCAACGGAGGGTGAAGGGTGTTGCGGATTTGGAAAAACGGTGTGTAGACTGTGTAGACCCATCTATCCCTCAAAAAAAAAAAACCCTAAATTCCAAAGAAGAAATACAGCTTGGTTACCATTCCCGCGATATCATATTCACCCTCCCTATTCTCTTTTTTTTTTTTCTGTTGGGGGGGGGGGGAGGCAGAGGGGGTTTGATAACTAACGTTTCCCCCCCAACAGACTCAACGAAGCAGGCCAACCGCTCGGTCACCGCCTCCTCCCACTCCTCCTCCACCGCCTCCCTTCCCCCCCACCGCGCCCAACCCGGATCCTGCCCCTGCTCCAATTCATCACAACAACACTCTGGCGGCACCTCTTCGGCCGACCAGCAGACACGCTCGAGCGCTCCGCCGCCAACGCCGCAGAGTACATGATCAGCGACAACGAACCCCTCGTCAGCCAGTACATATCCGTACCGCGGGAGATGGGGAATTTCAACGCTGGGGCCTTCGTGGCGGGGGTCATTGAGGGCGTTTGTGTGGGTGCGGGGTTTGAGGTCGAGGGGGTTACGGCGCACGGGGTCGCGGAGCAGGGGGGAGGGGAAGGGGGGATGTGGCCGGGGAAAACGGTGTTTTTGATTAGATTTTGTGCGGGGGTTTTGGAGAGGGAGGAGGGGCTTGGGAAGGGGATGTAGGGGGGCCGGGGAGGGCGAAGGGGGGTGGGGGATAGAGGCATGGGAGGGAGTTTTGTGCATTTTGGGGCGTTGGGAGTATGATATAAGAGCGTGGTATAGTCGGGTTGGGCGAGGGGTAGAATGGGGATTTTGTCATTTCCGATGTGTTTTTAACCACGCGTCTACCGATCGATAGGAGCAAGGGAATATTTGCAGTGCCAGCGAGTTATGAGGAGTCTCACGTCCCAGTATAGACCTGATAGAACTACATATCACGACCTCATACCCCAACCCCATTCGAACGTACGTATGGACAGAATCACCATCTCGCCAACCGAACCTCAAAACTAGAAAGACGCGCAACCACTTACAGTAGTTTTATGGGTTGCAGGAAACACCCCCGTTCCCTTGACTCCCCCCTCTCTATGAAAATAGCGTACTTAAGCAACTAAACACAGTTTTACCTGGAAAATTCTCCTTCCCTGCTTAGTAGCTATATAGTCCTGGCTTGGACATGGGTGGGCTGGAGGAGTTCTGATATTTGTGGGTTTGGGGGTCGGGTGTTCGGGTTGAGTAACGGGTTCACGGGGCTGAGTGAAGTGATTGAGGTGACGAGCTTTTTACTTGTGAGATTTTGGCGCAGGGGGGTTGATGTTGTCTGTACAAAAGCCCAGAGACTCAGTATCATATCAGTAGAGATTGAAAGAAAATTATAGCCAAGTGAAGTTTTGGAGATTGATCTATTTCGTTAGACGGAATCGTTGACTGCGTATCTAGAGGAAGCTACCACCGTAACACCGTGTGGATTCTCCCATATTCGGGGCAAAGTGAGTTGGATATCTTGAGCTGTCGAGCTACATCTTCGACACCCGTGTGGAAACCCAAAAATTATCATAGATCTCTATGATACTACCGTAAAGTTCCTTTTCTTTGTTAAAACCTCTCCCCTCCACTAAGAGCAAAACTGCCCGGCCCAGCTCCCACATTACGGCTTCGAATGAAGGATGGCGAGGATCTCCGATCTGATCGACAGCCGGTCGAATCATATTAAATCGCACCCCGTGCGCGTTTATGAACGTTGGTGCTAGTGTCTGCGCAAAGTCGAGGATCCATCGTTGAGCCTCATTCTACTGTGGACAATCTTTTGGAACCTCAATTCCGAAACCACCGTGCGCAACCAGAAAATTCCTACTACCCTCCGACGTGTCGGATGAGAGGCAGAAGTAATGTTTGGCCAGCTGAGCGGTCCATTTGAAAACATTCAAGTCCATGTGTACCTTCAGGTTACGTGTGATGTCATCTGCATTGGGTTTGTCGCAACTTGAACGGGATTCTTCGGAAGTGGAGCAGCCGGAAACACTTATAAGGCCTGTATTGACTAGGACGAGATCGATACATCCTGTTTCATGGAAAACTTCCCGGAAAGAATAAGAGAGAGAATCGAAAGATATCGGGCATTTAGCGTGGGAACCGGGAGATTTGGGTTTCATATATTTATTATCCACGCGGTATAATGAGCTGTATCCATCTATATCGTAAGGGGCTTCTGGACCTATAAGGAGTGCATGTACGTCCCAGCTTTCGCCAGATTCGGCAATGGCAGCGGTGACGGTGTTGCAGACGGTAGATGCTAAGCCGAGTTAGATGACATAGGAGAAGAATTAGGGACTGGAAATACGCACTGGCGACGATGACAGCAACCTCAGTCACCATAGTGATGAGCGTCCCTTCGAGTTGTTGTAATTTGCAGCTTGACGTGGATGAAGTTCTTAAGTTCAGAGTAAGAACAAACCCAGAATATAAGACCCGGTAAATTAATTGTGCACTAGGGCGTTTGATGTAACAGCCTTTTTGCATGTGATTGAAGTAGGTCGCGAATATATGTGGACAGTGTGCTAATTACGTAGGATGACCTGAAAGCCACCTTAATCCGGATAGTGGACAAACGGGAACGGTATAAGAGGGAACGATATAAAAGTGCAAACAAGAGAAGAAATAAAACAGCCCCACATAACGAAATGAACATTTTTCGTCAAATGTATCTCAAACGGCCTTCGACATACACTAAGTTTGAAACGGCTATATTCATAGCGATGAACAACGAGGAAGCATGTAACCGATCAAAGTAGGAGTGAAAATATCACATTGAGAAGACGAATGCGTATGTATAATCGATCATGGAACGAGCGGAATTGCTGTCAAGGACACAAAGATACCGAAAGATCAAAAAGACGTTTATGCAATCGACTAGTAGAACGAGAACCATACGGTTCCCCTACGTATCCACCTAGGATTTTGTACTGTTTCCCAATCTGCCACTTCCTTTATCAAGGCTCAAGATGTACTATACAACCATCCACATACTCTCAATCTCTTCCCTTCACCTGCTCAACTCAAATCGCGGACATCTACATTTTGCCTAACCCTCGCGAGTTCCTCGCCTTCCACTACTCCCCAGGACAAAAGAAACTTAAAGACGGAAAGGAAAGGAGGCAAAGTATGCTCATGCGACTCATAGTCCACTGCAGACCGCAAAAAAAAAAAAAAGAAAGAAAAGAAAAAAAAGGACACGCAAGAAAGCAAGGACAAAAAAGTAGAGAAAAAGAAAAGAACTTGCGCAGCGGTGAGATCCAAAACTGGGACCGGGTATCAAACAGCTCCAACCACCTCCCCCGCGTACTACAAAAACCAAAGAATCCAAAAGGTTATACAGCCAATCTCCCCTACTTTTGAATTTACCGTCCTGCACACCTCCCCCACGCGTCTCTCAGTTCCTCAAACACATTTTCTTGGCCCCTTCTATCTTTGGCCGCGCAGTGAATGGCACCGCCTTCCCAGAAGTCCAGGATGACGCTGTGAGGTAGTTCTGCGCTATCTTGGTCTGGGCAATAAGGAGCCCGAAAGTCTTGGAGGGGGAAGCGTTTGGGGACACGAGGGTACTGTTATTGATGAGAGTGAGCGGGATATCATTTCCAGTTTGTACCCTAGAAGGGAAGGAGCGGGGACTAACCTCATGAGAGTGCGTAGAAGGGGTGAACACGATATTCCCCTGCGTGTCGATCTCCACAGTGCGGTATTTCCATAACTACTCAACATTAATCCGAGTTCTCACCAAAGAAAGAATTACACCAGGCGGTAATAATCATAAATAACTTACCAAAGCATCAGGAAACTGCACGTTCAACTCCCCTAACACCACACCCATTACAACTGGCGGTGGCGGCTCATAAACAGACGACAGTCTCGCAGACTTATATTCATCCTTCTCTTTACTAGGACTAAGTACTTGCGCTAAACTCTTCCCAGGGCGCGATAGTGAGCTGGACATGCGTTTTAGGATACGACTTGTCTTTTTCGAGCGTGATTCACGCTTCTCCTCTCTCATATCATCCGACGCGATACTCGAGGAGGACATACTCCTTGGGATGGGAGACGTTCTCGCATCGCTTCCCCTCCGACCAAAGTTTCGCCAACTTGACTCTGATGATGTACGAGGGAGATTTGTAGAAGATGCATTACGAGAGTGAACGGAGGGAGGGAAGGATGGAGATACCGGATCCGCTGATTTCACAGGGCTCAGCTTTACTGGACTTTTTGGACTTTTTGTAGCCGACTGTGGGGGACTTAAGGCGCTAGCATTTTCTCGATTGATGATGATTTCGCTAGGATGTAATTCTAAGGGTGTAGATTCAGTGGGCATGGTCAATATTGGGCGTTCTGCTCGGCCGTCTCTATGGATACGGGCAGTTACCGATATTGATTGGCGCTTCTCAGCTTTCGTAGGAGTCTTATGGGGAGGTGGCCCGACGTCATGCACCGTAGTAGTGATTTTTTGAAGTGGTGGTCTCTCCGTACCTGGAGATGGTATTTTGGGCTGAAATGCGGAGATAGAGCTTAGATTCAATTTTTTGGTCTCCTTATCCGATGACGCGGGTCGGGAAGCCGGATTCTGAAAGGATGATTTCCGCATGGAGACAATAGAACCAGATCTCCCTGGCACCGCAGAGGGTGCTAAGGATATTGTTGAATCTCTTTTTGAGGATGAATTCTGGTTAAGTGCTTGTATCCTTTGGAAGATGCTTGAAGAAACCTTTCCTTTCTTTGAAACTTTAAGACTTTCCTGGGAGGAAGTAACAGGAGATCGATTGTCAGATGAGGGTGATCGATTAGGAGATGCTGAATTAGGGGTAATTGGTGAGTATCCATGGCTTGAAGTTGGCTTTTGCGCTATGGAAGCAGCCGACATTTTTCTCCCAGGGAAGAAGGGGGTGATAGGAGATTTAGAGACAGACATAGGCATAGCTTCTTGTACTTGAGCTGTTTCTAGTTCGTCCATGAGAGAATTATCATCTGAGTCTGCCTCTGAAACATCTCCAGGAATGATTTGAATCGGTTGTACCATTGCCTTTCGTTTCTCTTTCAAGTCAGTCGTAGAGTTCGAAGTTGACAGCTTCTGCGCAATATCATCTGCCTCTGAATGGGGACTTGGACTGGCTTGCGTATGGGAAATGATCTCCGTCTGCCCCGTCACCGTAGGAGAGCTCCCTTGAGATTGATCCTCGACTTGTGGTCCTTCGGCCGCTGACGTCCTGCGAATCTCTGGGATCTCTAACTTGGGTGATTCACTTTGATTCTCAATTTGCTTTTCCGTCGCACCCTCGCTCGGAGAATCCTCATCACCATTGTCTATCTCTCCTTCTGCAGCCTGGAACTCTTGATTTTCAAGATTATGTTTTACCTCTTCCTCGCCGTCTACATCAACAATTATTTGCTCAGCTCGTGCATCGTCTCTAAATTTATCTTGGTCAGGATGTTCTTCCATTGACAGGACAGAATCCTCTTTCACGCCATTATCGTCACCATGAGTTTCTGATACTGACGACGGCGGGGTCGAAGCCGGAATGGACGGTTCCCGTGTGGATGTGGGTGAGGTAGCTGTAATCTCCTTCGCCTCTGATTCTTCCACGGCATGCGATGCTTTAGGATCTTCTGTCACCGGTTTCTCTGCTACGGGTTCCTCCGGTAAAGGAGGTTCCTCAGCCTGATGTGCTTTCCGCTTATTCCTCATCTCCAGTGCTTTCTGGAGCCTTAATTTTTCGGGTGTAAGACCGGGTGGTTTTGGTATACTAGTGGGAAGCGATTTGCTAGTGCCAGGACGCGTAGGAGTCCTACTATTGTAT
The DNA here is from genome assembly GCA_010093705.1 of Patellaria atrata CBS 101060. Classification (NCBI taxonomy): domain Eukaryota; kingdom Fungi; phylum Ascomycota; class Dothideomycetes; order Patellariales; family Patellariaceae; genus Patellaria; species Patellaria atrata. Next base: position 470,559 of record MU006097.1, read on the forward strand.
GCTGACGGTCTTTCAGATACTTGCGGTATAGGAGGCGGTGGGGGTAAAATGAGTGTTGGGACGTTTGGTGGGTTCTCCTTCTTTAGTGTCGGTGCTATAGTCCTGCGTTGCTTTGCGCGCAGTGCGGCTGGTAGACTTGAGACGGGACGACGTTCCTTCGCAGATGATCCACCCGAGGTCGCTGGTCTGCGGTTGTCAAGGGATGGTCGAGGCCCTAGCTTCACCTTGGGTTTCAAGAAGTCATGGTATAGATTGTCATATAACTCGTTCGTAGTAGGTCGAAGGGTCTGTGATGAATGTCTGCGATCGTCGTCCACATCCGTCAGGAAATCGTATCTGCCGTAGTCGGTAGTGAAAGTTGCTACACCGTTAACTGAGAGCTGTGATACAGAGGTCTTTGCTCTCAACAAGGGAGGAGCAGATGAGTCTTCCGGGGAGATTGGGGTAACGGTAGCGTCTGGTATAGTATCGGGTCCACTGTTGACGGCAGGAGCTGGTGAGCTAGTGGTCAAAGGAAGGTCCGCTTTCGCCGTTGATGTAGCGTCTGCTTTGCTATCTTGTCCTTCTTCTTCTCCTTCTTCTTCTTCTTCTTCGTCCTCCGAGATCCCATCAAGTTTATGCTTACTGTTGGACGAGGAAGAGCTCGAGGTAGTTGCAGTATGAAGTGAACATGCAGCAGCGAGTACGGTATCGTTAAGTTCCTCTGCGGTGCTAATCTGAAGGACGGTATCGTGGGGAGAGAATTTCTCAGTGATCTCCTGGAAGTGGACAGTCACTCGAGCTGTATCACCAAACAAGTTAGCTTATTCAAAGATCATGTCCCAATTTCTTTTGGCCGGAAGGACGATATTGAAGTTCCAAGACATACCCTGAACAAGCCTCGATGTTCCCTCCGGTAAATATTTGACGAGGACCTTCCGGCGACGATACAGCAAGAAACAATACAAAGGTGACTTATCCTCGTACTGGGCAATAGCACCACGAGCTTCTACAACACCTCCGGCTCCGTGGGAAAGAATTTCTACAGCGTCTCTAGAGATGTACTTGAGAAGAAACCTATAGAAACACTAGTCAGCGGATCCCTGTCCATAAAGGGGGGTATCCAGTTATTCGCAATTCGGTGGAGACTCACCATCCTCCTGCTTCGGTCAAAGAGGACTGATATGCGTCCGACACAGCGCCGTCATCGAGCCCGTTCAGGGACATTGCGATGCGGTTGAGAGACCAGACGACGCTGCCACGGTCCTAGAAATCTCTTTCCCTTCGGGATTTGTGAACTCAAGAGAGCGATATATTGGAAAGGGACCGAGCGCTGCTGTGATCAGGGGGTGGTTCTAGTCCTAGGGTGCGCCACCGATTGGTTCGAATTGGTTTCAAGAAGCATTATTGACATTCGACATGTAGTGAGCGGAACGTAGGTCGGACTGCATTGGCATAAAGCTGAATATTGAAGATGTAGTGAAGAAGACACAATTGAAAAGAATGCAGAAGAGAGGGGGATGGAGTAAGTAGAAGAATTGGATGTTGGTGGTGGTTGTGTGTAGTGGTGGAGGATCGATTCGCGGAGCGGGTTTCAGAACAGCTTGACCTCCTCTGGACCCTGGAAGCCCAGTAGAAAAAAACGGTGGCTAATAGGACGAATACAAGAATTACTCGCAATTGACTTTCTCCTAAACTGTCCTTGGTGCGTATGCATGTCACTCAATAGAGTCTCTAACCGGCGCAGATGAACTGATTTCTCAAGTCTCTTCAGCATCATCCTGAACAGATCGTTTGTACTGTAGGCGCGCGAGAGTGTGCCCTTCGATCCAGGCCTCCAAAACATCCTTTTGAGTTCATAAGAGCTGACGATGATTTCAGACACTTCGAGTCCAAAAACGTGTACGACGTAAGACGACATTATCGCTATCGGTTTACAACTTACAACGGCTTATCCTTGCGGTTGACAGTTTGCGGGCATGATTCTAAAACTCACCACCACAAGACGATATGGTAAACACGACGAGGATAAAAGAAGCATATGAAAATGCAGGAACAGCGTAGTATATCTACTGTATCTATAGGATTGAAGTAGTCCATTACAGCAGTGTCCTGACACCCTGCACGCAAAGCCGCCCTTCTAATCTCCTGCAGTAGTCCTAACCCCTCCGCTACAAAAGGGAAACGAGCATCATCGTGCATCATACCTACCTTACCTTACTCCACCACATCACCCCAATCCTCCTACCTGACCATCAAACCCAAGAATCCAACCAGCCCTCCACAACAAGCATAACAACAATGTCCTCCCTCCAACAGACCCCCCACCAATCCGCCGGCACAATTCCCCTCCACACCCCCCTTCTCCCCCCTCTCCCCTCCCTCCCCGCCTCCTCAACCTCCATCCGCGCCTCCCTCCTCGACGCCCTCTTCGAGCCCTGCACGCAACTGCACACCCTCTCCCTCCCACTCCTCTCCAGCACCGCATTCCCCTCCTACCCGGCTCTAATCGACGGCATACGAAGCCAACTGCAAACCCTACAAACTTCCTCCTCGACTTCCGACACAGAATGGCTCGACAAGATCCTAGCCGCGCACCCGAGACTGGGCGAGAAGAAAGTAGACAGCGCGCAGAGCAGGGCCGAACAGGCGGCTATGGAAGCCGCGTCGGGAGGGGAAGGGGGGAAGGAGGAGGAGGCCAGGGCGTTGAGGGCGCTGAATGAGGAGTATGAGAGGACGTTTCCGGGGTTGAGATATGTGTACGTCTGTTTGAATGTCCCGGGTGGTTAGAAGGGAGGAGTCGAGTTACTTACTGATTGAGCTATTGTGAATAGGGTGTTTGTCAATGGACGTAGTCGGGCGGTTGTGATGGACGATATGAGGAAGAGGATTGAGAGGGGAGATCTTGATGCCGAGAGGAAGGAGGCGATTGAGGTAGGTCATGTTATACCGCTATCATGGAATAATATATGGGGACAATGAGGCTAATGATTTGGGGATAGGCTATGTGCGACATTGCGAAGGATCGGGCGAAGAAGTTTGAAGCGACGGCAGAAATGAATACGAGCGCGTAGAGTGAAATTGAGCATTCGATAATGGGCCAGGAGAAAACAAAAGCGAAGGATGGCCTACGCTTTGTTAAGATCAGCTTATTTGACGACAAACCTAAAGCATCGCATTCTGCACGGACCCACGATACTTGCTCTACGGTAGAAAGTCACCAAGAGTGTATATGATATATCTGAAGCAATATTCCGTTAGGTTTCTGGTACCCTATATGCTATAATTGATGTAAGTAATCTCGATAAAAACTACACCTTCGTAGTATTATCCTCCCAAAAATATGAATAAGACCCAATTCGACCAGACCTTCCGTTCCCAGATGCAGTTTTAGGCTCACGCTATGCAAAATCTCACGAACATCACTTCCTTTTCCTCACCCAAAATTAACGAAGAGCACTTCCCTCCGTCTCTCCGCCTCCTTCTTCATTTCCTGAAACCTGTCTCGCTCCAGATTCCCGACCTGGTGCTTTCTCGCCATCGGCGGCGGCGGCGGAACCTCCGCGCCCAACGACATCCCGATCCTTGGGGCCGCCAGCTCCGTAACTCCAAACGCATCGATATCATCGTAATCGCCAATGACACTCTGTGTAGGTTCTAAGCGAGGGCAAAAATCGCCATACACAAGCCCAGGCCCACTATCTCTCCTCTGCCTTGCCTCCTTTTCCCCGCCTTCCGCATCCACATTAACCTCCTCTACAGCAGTCGTATCGGTTTCTTCTTCGGCTCCGCTAGCAACGGTACTCCAATCCGCCCCACCGGCTTCCTCATCCCAGTCCGCCTCATCATCAAAGGCGTCATAATTGCTCAAACCGAGCGGACTCGGCGGGAGGGGCGCAAAATCCCTCCCGCCGCATTTGCTCTGGCTAACACCTGGTAAGTGCCTCTTCCTGCACTCGCGATCCGGATCAGCATCGCACCATTCCTCGGCAAAGCGCGCATTCGGGGAGCCATACAGAAACGTTAGTCGCGCCATCTCCAGCGCTTGATTAGACAGCAAATTTCCTTCCTCCAGTCTCCTCCTGCGGAAGCGATTCAGGATGGCGGCTTTGCGGAGCAGGTTACGACCCAGGGCCCGCTGTTTTGCCCAGACGGCGATCTTGGAGCGGCCACGGTCAACGATGTGCGTGGGAGGTGCGGAGAAGGGGAGGGAGAGGCGAGATGTGATGAGGAGGAGGCGTAGACGGCGCTTCTTTTTGCAACCGGCGGAGGAGTTTTCGCCGTCGACGTCTGTGAGGGGCCGGGTACGTTTATGAGGACCGCGAGGACGGGGCGGGGGAGGGAAGGTGAGTTTTGAAGCGAGGGGGAGGGGTCCGGCGGTGAAGGTGAAGACATCGGAAAGGGGTGAGGGTGGCATCTTCAGTGTTGGATGCATTGTTGGTCGTGTTATGCGGTGGCATTGGACGGGCATGCACATTGCGGTAGGGAGAGAAACCATGGGATCGTTGGCATCGCCGAGGGTTTTATTTGACGTCCGGAGTCCAGTTCCCGGTCCTGAGGAGGCGAAAGAGAAGCACTAAGACCTTGCGCTGGGGCTGATTTTGAGTTTTTTTTGACAGGTGCCGATCCCGCGGAACGATCTTGATCTGAGAGCAAAGTTGTTACGAGAGATTTATTTCTCGAAGATCCAGTTTCAGGACGACCATAGGCTGCAAGGGGAACGTTATGAACCGTGTTGTCGGCTCTCCTGATTGTCGGAATGGAGGGGGAATTGCAAGGCAAGCCCAGATCGTCGGTACAGAAATAGGGCTGAAGCCAGGCCAAGCATAGTCTGGAATTAGAGCAAGCCTGGCGGAGATTAACTTACGAATTAGGAGCAAACTGGAAGAGTTCTGGGTGCGAGGATTGAAAAAGAAAAGATAAGAGACAGGATGAAAGGTGGGAGGATGGAGGAGGGAGGATGGAGGAGGGAGGAGGAGGAGGAGGAGGGGAGAAGTGATGTGCACACGACCACTTTGAGTAGTGAGGTATAGGAGGAGTACTGTAACTCTGTAAGGTAGGCAACTTACGTACTATAAGAAAGGCCCAGAAAGATGTGGCGTCGGACCAGGGTCTCCTTCGTCTAAGTGGAAAAAGATATTCGTCTCCCAGATTTTTCGTCTCGATCCGAGGCAGAGGTTCTACCCTTATGAACTGGCAGACACTCTCGTAAGTAGCCACAAGGTTTTACAACACAAGCTTTTTAGCTGAGTGGTCAGCGGTAATGTATGCATTTAACTGTCTGTATACTTGTATGGTAGGGGCCTTGGAGGAGTTTTGAGAGGCTGTGTTTCTCGTCGATTCGTATAGAAGTGCATATACATGTGCAGTAACTTCGAGTTTAAAGTTTCCTTTTCCTTTTCCACCAGTTGACTGGCCGACCCGACGATACGGAAAAGGCGGAGAACCCAGGCGGCTGCATTATTTGGCGGGCAATCCGGGCATGCATGACTCTCGCAACACCCGTGTACCCTTGGACCCGACCAGTCGACCACGCCCTTTTTTTTTTGCCCTATTTCTTTTAGACTACAGTACTCGCCGAACCCCTCCCCAGTTACCTTAGTAGTCCCCATCAAGTCTGAGCGACTTTTTATTTTTTTCAGCAGTTCAGATGACAGGGTGCTGGGGCTGGATTGGGGCCATGGCTCTGAAGGATTAACTTCAATTACGTCCCTCCAGGGTCTTGCCAGCAAACCAGTAGTCGTCTTGTCGGTCTATCAAAGCATCTCATATCGTCAATCTGATTTTTTGAACGCAAGGCTTACTTACAGTACCTACTTATCCCGGATTGTGAAGGTAAAAGGAGAAGAGCAAAGTTAATGTAAGAGAGATTAATAGACAAGAATTAAGACCCTGGATTATAGCATAGCTTCGTTAGTTTTGGACAAAAGTAGCGTAGCGAAAAGGAGACTTAAAAACAAGTGTGAACTCGATTTACGGGAGGAGCCAGGGACGATGGGATCGTGAGGCGCCTCTGCAATCTTAGCTTTGGCTTGGAAAGGTAATTCAACCCCGGATCTTGAAGCCCGAGGAACAGTCCGAAGAGACGATGAAACCCATCAACGGGAAGGATTTTTCGTGCCACTCCTTTCTGCCTCCCCTGAGCCGTCTATGAAGTTAGGATGATACAGTAGGATCCATCATGACCTGTCCTGCTGTCGTGCAAAAATCTTGTAGATCATAGCTGTTGCCTCCAGTTTTGATCAGAAAGTTGATGTTCTTCATCCAAGAAACCGGGGAAGATGAGTGTTGATCAGGGCAAGGCAAGGCTGCCAGGCGACATATCCTGAGATGGACATAGCATCGCTGATCGTCTTGGTGAGTAACAAAAACTTTCTTAAACGTTGTATGTCATAGTAGTAGTCATCTTCTTCAGGATTCAAGTTGGTAGTCTTTGTGTCCTTCCATCAGAGGTAACCTCACATTCAAAGGGGACAGAAAGGGGGAATCTTCTTTCTCTCCTACCCCAGATTGGTCCATAGGGCTGTAGTACCATCTGGACCACTAACGCACGCCCCATGATGGTGTAGCCACACCTAGACCGATAAAATTTTTCTTAATCCTGTAACTGTTACGAAATGTCGCGCACTCTGTTGCAACCTCTCACGGAATGGAATAATAATTCTAAGAGCCTTGGGCACAATAGGCAGCTACGGCAAATTCTATCCATTAGCTGAACTTCCCAATCCTCTTCTTCGGCCGGCTAGGATAGAGCCTCTGGACCGCGGCGGAACAAGGGGGATTTCGCCATGCGCCGAAGCGTGACACGATGGTGATGTGCTGTGCTTGATGCAAAGATTATCGAAAGTTTGAAGGTACAGGTACAAAGCTGTTCTTGCTCCAGTCGACGTGAAGCTCGTGACCGCTGTGCGTATTGGGCTGCCACTAAGTTTGACGGGTTGGGTAAGCCATCGATGCTGTTGCGTTATAATGGTTACTTCCGAATATTGATCTGACACTCCCCCTACGCGCGTAGTCTGCTGTACGTGATGTGTCTACTCATACATAGAGCATACTGTGCCCAGCTCAGCACATCTCAAATGTTGGATCGTGCGCTGACTCCTCACCGTCGAGGCCCTAAACTTGCCAATTGCGGTCATACAATCGCAATAAAGCCTCGAATAACATGGTGTTTGATATGCAGTGCTTCATGTTGGTCGTTACTCAGCATATCAGCGATAAAGTGAGGGGAAAGACCAAAATAGACACAAGGCCAGGAAAACCTTGGAGCCGTGAAGGAAGTCGGAGACGTATCCCCGGATCATGGGTATTAAAATAATAAAACTCATTCTATCGCGTTCAGAGCCTTGAGGTTGGCGCGCTTCCAGTCTCGGACGTTCCGTAACCGTCAAGTCGTCAAGTGGAGCGAGAGCAGTAAACTTGTGGCGTGAGTAAGCAGAGATATGACAGCCAGTCATATTGAATATATTTATTAGTATCTGAAAAGCTGTGGTTCGAGGCTGAATCGATTGCTTTTGCCTCAATGTAAATTATGTAGATCGTTGAAGTTGTTGTCTCGAAAAGAATTCGGCCTTTAGGAGATTGCCTCGGTACTGTACAGCTACATATAACCTAATGGTACTTCTCTGACCTTTCTCTACAATTAATTACTTCGGGAGCATAGCACCTGAAAGTGTTGTACAATGCTCATTTGATACTGTATACGATAAAACGCTCTCGCCAGCGATTCTGCGCGAACTAGATCGGATCCACAGCTTAACCGTTGAACGTAGGGAACTTCTGCATGTAATTTATCTATTACACTCCTCTCCACCGGAAGATAAACTACCTTACAGCAAACGCCATGCAGTCTTCCATGCTGTATCAAACTCTAATAGAAAGCCAAAGCCTTGTGTTTCTCCGATATTTACTCGGTCAAGGCCACGCGATCATTGCTCCCTCGGAAGAACTAAGCAACGAACATGTATAACACACTTCCATCCCAAAATTGCTATGCTGTAGACCTACCAGTAATTAAAGTTACCTTAACTCCCGCCCTTTCGCGTAGATCGAATTCTCGAAGGCGACGTCAACAGGCTGATGTAGATAGAGGAAATTGCTCAGAAATAGACTCCACAAATGCTGATACCATAATTGACATCATATCTTCTCGGGGATAGGTCTCGAAAGTACGCGATCTTCTAGTTTACGCATAAGCTTATTTGTCTGCTCCGCAAGACTAAGCGTCAAGATCTGTATCATACGCCGTTAGTTCTCTCTGTTCTGTTTCAATGTCTTCACATTTTGGTGAACCTACGGTATGGGGTAATATTCTGGCCAAGTGAGCGAAGAATCCTTTATACACTGCTAAAACTCCTTCCGTCTTGACTGTACGGTAAAGACAATCGAACGCTCCACTGTAGAGGTTCCCCGTCTGGTTGTACATTCTGGACATTACCGTGTCCGGAGGATGCATAACGCAGCACACAACAAAACCGCTAGCTGTGCTGCTTGCAAGATGCAGGGCGGGTCCCTCTTCCATCCCTAAATGCCTCACCAACCGCCGCTTCGCAAAGAAGTATGTGGGTAATTGTACGGAGCTTCCAAAACCAGTCCGGACCATCGCGGGACCAACACCGCGCCATAAACCCTTAACTCCCTCTTTGCTATGAATATCTCGAAGGCCATACCACGCATTTTTGTATTGATGCTGAGTGCCAACGGGAAGGAAAGGAGAATAAGATTGAAGGCGCGTTTTGACGAGGAAAAAAGGGGACCCAGCTACTGCACCTAGGATACCTGATGCCGCTCCGGAAAAGACGTTGACTCCAAATGATTGCACGTTTGAATCCTTGAATATAGCTCCTGTGATAGTTTGCCGCACTGGTTCATAGAAACCTAACCTGCAGCCATTGAGGGTCATCTGATAGATATACTACGGATGAACCGGGGGTTAGTTTAAGATCATATCGCCCGGTCATTACTGTGCTTACCGCGCAACCTATTCCTCGTAACAGACCTTTCATTCCTTCATTTTTGTATATGACACGGACACCATGCAGGACCCCTTTGTATAGCCTTTCTGCTTCCTTTTTTGATTGGAGCTCGCCTTGGAGTTGTAATCTAATTGTAAGTGAGCCGCGATGTCACTGAATGATTCTGATTTCTAATGTGCACCTTATTTTTACTGTTTCAAAACTGTGGGTTACCGTGACGGCTCCGCAAGCAGCAATGCCGCCTGCGACGAAAGCTCTACAGACTTGTTAGACATGTGTACAGTGCATATTCAACTACGGTGCGCGTACCCGAGTGTGGTAGACATGATCTCTGATTTCACGGATTTCGTGGAAAGTATTCCCGTATTGTCCCCTAGCTAGAAGCTACTGCGACATCTTTCGAGCTATACAGAGGCCGATGAGACGTATCGATTGGGGGTAGATTTTACTGTTGGTTCAGGGCTCAACGAAGGAATCGACCAAATATGAATGTCTAAGAGTTAAAAGCAGGCATACTTGCTGTTTTGAATTCCAAGTTTATTTAGACAATGGAAACATAAGATGCCCCGTAATCGGAGGTGAGGTTGACTTTTGCCGATAGTTATCGGCTACGGATGTCAGCGGCTGGGAAAGATCATCGCTGTGACGCGCTTGTACTTGTAGCAACAGTAAGGTACAGTACAGCACAAAATAGACGATTATGGATTGGATAGATCGAGTAATCGCCGCCAAATCATGTGGTATACTCTTACATGGCTTGTGGTGAGCTTCGGCTGCTCAGTAAGGGAGCTCTTTACTGTAGACCGCTTATTTGCGACACCACCGAATATCGCAAGCAGCAGCGAAATCCTACACCTGAAGCATACTCGTTTACAAACACTACTAACTGCCTTCAACCTCAATTAATCCACCATGGCTGCTGGAGATGGAACTCCCTCATCTCAAGCTCCCATACAACAGAGAGTCAGCGATGTAATTTCGTGCTTTAGACCATGCAAAGTAAGCTCTTAGCTCGTATCCAATATAATATAAGGCTCAACCTCACCTCGTCTTGCTGTAGTCATTCAAACCAGAATCTGGTTCACCGTCCATTACATCCCTTGATTTCGATGACACCGGAGAACTTGCCCTCGTAGCACGCGATGATGATACGCTCCAGATTTACAATTGTAAGGAAGGCAAACATGCAAAAGAGCTGAAGAGCCAAAAGTACGGCGTTCATCTAGCAAGGTTCTCTCACCATGCGCAGAGCATTATTTACGCTAGTACAAAGGTTGACGGTAAGAGCTACTATTCTCCCGCTCACTTCTGAAGCTAACTCGAGTGTTTGTAGACGGCATACGTTATCTGTCATCCCACGATAACTCATACATTCGCTACTTTAAGGGCCACACCCAACCTGTAACCTGCATATCACTCTCACCCGCGTCGGATAACTTCCTTTCTTGTAGCGAAGACGGAACCGTTAAACTATGGGCGCTAAACTCTCAGAACATTCAAGGTGAACTGAAGCTTCATTCTGCGTACCTCGCTGCTTATGATCCCTCCGCGACCGTCATTGCGATCGCGTCACCACCTACTCAATCGGTCTTACTGTACGACATTCGTAATTATGACAAGCCGCCGTTCGCCTCGTTTGACTTAGCAGAGCTCGGAGAAAAATACTCACCAAAATCAAGGGGTCGTGATTGGACGAGACTAGAGTTCTCCAACGACGGAAAGAGTTTGCTTTTGGGCACAAATGGCCCAGGTCATTTTATTTTAGACGCGTTTGACGGTGCATTAAAGCATTACTGCGTTCGTCCATCTACTTCCAATAACCCCACAGGACGGAAAGCCCCAGGAGAGAGTGGTCCTGGGACAGTTAGCCAAGGCGACATATGTATCTCTCCAGATGGTCGATACGTCATTGGCGGTTCTGGAACAGATACTCTGGCCGTATGGGATATACAATCTCCAAGTAGTAGCGACAAGTGTTTAATACCTCAAACCGAGCTTCCGGGCATCGGTAGAGCCGCTATTGTCGGGTACAATCCAAGGAACAATTTGCTCTTGTCTGCTGATAAGAACTTACTCTTTTGGTTACCAGATATGGAAGTCCTATGATATGGACTTCTTAATGAATCAGGGAGGATGTTAGTTTCAGGTGTTGGGACTTCCCTAAGAGCAGTTATATACCCTACATCGGATGGCGTTCATGGAACTTCTATCATCGTCCTCACGGTCGTCCCGACGAAACTTAATTGGTATGTTTCACGAGCATGAATTCATGTTTTCAATTAGCTGTCAAGGAATTAAATCCATGGATGGAATATAGCAAAACATTCACATCTAACTAAGGCCTTTTCTCCTGTTCTATGCCACTACCGTGAACCTAGAGTCTGTCCGGATTGCTGTTCAGGTAAACCGAGTATCATTTCTTATAAAGATGAAACAAAAAAGTACCTTCACCATGATCCTACCTGGACGCATGAGTACAAGCTTACAATTACTCAAAATGGGTTTGCCGGGGTAATTCCGCTTCCCTGTCGAGAACCAAGCAATTATGCCCCTCCTAAATCGGACCACGTAGGTCTAAGCCCAGGTACTTTAATGTTCTTCTGGTAGTAGTTATTGTACATCATTCCTACAAAATTACATATGATGCCTCGAGTTCTCATTTTTGGTACCGGAGGAATTGGTTCTGCTTATACCTACGCTCTCACACAAGCTGGAGCTGATGTAACGGCTGTCTGTCGTTCCAATTATGAAGCCGTTAAGGCCAGGGGACTCGCAATCGATTCTATTGTTTGGGGTCACGATCTACATGTCCATCCGAATGTCGCGCGGACTTGTCTGGAGGCAGCTCAGGCACTGCCAGAGGGAGAAATATATGATTACATCGTGGTTACCAGCAAAGCATTTCCAGCATCCAAACCTTCAACAGCGGACAATATCAAACCGGCTGTAGGCAAGGGTACTACAATTGTTATAATTCAGAATGGTATTCGTATAGAGCAAGAATATTCCGCCGCATTTCCGGATAATCCAATTATCTCTTGCGTTGTATATCTCCCTGTAACCCAGACCGAACCGGGAATCATCAAAATGCTTAACTTGGAACTTCTGGAAATGGGATCATATCCACAAGGAAGATTTCCCGAAGCTCCTCAAGCATTCGCAGAGCTACTTGGGAAGGGGAACGCCACAGCTAAAGTATATGAGGATATTCAGCCGCGGAGGTGGAGCAAGTTGCTCGTCAATTGCGCCTGGAATCCCATTTGCGCACTCACCCTTGGATCTGATGTGGAGTTTCTCACGTCATCAAAGGGGGCGGAAGATTTCGTTTTCAGTGTAATGATGGAAGTTGTAGCAATTGCTAAGACTCTGGGGTACGGTGAATTAGTCAACGAAAAGGAGGCCAGGAGACAGCTCGATCGAGCGGTAGCGAGGGTTCAGTCGAACCTTGGATACGAAGCCAGCATGTTGGCCGATGTAAGAAACGGGAGGAGGATGGAGGTAGAAGCTATACTTGGAGGTGTCGTAAAGATAGGAAAGGAGAAGGGTGTTGTTGTTGAGAAACTCTCAGCTCTATACACTCTAGCGACTGCGCTAGATTCAAATATCCAAAGATGTAGGAAAGATTAATTTCTCATTCGAGCTATTTCATATGTATTCTTCCAATTCATTTGCTCCAACTTCACATTTTGCCGCCGGTAGGTGAGCATTCCTTGGCCTCTGTACGGTCGATGAACAACTATTAGTAGCTGGAAAAGTCTGCAGCAATGAGACTAAGTAAAGAATACAATATATACGGAATGTTTCGCGAAAGAGATAGGGTAGGTACTGTCTCTTGCTTTTCACATGTTCAAGTGTCGGCCAATACCACATAACGTTCCTTCTCTTTCTCAGCTCCCATCCACTAAATAGGGGTTTGGTTCAAGTATTTAGAGAGTTTTTTTTTAATAAAAAGGGAATTCATTTCCTTATTCTTGAGGTACAATTATTAAGGTGCCTTAATTTCATCTCTCCCGTCGTTACTCCGGTAATCTTCAGCAAACGCAGCTCAGTGGCTCCTTCCCTTTCCAAACGACCTACCGAATGCTCCTTCCATCTATGGCTTCCTTCTTCTTTAGATATAAACAACAACTACCAGATTTGTCCCTATCGAAACTTGGCCATATGGTCTAGTTGGGGGAGACATTCGTCGGAGACGTATCTCACCTTTGGTTCCATGTGCGAGTCCACTGGGCCGCACTTTGGGATGGTTTCATAATGCCGTGCGACCACCGCGAAAGCACCGAAAGGTGATTGTTTTTAATTTTTTTTTTGGAATTCTTTTTAATACTTTATGAGATATATATTTCTTTTTAAAGTTTTAGAGCTCTTTTTAATCCCTTATTAGATAAAAATTTTTCTTTCCCGTTAACCAAAACACAGTGTGATATATACTTGATAGCGCAAATCGAAGTTAGAGTCCAGGAAATGAAGGTTTCTACATCTCAATCCTACACACACTTAAAACACAATAATCAATGATTGTGGGTCATAAAGATGCTTGTTTCTCAAATTAGCCAGATTAGCGGTTATGTATATTAATTGTCAATTGGCGCTTCACTACATGAGCCGTCAAGCTATCACCTCGTATATCGCGAATATTATAAACTGAAGATATCGGACATTTTTGAAAATGGGGCGTGTCGTGTTCTTTCAAAGATGTCACCCAAAGCATTTGGGACAGATTTCCGATGCTTTGCTCTCTTGCTGAGTCTAGTGGTATCAGTTTCTGCGATTGTCGCATCTCCTGACACTGTACAATCCGATATCTCTGTACTAATTCATAATGACCTTTACGGTATCCATCATATCTCACTCTTATTCTAAATTAATGATGCTAACCTTCTAATAGGAGAGTTAAGTGTGCGAAAGGGTGCTACACTTGTGGTTCATGAGCCTAAAACGATAATTGGAGCAATATCCACATGTGCTGCTTTCAACGAAGTTTTATGGACACCAACTTTGTATAATGCGACATTCGATGGAAACAGCTTCCTTGGATTTCTTGCTTATAATTCGGGAGATGATCGCTTTTGGATATCGAGTACTTCCAATTCCTCTTGTCGAACCATTTCTGCCTCGGGGCGTATTAGGTCTTCAAGGTGCACCGTAAAATATCCTGTGCTGTGTACACAATCCGCTCCAGCGTCATATCTAAATGCAATTGACACGTCGGAAAAGTGGCAGGTTACCGTAAACAGCGCAGGACAGCGTATTACGGGATTTCGAGATAAATACTCCTTCCGTTTCCAAGGAATCAGATACGCATCCCAACCCGAACGTTTTACCCATTCAACCCCGTATCATACCAAAGGGAACTTTTCGGCACTGGCTTTCAGTCCTCCGTGTATGCAAAGATACTGTCCCGGAAGCTCATGTAGTGAGGACTGCCTATTTCTCAATATCTGGTCCCCTCGCCTCCCATCAAGTTCGGCATCTTTCAAGTCTCTCAAACCTATCCTGGTCTGGTTTCATGGGGGAGCTTTTACCGGCGGTACTGGATCTGATCCCACCTTCGACGGTAGCTCCTTCGTTTCGAGAGGGGATGTCGTAGTCGTAACTGTGAACTATCGTCTTTCCACTCTTGGCTTCCTTGTCCTCGACGACGGCGTGACCAAGGGGAATTTCGGCATCGGAGATCAGATCACGGCGTTGGAATGGCTAAAAGTTCATGCTAAGGATTTTGGTGGTGACCCTGAACGAATTACGGTAGCTGGGCAGAGTGCTGGAGCTGCGAGCGTCAGAGCTCTGTTGGGGAGTCCCAGGGCAAAGGGGCTCTTTCACGCTGGAATCATGATGAGTTCACTGGGTGGATATGCGTATGCTACTACCTATTCGGAGTATTACTCGCTTCCAGACGCTGTGACAACTGTTACCAATCCGTTTTTGGAAGCTACTGGCTGTACCGGCGAAGATAAACTGGAGTGTTTGAGGGGAATAGATGCACTAGAGATCCAGACCAAAGGATATGAAATACGGTGAGTACAATCTACCATTGGAACTGTGGTGGAGATCTTGCTGATATTGAAAATATTCAGATTCGTAGTGCAGGATGGGGAATATGTCACTTACCCTCGCCTACCCCTGAGCAAAAACAGTACTGCTTTGAAAGTACCGATGATAATCGGTTGGATGCGAGATGATGGCGTAAGTTCTCCTCCAAGACTCTCCAGAAACTCTAATCTAATATAAGAGACAATAGGCAGCAATGATATCCTATCCGAAAAACATAACGAGCGCTTCGGACTTCATCGCCTCCCAGGGCCTTCCAGCTTCACTAGTTGCATCCTCATCCGTCTTTCCCTTACCAAGCGGACCAGACACAATTCAGAACATCTTCAACCTCACCGCCCGTATCGCCACAGACGCCGAATTCCGCTGTCTAGGTCAAGCAACCGCGTACGCAGGCGTCCGGAACAGCGTCTTCCCCAACGTCTGGGTCTACGAATTCGACCGCGCCTACCAGATCCCGGAATGGAGCCCCAACGATCCCAACTGTAAACCACCGCCAACTACGTCTCATCCGCTCGGTGATCCGGCGAGAGAGTACTTTAAGTGTCACTCCGGCGACCTCCTTTCTGTCTTCGGCACCTTGTCCCGTCAGTCACTCCCCGACCGTGATGACCACGATATCCCTTTTAGTCAGCGGGTTCTTGATAGCTTTGCTGCGTTCGTCCGGACGCATGATCCTAACCCTGATCCGGAGTTTTTGGAAGCGAGGGGGTTTGTGAATACAATGGGTGCGGTGGAGGAGGATGGAAGGTGGGTGGAGGTTGAGGGGCGTGGGGAAATGGGGTTGAGGATGATGGCGCTTGCGGGGAGGGGAGAGGGCGGGATGAAAACATGGAGGGAGAGGGAACAGTGTGAGGTCTTAGGATTGGGGAATGAGTATTATTTGTAAGTGAGGGCGTGAAGTCCAGATTATAGGGGGCGAAGGGTAAAAAGAAGGGGCGACATTCTGAAAGTCCGTATGCTAGATTAAACGGCGTAAGAAGTGGAAAGAGGAGGAATAGTTCGATAAGCTTGAGAGATGAGAATTGGACTCGGATGGCTTGCGATTAGTTTTGAATTCGCAAATACCTTCGAGCATGCTTACTTTGATGGACTTCTGTGTACTTCCGAACGTCTACAACGAACTGTTCCTGCATCTTTGCTGCGTTAGCGTACTTCGCTCTGCTAATCCTTACGTCAGTAGATCGATCTCCTGTTGATCATCCTCTTGAAAACCTGAAAGTACTTCAAACTCGGCCGCCGATCAGCAACATTCTAGAAGTACAGATTCCTTCCTGAGAGTCGACGAATAATGTGACTGATTATTTCTCGGCCATTAGGTGTTAGGTTGTCTCATACTACTGCAGGTTCGTCTCCTGTTCTCGGTAGCACGCTTGAGGTTTGCATAAACCCGGATAAGTTTACAGTAGCACTGATTGATTCTTTAGCTCTGCTGCCTTCCAGTCTTATTCATGGCATATAGGAAGATCCCTAACGCCACATTTACTTCTACTATGCGGAGGATTATAATGGACATGCCATATAACTCTCCAAGACTTTCACTTTGGGCATCCTGATTCTAGGCATCGTTTCAGTAATAGTATGGAGAATTAATTTGCCCTTCAAGGTAATGCCCCTTTTTATTGTTTGTAGGAGTATTCGGGAACCACATGGGGGCTCTGGGTAACCTTTCCCTCATGATCTAGATAAACAACGAGCGCTGATATCCTAAAGCAAAGAACTTGAACATGGACTGCTCTCTGATACAAGTTTCGAGCTCAGAAGCTGAAGAAGGGGGATGGGCAGAACATCGGATAGCATCGGGGAAGACTATAATTAGCTTAGCGCTATCATATATCGACCGCCGGTTTTTCAACTTAGTTCTAACGTTACCTTTTAGTTCTACAAATGTGGAGCTGTTAGTTCTGCCATCTCCTATAGTCGATGCATTTTGACGTTCACTGAATCGTAAAGTCACTCTAATTTAGAAGTACCGAATATCAAACTCAACTATCTTGCCTGCGGCAACCTCCAGTCCTATCGGGCGAGATGGCTTCTCGGCTAGTTTCTCTAAGATGTGGAGACCAGTAAATCTTCCCTCGCTGGATATGCACACATAAGAGCCTGGATAGCTATGTTGGACGTTGAAGCAAATTTTGAGTTTCTCCCATGATGAGAGCTCATTACTTTTCTCTGAAGATCCTCGAAAGGAGCATCGCATGTAGAGGTTGGAGAAATCAAACCCGAACTGTACAGCTTCGAACAAAGGGACAGTGTTATTGCATGGTTCTCTCAGGATTTCCGTCAAACTACAGTTTACCGGGTACCTTCTAGGATTATATGCTTCAAGATGTTCTTTAAGGGACCGCCCCAGCAATCTCCAGCTTTAAGGAGACCGTCTCATGCTATATCGCGTATTCCGCACTTTGCTACGTTTTCTGGAGTTCCATTTTTATCCACCAAACATCTGTCTTCAGCCCCAAATGGTAGATTCCGGTCTTAAAACTTTATATTCTTCGCACCACTCGAATCTGTCCTTGATGTGACCATCGTCTGTTCTGGTGCTATCCTATGGAGAGTTCGACTTTGGCAATCTTCGATCATTTAAACTTCGAAGAGAAGATCATATCCAATAAGTTTTATATCCGAACGACTGGTAGACCTCGCTAACTTTGCCCTTTTTTCGATAATCATCCGGACTAGGTCGAAGCTAAGCATATATACGAGTCTTTCGTTGTTCCCAACCGTCAATAAGCATTTTGATACTTGGACGTACCTTGTACTTAAACTGACCACTCCTGATACAGTATCTGCATGAGTGGCGTAAAGACAAAGATATTGACAAGGATCGGCAATGCAAGCACGCAATATATAATTTACGAATGACTGGCATTGGCTGGATGTAAAGAGATCGGTTCCTGATAAGTTGATAAGATGAGCGTCTTCTTGAACGCTAGGCCTGGGTGCTGGATCCGAGTAAGTCGAACCGCCCTAGTCTCGAGAACCGAATCGTTCTCGAACGGGTCTGGTCTCTTCTATCGTACTTCTTGTTCAGCTTTTCAGTTACTCTTAAGAAAGACCTCCCACTTGAATTACACCTTCCTACTCAGTACTCGACTGTACTGTACGGCCGGTTAGTCCTAAGACAACATCAACTTTAACAGTACTCCAGAGAATGTACAAAGCATACACACCGAGGAGTGTCGAACATAAACTATCCTCTTTCTGTGTTGTATCTCTTCTTTCTGTGTTGTATCACTGTCTGAACGCATCACTCCTCTCCTTCTGTCAGCATGGATCCAACCTTAATTGGTGATTCCAGCCGTTGGGATCGAACAAGACAGTGGACATTAGTAAATCTTTCGGTTGCATTGACAGTCCTTTCTGGTATGTTATTCTGATTGAGAGAACGCTGTCAACTTTCCTAATACTTCAATAGGAGTATTCGTAGTCTTACGCATCGGCACTCGTCTGTGGTTAATGCGAAATGTGGGCTCGGATGACTACATGATTATCGCAGCTTTCATATTCACAGTAGGATATTTGGCCGAGATTATTGTTGGTAAACATTATGGTATGGGGATATCGGGACAGTTTCTCAACCTCGACCAGATGACTGCCAACTTGAAAGTAAGAGTATTTGACTAGCATGAGTTATTTCCCTGTTAACGCGAAATAGAACACGGTTGCTGTCGAGATTACTTACTATATAATTCTCTATTGCATCAAAGTATCCATCTTGCTTCTCTACTTGCGGATAGGTCAGTTTTGGTCAAAACAAGCAAGAAAATAAGGGGTAACTAACAAATATACAGCCGTCCAACAGTCATTCCGTAGACTCTGCATCTACACCATCGGCGTCCTAACAATCTTCGTCATAATCTGCATCATCGTCTGCCTGACGCAGTGCATCCCCCTACACAAATTCTGGGACCTAACCGGCACCGTCCAGGGCTCATGCATAAACAGTCTAGTCTTCTTCTACTTCACCTCCTCCTTCAACATTGTAACCGACATCTGGATCCTCGCTCTCCCCATCAAAACCCTCCTCTCGATCCAGCGCCCGACTCGGGAAAAGCTGGCCCTCTACCTCGTCTTCGGCATGGGCGCCTTCTCCCTCATCGCCTCCATCATCCGTCTACATACCCTCTACATCTTCGTCGAGTCCGCCGACCAGTTCTATGACGTCATACCCGTGAACGTGTGGTCCATCGTCGAAGTCACAGTCGCCATCATCTGCGCCTCCATCCCCTCCCTCAAACCCCTCATCTCGAAATCCCAGCGCGAGCGTCTCCGACCCAGCTTGCCCTCCTCGTCCGGAAGAGCCGGCACGCAGGGCAAGTATGGTTTCCACTCCATCGACAAGATGGGCGAACTGGCCGGGGGATCGAAACTCGAAGACAGGAAACATGCGCGTGTTAACTCGACGGAGGTACTGACGCCGAGGGGGAAGGGGGAGTTGGAGTTGTTTGAGCTTGAGAGGGATGGCTGCACGACGACGGTTGAGGGGAAGGAGCAGATGCATACCCGGAAGTCGAAGGGCGCGTATTGGCAGAGTGATAGTAGCAGTCAGGAGGATATACTACCGCTGCAGCATCCGGCGCCGAGTTATAATGGACCGGGCATCATGAAGGACACGACGGTCGAGGTGTTGAGTAAGAGGGAGAGTGGGTTTAAGGAGCCGGGAGAAAGGGTTTAAAAAGAGTGAGGGTGAAGGGGGGTTGTTAGGAGCATGGGCATGAAGAAAATAACGGGATAGAAACCAAGCTAGTGACTTGTGCTTATATATTTCTCGGGATGACTGTGTATATTAGTCGTGTGACGTTGTGGAGCTACCCTGGTTCTGGGCTCTGAGTGCATAGATGATGTGGGCGATCCGTTCGTGCTGAGAAGAACAATTACCTGTCATTTGTAATTAAGACCCCCCCCCCACCCCCCCCTTTTTTTTTTGTCTCTAAGTATACTGGGTTATTCCACCTTCCCAAAGACAAGTACTCCGATTTGGCTGTAGGATCGTCAAGATCTCATGTAAACCGTAATCAGCGCGTGGGGATGTGTATAACGTACAGCGAATATAGACCACTACCTTACTCCTGATACACCAGAAGAAAATTCCTCATTTCGCTTCCTCGGGTACGGCGCGATCGCAGCACGGGTTTCCGTAGAAACAATACTCAGTACAAGTCCGGTATTGTTGGTGTTGGTACTGTAATGGGTCCCATAAGGTATTTTTTTTGCTCTGGACTATCATTCCGCGGCTGGATTTTACGAGCTTGTATGGATGGTGTATGGTACGGGGCGGTCCTTTATATAGATGGGTAAGTTGGAGGGGTTGATGAGTTTGTACAGCTGAGTGGATTTGGACGAGTTGGTGATTTCTGTACAGTCCAGCCATAATTCGCTGTCTAGTCAGGCTTGTACGGTACGAAGTGGTCAAGTTCTATGGATCTCGTGGAATTGTACTGTCTAAGTCAATAGTACACTGGTCGAATTGCACGGTTTAGTCGCTTCGAATAATTCTGTTGATATTGAGTTTGAAGTAGTCAAGGTAATATTGGGAGGGAAAGGAAAACGTATTATTGGTTCGTAGTATTGAAAGTACCATGCAGTGTTCATGCTAATAGAGTGCGCTTTGTGGATGTATAAGGATGAGGGTACACGAGAAGGTTGTAATGTAAAGGTAAATTGCTCTAGAATGAATGTAAGCGCCGTGAGTGCTTAATCTCGTATGTGATGTACAGCATGATATACAATATTCACAATGACCTACAATGCCCCATCTATACAATGATCCTGATTATGCAAACGTAGAAGCGAACGCTGATGATGCTAAAGTAAACTTACTACCACCTAACTTAGCAACTCCTTGATATCTTCAATCCTCTGCACCTTTTTCTCTTCCTCACTCATCATTCCTAGGGAACTCGCGCTAAATAAATTGTCAGCCGGTAATCCAAGCGCCAATAACAAAAGAACCCAATTTTATCACTCACATGAACTTCTTCCTCTCCTGGACCTTCAACATCTTCTCCTCAATGCTGCCCTCCACAATAAACCTATGCACAGTGACCTCCTTTTCCTGACCCATTCTATGCACACGATCTATCGCCTGGCTCTCCACGGCAAAACTCCACCACGGATCCATCATGAAGACACGGTTAGCGCATGTTAAATTCAAGCCTACACCACCAGCTCGCAAACTTAGCAGCAGAACAAGCCCCTTTTTGGACTCGGCAAACTCAGTCAGTACCGCAGTCCGCTGCTTTTGGTTCAAGGAGCCATCGAAACGGACGAATTCGATTCGGTCTCGTGACAGCGCCGGCCCTAGCAGGTCGAGGAACGAGGTGAATTGTGAGAAGACGACGGATTTTGCTTGTGGCTCCCCGCGGCGAATACGTTTAAGGTGGCTAAGGAGTGTTGATACTTTGGCTGAAGAAGTGGTGCCGACACGGCGAAGAGATATGCGCGGTGTAGGCGAGCCGGATGACGTTAGACCACCGACCTCATCGTCGGGATGCGGGTCGTGTCTGACAACCTCAAATACATCTCGTGCATTGATGGGTTCGCGGCAGTTGAAGCAACGGGGCGATTCCCCCTTTTCGCGTTGGTGTTCGATGTAGTCCAAGAGACACTGCTTGCAGGCACTGTGCCAGCACCCGGTGACAGCTTGCTCGTCCATTGGCTCTTCAAAACATAGTGAGCATTCATTTGCTCTCTCGTCCTGAATTTGTTCGAGTACATGTACCCCATAGCGGTTAGCGTCTTGTTCTTCCTCGTCGGTAGTAAAGCGCGCAATTAGACTTTGCAAATCCATGTCGTCTGCGAGGCCATTCGCGACGTCTGCAGCAGCGGCGGCATCCTCCTCATCAGCAACAATATCCTTGTTCCGCGTGAGAGTCGGATGACAACATGATTGTCGAAGACGGAGAATCTGTGCAAATATAGTCGTAAAGGACTTCATGACAGTTCCTGCCTCTACATTAGCATTAAACGTGCGCTTTGCCCGAGTGAATATATAATCATAGACGTCCTTTTCAGCTTCGGAAAATTGTATGTGGTCGATTTGAATCTTTCGCGGCGGTAAAGGGACGAGAGCTTCTCCGTCAGGGGTTTTCATATCCTTTGTCCGACGGAGTACAAGTGGCTCAAGTACGGTCTGCACAACATCAAGAGCTCTAATGAAGTCCTTGGACTCGAAGGGTACAGTAATGAAGGTCTTCCAGAATGAGAAATTACTCCACGGCTCGACCTTCAAGAAGCGGACAAGACTGAACAGATCTTCTAGACGATTGACGATCGGTGTGCCCGTGAGGACCCAACGATGCTTCGCACGTATTTCATAACAAGCTTTAGCTGTCTTTGATTGACGATTCTTGATATTGTGCGCTTCATCTAGGATAACTCGGAAATACTCGACTGAAAAGAGCCCTCCATGGGTACCACGATTACCATTATTGGCAGCGACCTGATTGAATTCGGAAAGAATAACACCGTAACTAGTTATAATAACATTTGGCGCAGTAGCAGCGTTTGCTTCACAACATAAGTTTCGTATGTTAGCTATTTTATCGCTGCCATAATAGACCATAACTTTGAGTGTCCCTGGTTTTGATGCTTTTTCGGCTTCACTTTGCCATTGAGCCAGTAATGACATTGGTGCCACGACAAGCGTAGTTCTGGGAGCACGTTCCACGGATGAGAAGTTTTTAGGAAGTCTGGGAAGGTTATTGACAGAAGCGTCCAGTAAGCTTTCAGCATCAATCTCAACTCTAGAAGTGTGAGAGTGGATTAAGCTGAGCATTTCGATTGTTTTCCCTAGACCCATTTCTGCATGAGTTAGTTTCAATCCTACATTTGTCTGTCCGAATGGGTGCTTACCATCAGCAAGAATACCTCCTAAACAATTCTGTTCTTGTACAGGAAACTCTAGTGACATCTCCCCGGAGTATGGATTTACGTAAAACTGGGGTTGATCTATAACTTCAGGGAGATCTTCTCCATCTACGTCTTTCGTAGGCCAGTTATACTCTTCCCAAAGAGGATGCATAGAGCGTTCCTTATGTTCTTGTTTTTCGTCTTTTTCTTTGCGCATCATCCAGTGTAATGCTTGCTTCTGATACTTTCGTAAACTCATAGCAAACGTCTTGGCCGGCTCCGCTTCTGGAGTATTGAAGTCAAAAGACTGTGCCTTCTTGTAGAGGGAATCTAACTGATCCTGCTCCAATTCTTCTCCATCTTCCGCATCATCTGAAGGTGGAGAAGAAGTACCACTGTTATCTTGCTTTTTAGACTGCGCAGCGTTCTGTTCCTTCTGATCTTCAACCTCTGCTGCTTTTAAAATGCCCTGGCGTTGATTCTTCACAGTCATTGAATTTGCTTGCGATGGTTGTAGGTTAATCTCCTCGAATAACCTTACCAAGGCCACCTGACGGAGGCGTAAGTTACGTTCATCTTCACTCTCTTTAGCTTCGAAAAGACCTGTATGTCGATTATTCTCTTCCGGCTTAACGAAGGCGAGGGCGTCGAAAGCACTTCGTAGCAGATAACACCGTAGTTGAAGATATATAGTATCATTAGTTCGCATCCGGTCAGGAGCAAACACAACGGACCCTTCCAATCTGCAGACCTTTTGGTCCAGGAGAGCTGAAATCCACGCAGAAGACTCGTTTTCGAATCTACCTACTTCCTCCCCATTTGAGTTGGTGAACCGCACAATGATATCTTGACGTTTATTTGATGTGTTTCTAACTGTACCACCTTTTCCTAAGCGTGTGAAAGATTTCGTCTTTGTGCGTTCGATGTTGACCTTTTCCGCATGCTTAACAAGGCCACTTCCACTTCTCGTTGCCCAGCCGGCTACTCCGAATGCGCCAATATATCGGTCCTTGGGCATAGAACGTAATTTTACCGGAACGGGAGCTACAGAAGATGACTCTCTGCGTGTAGTGCAAGGCTCTTTAGGTGGGGAAGACGCCTTTCTCCGGAATGAAAAGGAGGTTACAGGTTGTTGAGGTGCAGTTACGGACTGGACTTCATTGATTGTGTTCTTCCATGTTCCGTCTAGATATATGTTTATTGCTATAGAACAATTAGTAGCTATACTTCTGATGTGAAGAGAAGCTTTCAACCTTGTTGTAAGTCATTGCCACTTAACTCCCTCAAACGCTTAACAATGTCCTGGGAGATAGTCTCTCCGACAATGCTTGCGAGCATCTCGCTATCAAATGCTTGTTCTCTATTGTTCCGAACCTCAGCTGGGTAGAGGTGAGCGTTGCTTTCGCAATCTTGTGTGCCAGAGGTAGCATCGGGAGTAGGGGACGGGAGAGCATGAGCGTCTGTTGGAATGAAACGGTCTATGATAGGAGACTCTTCAACGAAGAATCGTCGTTTCTTGGTGGGCCGGTCGTCAAATTCAGAGAGACTCATCTTGTTGGAACAGTGCTTATTGCAGATACATCAAGCTCGAGATATTCCTTGAGAGACGCGGGTTACGCGGGTCGAGGAAAGACGCGCTTCGTATGCACTAAATTTACTCTTTTGGGATCCACGTTGTTATCGATAAGATCTCCACCCACGCGGACCCACCCTAGGAAGTTCTACCATTTGATCTGGGCTCACGAAATACAACATTTTGTGTTCCACCTACATCCTAAGCATCATCTGATAGTCACGGTATAACTGCGCCGTATAATTGTCTATGGTTTATAAAAGAGTATATGCTAGCCGCATCTTCTCTTCATCGACTCACCAAACTGTCCGGATACCGAGCATCTCACCTCAGCGCCCAGCGATGCCAGCAGGAAACGAAACGTCCAGGCCGTAGTGATGAATGCTTTGGAGGTGGATCTCTAGCAACCAACTTTCAGCGATGTATACCTTATGAGGTTGAGCATGTACCCTGAGTTCTAGAAAGATGACAGCATCATTGTTGCGGAGAACGCACGTGTATCCTGTTGAGCACGCAGACTATAACCAATCGAACGGATTATTTAAGGTATAGCTCTACACCGTCCGTCAGAAATCCAACACCCTCAATTACGAACCTGGCATGCTTGCTAAAATACTGTCATGTGTGAATGGGGAGGCGACAAAGAAATAAGTATTGGGAGTTGGTTGATCAGTACTAGTACTGCATAAGGTATTGTAGTTCGAAACCTGTATTTCTTGGAGTAAATACTTGTTTCTCCCTGTCTTTAGTTCTGGGTTTTGTAATTCGTAGTACTGGGTAGTAAGCTTGGAGCCGCCTTCTCTTTCCTCTCCTGTACGGAGGATTTATTATTCAGTAGTTGTGCTCGAGCGTACGTATAGTACCAAGGGTAATGTGAGACTTTTCAGCTATACGCGTCCCGTTAGACGTACAGTAGCTAAAGATCAGAGGTATCATAACCGCTGTGGAATGATAACAAACAAAAGTAAATCCGGTTGAGATAAGTTGCTAGTCAAGTAATACAGGTACCCGCACGTGTTCATTCGAGGATTGGTATGGAGAGATCAAGGGGTAGACTGGCTCAAGGGGTGCTCATGACCATAAAGGGTATAGTCAACTTTAGTTTATTACAAGTACCTGTACTAAAATTACAATGGGAACCGTGCCCTCGGGGAGGAGAGACTCCCAAAATATTACCACAGTGCACATTATACCCCATCCCACAAAATTATCAGCTCACCACCAACTGTTTGTCGTCCGCTTCCAATTCCTTTGCTCTAGGGGAACAGTGTGGAAAATTTACCTTGTTCCTCGAGCCCGATCTTCGCTGTTTGCTTCTCTCTATCCCAACGCCGACCTGTCGCGCAACCTTTAGAAACCTACCACCAACTACGGACCGGCCCCGCGTAAACGACCAGTAAAAGATACAGAATCACTGCGGCCCTTCAAGAGGACTACTTCACTCTTTCAGAAACAATTCAAGTCCAACCCGCAGAGCGCGCTGTTCTGATCCCCTGGACATTTTCCCTTCCACCCCCTCAATCAGCCTCCTCCCTTCCTGGACTTCAACTAAAAGCTCGAAGCATCAGTGAACCACAAGATCTTCCATAAACTTGAATATTCTCTCATGAGACCTCTAAGATGACACGACCCCAAATTATTCGAGCCGGTTAGTTGCTTTAACATGGACCAGCATCTTGACTTAGCTAATTGTTTGCGCCCTGAATTAGACACGATCGATCTCCAAGACCAACATTCGCCCTCAGCTCAAGACCACAGCAGGCAACCTAATCACCCAGCCCCTCTCGGTATCGGCCCCGCTGCCCCTCATCAAGCAGCTGCTGTTCGACACATCTCAGAAGAACGAGCCGCCGAAGAAGATAATTTGTCTAATGCCTGGCATGAGGCTGGCGCTTCATTGGCAGATAGCCCAGGGTCAGATGATGAAAGAACTTTAGTAGACAATCATGGCGGGCAACATTATCATCGAGATGAACAGGCGGTACAGCAAAATGGGGGGATGTCGGGTTCTAGAGAGGACTCAGAGATGGCAGATGATGGAGGTGACGATGACATGGATGACGATATGATGGATAAGATTTCAAGTTCTCCATCTATAGATGATGGTGGGTCTATTTTACCTTCAACTCCTACTAGGTCGACGCCATGGCCAACCCGGATATCATCTCTCACCCACTACTATTCACCATCACAGAGAACGCCTGCACCTATTCCACAACAAGACGACAATAATAATTCTTCACCATATGTATCCACACCGACACACTTGCCCCTCTATTATGATTCCAACACACTCGATCCAACATCGGGAGTTGCTGAGGGTCATTTTCTCTTTACGTTACGCAGTAACGACTTCTACATATCCACTTTCTTTCATCTATCCACCACCGGAGGTTCCACCATCAGATCCCCAGAATGGATGTGGTGAGTATTTCGAGGATATAGGCCAGGATTGGGATGATTATTTCGACGACCCCAACCAGGAGCATCAGCAAAGGGGCAAGGATAATGCTAGAGGAGAGTATGAGGAAGATTCTGAAAGAAGGAACGAATAAGAACTCCCGAAAGAGCTCGAGAGTGAATTGAGGGAAGAAATCAATGGAGAAGTTGAAGAAGCATCCATGGAAAAAGTCGAGAAAAATGATGAGGATTACCAAGGGATCCAAAAAGGAGAGAAGTTATATGAAGAATCATCTAACCTTTCTAACTATAGACCTGACGAAACTGGTGCCACCATATGTGCAGAAAGCTATCTTCAGGGATAAGTCAACCTTTAGCATCAACTCTTATCTTACCCCATTTTAGTCCTGGACTTTCGTGATTTAGATAATTTCAATCAGATGGACCTCTTACCGGATGATCCTCTCCTAGATAATAGTTTTGATGACTACTCATTTGGAATGTTTCGGCCACATTCTCTCTCAGATTCCGACAGATGGGAAACCGAAAGCTGGGAATCCGAGGATAGTGACTCCACCCCGGTCTTTTTTTCTGATGATCCACGGTTTATTGACTCTGGTTGGGGTGGCGAATGCTTACAAGAAGCAGAGGATATCGATTTCGAGTTCGTCTACGCACTACATACCTTCGTCGCGACGGTTGAAGGCCAAGCGAATGCTACAAAGGGCGATACTATGGTATTGCTCGATGATAGTAATAGCTACTGGTGGCTTGTGAGAGTAGTTAAGGACGGTAGTATTGGTAAGCTCTGAAGCTGCCCTTGATAGGCCGATCGTAAACTCATAATTATCAGGTTATCTACCGGCCGAACACATCGAGACCCCAACTGAACGGCTTGCAAGATTGAACAAACATAGAAATATAGATGTAAGTGCCCGTCCACCCTTTTTACTAGAGCTCAAGCTGATAATTATTCCCCTAGTTATCGGCCACTATGCTTGGTGACACTGCAGAGAAGTCCAAGAACCCCTTAAAAAAAGCTATGCGGCGACGAAATGCTAAGACTGTCGTTTTTGTGGCACCGACATATTATGAGCCTTCTGATTACGACTACTCCTCAGATGAGGATGAAGAAAATGATGAGCTTTGGGGTGGCCCTCAACCACAGGAGCAAGAAGCTCATTCTAATCAAGAAGCTGAACAGGACGAGATCACCAGCGCGGAGCCTCAGAAAGCAGCTACTATAAAAGATAGCAAAGCTGACGCGAATATCTTGAATGATACTGAGAATAAACCCAAGGATGAAAATGGCGAAATGGGTGTGCGCACCAGCAATGAGATGTTCGATCGAGAATGTAAGTCTGATGACAGTTTGACAATCTACCAGTTAATTAATTCGATATTAGACAATAATCATGGCAAGTCGCGCATGGGGACTGTCCGCAACACGGATTCATTCTTCAAAGATGACACCGTTGAGACCCGGAAGATCACACTTACACCAAATATACTCCGCGATGACTCTAGTGGGTCAATACCTCGTTCTAGTGACAGTAAAGAGAGGAGTGCTAGTTTTGATAGCTTGGAAAAGGCTTCTGTAGCCCCAGAAAAGGAAGATAAAAAGCGGAAAGAGAAAAAGTCGGGTATGCTCAGTGGATTGTTCAAACGGAAGGAGAAAAAGGCGAAATCAGGAGCTGCTGACGGGCCGAGCTCTGAAAAACAATCCGAAGAATATGCTAGAGAGTCCCCGACCAAGTTCTCCTCTGAGGAGAACTCCCCTATTGAACGCGTTTCTACGTCAACCTCAGACACCTTAGGAGAGAGGACAGATAAGCCGCAGAGACATCCTAGCAAAGGAAAGCTTCAAAAGGCCCACCCCGAGTCTATCCTAAAGAGCCGATCTACAGTGCAACCAACAGATGGTCCAAGAACTGATTCACCGGCGCAAGTCACAACAGGCCCCTCCGCTCCGAATGGTGCGCCTGCAAGTTCAGCCGGGACTCTTTCGCCAGAGGTTCATCCAAAACCCGTTCCGATCTCACAATATCGGCGTTCAGCAGATGCGCAGCAACAGAAAGGCAAACCTAGGATGGTTCTCGATGTATCTGACTCTGATGGTTCTCCAGATAATCAAACGACGACGAATCCCTTCACCAATCCATCTTACCAGGAACAACAGGGCCCGACATCGCAGAGTGAAGAAGACAGAGCGGAGCGACTGTCTGAATCTCCAGTGGAGATCTCGCCAGTTGATAACGATCGAGCTCCGGACGCACGGCGACCTCCGGCTCTAATGATTGATACGTCGAGCCAAGAAGAACCCGAAATATCCCCTGTTTCACCCGCATCGACTTCATCACTGCTTGAGATTTCCGCTCCTCAGTCAACAGACTTAGCGTCGTCATCATCTTCAGGAACAGTAACTGGACCACAGTCGACCGCTCCTAGTCAACAACAAAAGGAATCATATACATTTCCACCTGCTCCTAATCGTTCTCCGCCACAACCACAACAAGCTCCTATTGCTCCCGTACAGCATCCTGCGCCGTCCCCATCACCTCCGCCTTCAGTCTCTGTGTCATCTACATCGAATAGCCGCAAGGAGTGGTCTGACTCCTCTTTGCGACATTACTTAGATGACGGATCCGAAATCCGCGATATGTTGCTACTGATACGTGACACAAGTGATTTCGTACCCGTAGGTCCAAATGATCCCCTTGCTACCGCGATGTTCGGGGATGAAAGAGCACGTGTAGATGCAATGCAGAAGGATCTCGATGCTATGATGAGTGGGCTAATGGGACGGAAGAGATTGAAGAAGAAAACTAGTGCTACTCAACACTCGATCCCGGTACGGGGAAGGAGTTAAGGCGTCATGAGGATGATGAAACAATTATTTTTGGTTATGGAGTGAGTGATATGTCTGGAGTTTCTTTTTGGGGGAGTCTTATCAATTTCAATGCCTGAGCAAGGTAATGCTCTATATTCGGAATGCAGCAGGTGTTTTCTTCCTTCGATGATCCGGCTCTTCAAGCGGATTCGGCGGCTTCATTTTGCTTTTCTTGGTCTGCGTTGTAGGATCTCTGTACGATTGAGCGGGACACCTGGCTGATACTGTATATATGATGGGAATGATAAATGAGCCAGTTGATTCATCACATTTCGAAACGGGGAACATTCTTTTTATGCCCGGTGTATCATACCGGGTTTCTCTAGTGACTGAACACGAGCAAGTATACTAATCATCGTCGTCCTCCTCATCCTCATCATACACAGAATCCCTCGCTCTCGCATCCTCCAGCTGCCTCTTCATCCCCTCCAACACCTTCTCCAACCCCCCTTTCAGCCTCGAAATTCGCACATTCCTTACCCGCTCCTCCATCTCCGCAATCTTCCCTTCCAACTCCCTCACCTCCACATTTCCACCAATCTCATCCCCCTCCCCTTCCTCCGTTCCTCGCCTCTTCTTCCCTCGCATATCCTCAACCTCCAACCCCCTGCCCCAAACCCGCGCAAACTCTCCCGCCATCCTCCACCCCCCGATCGCAAACACCACCTCCTCGAACCCCCAGTCCTCCCGTCCCTTCCCCCTCCGTCGCGGCTCCCCACAAAGCACTTTCCGCCACGCGCGGGCGACCTCCGGGACCGGGTTCCTATAGGCCCCGCACCCCCAAGCACCCAGGACGATTTGTTTAGACCCCCGCGTGGACAGGATACGCAAGACGGCGCGCATTTTCGCGTGTACCGTTTCCCTATCCGCGGGATTCGTATATCGCATCTCTGTCCTTACTTCCCCATCCCCCGGCCCATCTCCCTCTTCAAGATCCGGAAATCTCAACGCCCCCGCACTAACAACATCGACCCATCCCACCTCCCTCCTGTTCATATCCCTTCCCCCCTCGTCCCGAAAGACAAGGACGTCGGACGTCCATACTGCCCCTACGTCTGGGAGTCTGTAAAACTGATCTTTTAGAGACGGGAGCAGCGTCGTGCGGAGACAGAGCTGTTCCTCCTGGGCTGATGCGCCGGCGAGGACTCCGCCGCCGGGGGAGAGGGGGGAAGCCATGTTGAGGATGGCGACGTTCTTGGTGGGGGTTTTACGGGGGTTTGTGGGTGGAGAGTGGGAGAAGGAGAGGGCGACGGTTAGGGTGTCCCCGCATGCGATCCTGATTTTCGTACCTCCATTCGCGTCTTTAACCCCATCCTTATTTCCTTCTCTGTCGCCCTTGCCCGAATCTCCCGCTTGAGCGGACTTCCTGCTCACGGCAGGCGGGTCGACGATCAATTCGGCGCCTTCGACGCCCCGGCGCGCGCGCGGATACGAGACCAGCAGCGCGGGTATCGTTCTGTTAATCGTTGCTCTGGCTAGTTTGGTGCGAGCTTCTTTGCGCTGGGAGGCTGGTGGGAGGCCGAGGGAGGGTTGGGTGCGACCCATGGTGTTTCCCGAGGTGGCGTTCTACACAGACTGCTTGATTTCAGGAACGAGGTTAAGGGATGCTGAGGTTTGAAGGATCTTAGATTTTGCGAGGCGAATTGCCTGGTGAGAGTGTGGATGTTCACATTGTGAGTGGCGATGGAGTAGCATTGGGGTGAGATGGGAGGACAATGATGGCAACCCAAGATGATCTAATCTAATCTAAAGACCCTTGTGGCCGATCTGGACAGCACTGACCACTCGATTTTTTACCTACTCTGACCATTCCTTGAACGCCTTCTGTCTCTGTCTCGAGTTCCAGTTCAATGTTCTCGAAATACTATCGATCCAGTCTGCCCTCTTTCTATCTAAGGGTAGCACGCTCGGGAATGGATATCTCGACGCTGAAATCGTTACATAGTCGCCTGGACATAACTCTACACGATCCCGGCCATCGAAACTGGCCCACGAGCTCGTTCGCGCGTCGTATGGGACACCAGCGCGTAAAACGATGGTATCGGGGAGAATAATCGGTCGGAAGGATAATGTGTGTGCGCATATAGCAGTGACAAGAATAACGGGATTGTCAGGATGACATAGAGGACCACCCGCTGCGAGGTTGTAGGCAGTTGAGCCTGTGGGTGTCGCGACACAGACGCCGTCAGCTTGGACTGAGGTGAAGAACTCTTCGCCACCAAAGAGGTCGATAGAGGACATTGTGGGATTTGGCCCCCGGTCGACCACAACTTCATTGAGGATGTTGTGCGTTCCATCCGGCTTATGCGTATGATCGTTCTCCTGCTCTGGCCCTACGAGCTCATTCACCAAGTCTCGCGTTTTGCTTTCCCCTCCGCGATGTTGGGAGCGCATAACCGTAGCTTCGAACCGTAATCTGAGACTTACCGTTATACCTTCCGAAAACGCTCGAGTGAGTAGTTGAGGATAGTTGTCAAAGTCGAACTTGGTCAGAAATCCTAGGGTGCCCATGGAGAATGCAAGTACCGGCGGTACGACTCGTTGGAAAAGCCAGCTCGCGTATAAGACTGTGCCATCCCCTCCGAGCTGTCATATTCAGTATGCACAGTATGAGTACATGAAATACAAGGACTTACAGCTAAAACAATATCGAATGTTTGCGGTTTGTTTGCACATAGTTCGTTATTCCAGAACTTAAGCCGGCTGCCATAGGAAGTATTCTTCTCTCTCAAACCATCGGCATCGAAGATTTTGTTTCTCTCAAGCGTATTTTCGACATATCTAGAGGCCACATATCAGATAAGAATGGCTGAACAATTGTCATACTAACACGTTATACGAGGGATCCTTGTCCATCAACCATCGCGCGATCTCCCTTGTGTCCTTAATGAGATCCTCATCATGAGCTTTGGCGAGAATAAATATATTCCGCACGTCTACTCTCAACGCCAGATGTGCAAGTTTTTTTGCAAGTTCACGAATTCCAAAGGCCATATCCGATATTTGCTTCTTTGTAAGCAATCTGGAATGTAATCCTGAATTGGGTGGACGTTCGGAATCCTTATCCACCCTGCGCTCGGCGGCAAGCCTCTCATAGCTCGGTCTTTGCTCTGGCGTGAAAATTTCGTATTCATCGTGGCCCTCTAACAGATTGTGAACGAAACAATTGGTCGGTCTGGAATTTTGTCCATTCAACTGGTCTACAAGGGAGGATTTTCTGCGACGCGCCTCGTCCTGGTTGAACGTAACCTTCAAACTGTCAGTTTATATTATATCGTCTCTTCTATCTCGAAGGTGTTTACCTCTAATGCGCGCTGGATCTCCGCATCACCAGCCTTCCCTGCTTCATTGACTCCCTCAGAGAGGCTGTTAGCTTGTAACTCATCTGGCGGGGTAGACATGAATGTCTTTGGTGGGGTAAAAGTACCTGCATTGGATCACCTTGATCTTTAGGAGTGAAAGACATACTTGCGAGCTGTTGAATGAAGGGTTTTAGGAAAAGGTACAAAGTAGGAGATGAGACGCGACTTAAAAAGACGTGTCGCTTATAGTGTTGGGCCTTGTGGAAAATAATTCCATCCGCGGTCTTGCAATTATGACGTTGCTATCCTTGAGCTCGGACACGTACTGTACGACTAAAAAAACTCCAAACTTCATTCCATTATACTGATTCAAATATTTTCGCTCCGAAAAGAAGAATTATGAGGGACGGACTTGTGAGAAATCAGGAGTTTATCTACCAATGCAATAGAGCTATAAAGCTATCTAGCTGTGGTGCAATGAGTTACTACTGCATGATGTGTAAGCTTTCCTAATCCCGTTCCCTCACCTCAACCAGACGTAGATCTCCGAACACAATATATTTCCAATTGAACAAACAACATGGATAATATTAAAACCCAGCAGGCCGATGGGTCCAGTGGTGGTCAATCTTTATATCCCGTTCGTTTATGGGATCCTCCTTCCCCTGAAACTGCCACAGCTCGTATAATGTGGAACTTTATGCAGGAAGTGAACAAGAAGTATGATCTGCAATTGAATTCCTACAAAGATCTTTACTCCTGGTCAATTGAGAATATAGCTACATTCTGGGGAGAAGTATGGCACTTTACGGGTATCAAAGCATCAGAGTCATACACTGAGGTTAGCATAATCAACATTAGCATTTCCGGGTAAGATACTTATCAAAGTAAGGTATTAGATGAATCTGTGCCAATTTTCCCTCGTCCAAATTTCTTCAAAGGTGCAAAACTCAATTTCGCGGAGAATCTCTTATATCCTGCCCCGAGTCCCTGGCCTCATTCACTGGCAATTATAGAGGTTACCGAGACCGAAAGGAAAGAATTCTCTTGGGATGAACTCCGGAATCAGGTTCGGCTATGTCAAGGGGGGCTTAGAGCAATAGGGGTGAAAGAGGGAGATAGAATTGCTGGATATGTTGCTAATCATACTAATGCTCTTATCGCCATGCTAGCGGCCACCTCTCTAGGAGCTATCTGGACGGCCTCGAGTACAGATACTGGTCCGACAGCAGTGTTAGATCGACTAAAGCAGATAGAACCTACAATTCTCTTTGCGGATAATGCATCATTCTACAATGGAAGAAACCATCCAGTACTACCAAAGGTCGCCGAGATTGCTGCTTCACTCCTTACACTCGAAGCAGTCATTATCCTCCCGTCCACCTCATCAATGGATGTAGACCTAAATTCCATAAACCTATCCTCAGGATCAGTGTACGATTATCACTCCTTCATATCCCAAGGGACGCCGTCCTCAGAACTGAACTTTGCCCAACTATCACCAGATCACCCTGTCTATATATTATACAGCAGCGGCACAACCGGTGCCCCCAAATGTATCGTTCACAGCGCTCTCGGCACCCTAATCCAGCACAAGAAAGAGCACGCGCTCCACTGCTCCATATGGCCCGGTGCTCGACTCTTCTACTACACCACCACAACATGGATGATGTGGCACTGGCTAGTCTCCGGCCTCGCCAGCGGCGCAACCCTAATCCTGTACTCCGGCTCTCCCTTCCGATACCGCTCCTCAATCCCCTCCCCAGATCCCTCCAACTCCTCCTCAACTCCCACCTCCACCCCCGACGACCTCGCGATGCCCCGTCTAATCTCCGAACTGGGAATCACCCACTTCGGCACTTCAGCAGCCTACCTCTCCCACCTGGAGCAAAAGTCCCTCCTCCCCGTCGCCACGATCCCAATGCCCACCCTGAAGGCGATTTACAGCACCGGCTCCCCCCTCGCCCCGTCCACCTTCGCCTACGTCTACCGCGCCTTCCCCGCGACCGTAAACCTCGGCAGCATAACCGGTGGCACGGACATCATATCCCTCTTTGGGGCATCGTGTCCCCTCCTCCCCGTCTACGCCGGCGAAATCCAATGTCTCGGCCTCGGCATGGCCGTGCGCGTTTACGACCCTGACGGCAACGATATCACCGCCACGGGCGATGAAGGCGACCTCGTCGCCGTCCGCCCCTTCCCCTCGCAGCCGACCTCGTTCTGGGGCCCGGACGGAAGGGAGAAGTACCGCGCTAGCTACTTCGACAGGTTCGAAGGCGTGTGGCATCATGGGGATTTCGTCCGCGTCAACCCCACCACCGGCGGCCTCGTTATGTTGGGCCGTAGCGATGGCGTGCTTAAACCCGCTGGTGTGCGCTTCGGGAGCGCAGAGATCTATAATCTCGTTTTGCGGCATTTTGCGGGTAGTGTCGCGGATGCGCTTTGTGTGGGTCGTCGGCGCCAGACGGATGTTGATGAAACGGTGGTGCTGTTTTTGAAGATGGAGGAGGGGAGGGCCTTTGATGAGGAGCTCGTTAAGGAGGTTAAGGCGTGTGTGAGGAGGGAGTTGAGTGCGAGACATGTGCCGGGTGTCGTGGTAGAGTGTACGGAGATTCCGGTCACCAGCAATGGGAAGAAGTGAGTATCTTTTCGGACTGATTGTTATGTGAATTTGCTAACCATTCGATAGGGTTGAGGGCGCGGTGAAGCAGATTTTGAGTGGATTTGATGTTAAGACATCTGCGTCGGTTGCTAATGCGGAATGTTTGGACTGGTACCGTGAATGGGCACGGACGCACTAATGGTTCCTCTGGGAGTAGTATGGTTCTCGGATAGACGATCATATTATAGACTTGGGTGAGAGATGCACAAGTATACATACGTACATACAGAGAGAAGATGACATTAAGACCAGTATATTACACTTTTTCCCATTTGATTAGGAAGACATGAGTTCGACCAGGAATTCTCACAATATCGATAGAGATTCGCATATACGACATCTATGACGCATTCTTCATTTCTCGTAACTTCGCCATCACACCAATGGGATCATTCTTCCCGGTGGCTTTCTGCATTTCCGGGTCCTGAATCTTCAATCAGTATTGCGCATGTCCATTCAACCTCGAAAATACCTACATCAACTCTCATAAACACATTGTGCGCCTTCTCATCCCCGATCGTAAATTTCCCCTGAGTCTCCTTGTTGCTGTTTGCAAAATCTTGCAGTTTCTTGATAGCGGCATTTTGGGAGACGGTGACGCCGAATTTGACGTTTCCCTTCGTGTACTCGTGACCGGGCTATCAAAAGTTAGACGAATAAATACGGGATGGACAGCTGGGTATGTACGTAGACTTTGGTATCGTCCGGTAATGATGCGAGTGTCTCGTTGAGCGCTTTGTGCATCTCTTCCGCCGTCCCCTCGAAAAAGCGACCGCATCCTGGACCTTGTGTAAGACATCTTTCCTAGAACTTTTGTGAAAATATGTGATAGGTACCTCCTATAAACAATGTGTCTCCGGTAAATACTGCTCTATCCTCGCCGTCTTCGAAGAAATAGCATATACTGTCTTGGGTATGGCAGGGTGTGTGCAGCGCTCGGACCTTGATGGTATCTCCTATGGTGAACGTAGAGTTGTGTGGAGGGGAGTTAGAGACTTTGGCGCAGTCTTTGCCACCAACGATGGGTAAGGGATAGTGTTTGAGCTAAGATGAAACGATATCAGTAATGAACGATGTGGTATTCTGATATAGGGCACGAACGATTTCTGTATTACCACCTGCATGATCATGATGACTGTGATTATTAGTCACATATTGCGGTTTAGGGGGTATTAGACATACTGATGTGTATTTATGATAGTTGTGAGCTTGATCTTGCCGCTTTCCGTCTGTTCTTTTAGGACTGGAAGAACCCTATGACGCATCAATACCGGTTTGAGAAGACTTCTTAGAGCTTCAAAATAAAGCAGACGAATCAAACATACTCGGGAGGATTCGCAGGATCTATCACCACAGCTTCTTTCGACTTGTCATCGCTCACAATATAAGCGTAGTTGTTCCCCGACCCCTCCCCTGCATCGTGTCAACCACTCCTATTAAATTAAAGTGAGGTAAACTCACACATTGGAATGGATTGTATATGCATAGGCCGGGAAGTGACTAGCTATCAGATCATTAGCTATTCAGGAGTCGTTTACCGTCTTAATCTCATGGTTGTGCTTACAGAGCTAATAGGCCTAGTAGTGGTTGATCTGAGGAGGGTACGCTGAATCAATGGTGAAAGAAAGCTCATCAGGAGGATTAGTGGTATACTGGTGATAATAGATCTTAAATTCACGGTCTGGCGCATATGTTTAGAGATAAAAAGCGGAGAGAGGAGAGAGCTCAACATGACGTGCATCGGACTATCGGACTTAAGATCTGCTTATTCAGCAAAATATTCCCTTTCACGTATGTTCATGTCAACATCCTTAGAGTCATATCGACTTGTCCTCTCATACTATACTATACATCAGAAGAAATAAAACCCAGTCTCCAAATCACAGCACTAACGGTGAGATTTTGGTGTTTGTCAAGTCTGGTATTTGCATCGAGATAGTTATCTTAAGGGGCGGATACAAGACTGATGAGCTTCGAAAGAAGGAGGAAAGTTACCAAGCTTTAAACGTATTCTAAGAGCTTAGCTGCTTCTATACGTATTAATATAATTGAGCATTCAAGGCTTCAGTGGTTAAGATGAAAAGAAAAGATCGAGATAGTTGATTACATCCGCAAGGCTGAAGCGGCTGACACTTTGAATACAGGTACAGAGATATACAACATCCTATTTGTATGCCGTGGATAGCGCTTCTTCGCGTTGTTTATCATACAATCTCCTTTAAGTAATTAAATTTCTCTTATCAATTCGAAGAATACCTGATGAAGTAAGACGTGCGGCTACAGGAAAGCTTACCTTTTCCACCACCAATACCGTATGAACAGGATGCTGTATAATATATTGATTTCTCCCAATCAGACAGACGTGGTACATTGCAATGGCCGGACGTATTAGTTCAACCACCTGGTTTTCGTTCGGACACCATAGAACCAGAATGGGATTTTTTTCAGGACCATTCGCCGGAAAATCTGGATATCCCTGTGTGAGATGAGAAAGTGGAGGTAATGCCTTGATTCTATTTTGTATGAGGTTAAACCCGTCGTAACTACACGATATCTATTAAGGTATCGTTGTAGATCAGCTTCTAGACAATTCAGCTGTTTTTAGTCCGTATCTTATTTTACATACCCTTCCAGCTTCTCTAGTTTATACTAGACGAGCTAAGATAACCGCTAAAGAAATATTAGATAACTATATAACTATATATATGTATCTAATAACTCCGTGGGCTACTTAGTCCATATAGTACAATGATCGTCTCGGCACTTGACTCTGAGCTGTACTGGAGATATCGGTTGGTGTTCAGAATGATGTAAACGGTGGTTTGTGGAGAGATTCGTGTAGCACGCCGTATAGACGCCGTTCCAGAGGCTCGTTGTGGCCATTGAAGAGGCCGAACCGATGGCAGTTGACGTGGCTGAACAGATAGCCGAAGACGTGGCCCGAAGACGAGGCGGATCAGATGGCCATAGATCAGTTCGTACAGATAGCTGTTAACGAGGGTAGTTTACGTCGTATACGACGAGCTAATTCTCGTGGGTTAAATGGTGCCAAATAGACAGAAGCAAAAGTACCCAGTTCTTTTACATCGTTAGATACGAGGCGTCAAACCCGATTCTTTTACACTTGCCAGCAACGGAAGACAGTAATAAGGTGACAGCAGTGTTCACGTACGTACTTAGAATATAAGGCAAGCCGGGCTGATAATTATAAGATGAAAAAATTGAGATAATGCCTTGATTCTATTCTGTATATGGTTAACCCGGTGTTAAATACACGAATTCTGCCAAGGTATCGTTGCAGATACGGTAAGTTTCCTAGCCTGATATGGTATCTCCATGTCCCTCAAACGAAACGTCGCCAAATTCCGCCGAAAGGGGTGCACAGATTGAAAGCGCTCCTTCAGATGCAGTTTTCCCTTTTCCTATCATTGAGGACAAGCCTAAAGTAAACAAGCCTAAAGTAGACAAACGCAAGAGGTATGCATAGTAGCCTTCGTGCTTCTGGACAATCTAACCGTCTATCTAGAATATCCGACACTGATGACGTTGAATTAGATAGGCCTAAATTGTCGTAGAGACAACTGAATAGATATGAGGGCCCTGAAAAGGATTGCACCCGGAAAAGTGCCCGTGGTTTCTTCCGCTATGATCACTTGAAGCTCCATTTCTTCCAAAATCATCAAGATTGTAATCTCGAGTGCGGTCGAGGGGGTGGCAAAACTTTCACCTCTCTCCATCTCTGGGCTGTTCACGGGAGATTCAATTCGAGCGGAGGACTGCATGGAACGCTTGGTAACAGTATTTGCCGACAGACATTTTGCCCGGTTTCAAACCGCCTAACATTTATGCAGAGGGAATCATTGAACACACATATCATTGAACACATTACCCAGGGGCTTTCAACTGCGCAGCATCGTGCTATTCTTGATGCTGAAATCGATCCTACGACTGTTGACATCGTTTGTCCCTTATGCAAAGGAAGGTCAACCGATTTCGATAGGTTTCTATTTCACCTTGATGCTCACTTCATCAACGGTCTCGACGATCTGACGCATCATCGTACGCTCAGATAATATGAGTTGATTAGATCTTGGGATATGTTAGACAACGAGCAATCCTCGGGCCCGTGCCCCGGGCACGCAAATTGCGATGGGGCCCGCTGGTCTCATGGTTTTCTGTATGCCCCGTATCCAGACATCCACAGTTACCGGGAACGGATCCTTAACCTGGACCCGGATTTCTACACGCATCCCGTTTTCGATGACTTGAGAGCTTGCCATCAACCTCCCTAACGCTCACGACTACTAATCTAGGATATTCAGTAACTCGAACGTCCATCCTACCATCAACTAGCAAACCAGTAAAGGGATTCAGAGGTTGCGAGTGTTAGAAAGGATGATTCTGATTGAGGACTGGATTACTACCTATTTCACTACTCTCTTTTATTGTTCCAAGTTCCTGCTTCCAGTTTCCACCACCAAATTGCTCCAATCTTCTTACCTTTTTTATACTGAAAGATCCACGGTCTCCCATCTCATTTCTATCCACAGCAACATCTTTCTCCTCAGATTTCCTCACCACACTCTTTTGTACCGAACGATTCACGGCCTTTCATCTAGATAAAATATAAACCCCACGCTCCTTAAAAACCTCATCCCAAACCGTACCCATCGTGACACCCACCACCTGCACTACCAGAACACCAACCACTCTATCGAAACCACTGACCATCGAGAATCCCCCATGACGGACGAAAAGCCCCTCCCACCACGCATGTCCATAAACATCATAAACGCCGCATGGCCCCCATCTCACCCTAAGCAAACAAACCCCTCCCCCTGTACCTCGTACACCCTACCATAACCCCCATATAACGTTATCCCCTTAGACCTCTCCTCATCAACATTTAAACTGGCTCTATAAAGCCTCAGATTTTGAATAGGGATCTTCCCAAGCATCCCCCCCCCCCCCGTCTTGCAGACCTATGGACCTAAGGACTCCCTCGTATTTTGGATCTTTCCGATTGTTATACTTACGCTTCTGCTATTTGACCTTCTCCCGTATCCGAACCCATTCCCCCCCCCTCCCCCCCGAAAAACAAACAAACAAACAAACAAACTCTCCAGAAACCCTTCCCACTATCAACAGCCTCCTCATGAGATCCTCCCCCACCAGAAACCCCCTCCCATCCACCCTTCCCCCTATCCGACCTTCTCTCCTGTTTAGCCTCCCCCCTAAACACCATATTCCCCACCGGACCCGGCTACGGCATAACAATATAATATTACACACGGGACACGGTAAAGTTAAATATATCACCCCCCCCCCCCCCCCCCCCCCCCCCCTTCCTCTCTATGCCCCGCATTAAACCCTACGGAAGGCCCCCGAACCTATACTCTAAACTCTATATTCCACACGTCCCAAATCCATCACCAATGTTTCAACATCTCTTCCATTCTCTATCATGGGCTGAGATGACGATCGATCGATCGACTGATTAACTAATTGATTGGATTAATTGATTTATATCCTGAGATATCTACCTTAGGTAATCGTATGGTATCATATATGCTTGAATGTAGTAAAGTATGTACTTCCTTCCTTCCTATCTCGTCCACTGCCTCACTCCCCCTTCCGTTCATTCAATATACAATAAAGGACAGGAGGAGCAACCGCATGATCGCTCCTTCCCTTTCCCTCTCCCCTTCCCAATCCGTCCACCTCACTGCCATTACAATTAAATGACACCTCAACTCATCCTCCCCCGCCTTGAGCATTCTCCATCCTTCAATAATTCAATCTACCCCTTCCCCCACCCCTCCACTATGGTAGGTAATTCCGTCCCTGAGGTATCTTCTATGCCAACCCAAAATTCCTAATGCTATATGTATCCCAACCTGAATTCTAAAAAGGAGAGTCATGACCCACAGGATCCATATTCATACACTCATTAAACTAAACTTCACCTCCCAAACACCAATTACCAAACACAAAATCGCGTACCAAAATCCCGCCATGCAGCCCAAATTTTTTCAAATAAACAGAAAGGAAAAGAGTAGAGAGCCCACCAATTCATCTCTTGCAGATCTTATACCAAGATAGCTCCAACGAGACCAACCGCGGCGCCGAAACCCAGTCCCACAGCAGCAGTAGCTCTCGGGCCGGCACCGGTCTGGACCGCGGGCGTCCCCGTCGCC
Source organism: Patellaria atrata CBS 101060 (assembly GCA_010093705.1). Classification (NCBI taxonomy): domain Eukaryota; kingdom Fungi; phylum Ascomycota; class Dothideomycetes; order Patellariales; family Patellariaceae; genus Patellaria; species Patellaria atrata. The sequence goes on from MU006097.1 coordinate 512,439, forward strand.
GACGAGCTCTCCGCCGCACCACCGCCGCTTCTCGTCCTGCTGGCGGCGACGTACGCATACTCCGTCACCGTGCCGACCTGTCCATTCGGCAGTGTCGTGGTCTTCAGCACGGCAGTCGTCACGTACCCGCCCTCGGGTGTATAAGTCGTGACAAATGTGCTTCCTCTGCCGTCTGTCGTCGTGATCTCTTGCCCTGGTTGTACGTCAGAGATGGTGAGTGTTTCTCCGCCGGAAGCGGTGAGGGTGATGTCGACGCCCGCGGCGGGGCGGGTGACGAGGGAGGTTGAGCCGGCGGCGTCGGTGGTCGGGACGATGATGCCGGGGCGGCGGGTTGAGGTGACGATGACGATGCCGGAGGAGGTTCGTGTGATCGGAACGACGACCGATGCGGTTGGCTCGGGGATGGGGGTTATGGTATCCTCGGGAGGAGGAGGAGGAGGAGCTGTTGTGGTCTCTTGGGGAGGAGGTGGAGGAGCACTGGTGTCTTCGGGAGGTGGAGGAGGAGCATTGGAGGTGCTATCTGGGGGTGGTGGGGCGGGCGTGGTATTGTCGTCAGGTGTGGGCGGTGATGAGGTTTCGGTCGGAGGTGGTGGAGGGAGTGTGGATGTAGGTGACACTACAACGGTAGTGGTTTCAATGACGGTATTTCCACCATCATCCGTCGTCGTCACAGGCGGTGGGGGTCCCACGGTTGTGTTCCCACCAGTCTGATCCTGCCGTTTTGCAAGATCTAACTTCGCAGCTGCAAGGACCGCGGTTGCGAGAGGTGGATTTTCCTTGTGAACGGCCTTGACTGCCTCGCGCTCGCGCTCATAGATCCCTTCCCGATACTTTGGATGTAGGTGATCACGGAGAGCGGCGTGGAGTGAGGATTCGGGCAATAGTTCGAGCAGGGCTTCGAATTCCTGCTTCCAATTCTCAGCAGCATCCGGGAGGTTTTGCGTGCTCTCGGGTTGAGGTTGCGCGGAGATGGAACGGGAGAGGAGAGGGAGGAGAAAAAGGGTTATTTGGCGTATTGAACGCATCGTGGACGTCGTTTGAGGTGGTGTGTGGTAATGTACAGAGGAGGACTTATTAGTCCTTATGAACGTTCTTCAGATTTGCCTGGTCATCCGGTCATCAGCTCGTGATTCATGTAGAATTGATGATTTGTTTGCAGATTTAAAGCTGAAGAAAAAGATATGATAGAAGGTGAACATACAGCTCACACAAAAGCAGGTGGCTGGTCTAATCAAGTTTGAATCGGCCGCTTGCTCGATTGGCGGTTTTGGCACTGATTCGCACCGTCGTGGATGACGCGAGGCTTGATCCCACCACAACAGGAAGGGAGTATGTACAAGTCTGAATAGGATGAAGCGAATGTGATTCTAATGATTATCTTCCTCTCAGTAAATTGAAATAGAATATAGGAAGAAAGGTAGACGAGGAAGAAAAGCGAGCGTGAGGAAGAAAGAGTTTCAGGGTGGTGTTCAGTTCTTCAGTAGGAAATCGGAAAGTCAGATCCGATAGTGGAACAAGGCGGCTCAGGTGTTTCTTTTCTACAAAAGGGTCATGCATACGTAGAACTAAAAGTACGTACCTAAAACTAGTAGAAAAAGAGCCCTACGAGAAGTACTGTAAATCGGTAAGAGCGGCTTATTAGTAGCTTCTCAGAAGGGCATCTTTGGCCACTAATATCATGAAAATACGAATAGTCGGCTTCTCTTACTGTGATGAATGTTTATGTCAATTGTCAAGGCAGAAAGCCTGTCCATTTCCCTCCTTCTAGTTCTAGCCCGCCTTCTCTGCGTCAGTCTGGCATCAAGCGCACAAGCATCTCACTCACAAATCGCCGTCCACCACCTCAGAAGGTCAGACTCCGCCAAGACAAATAACAAGCATCCCAAAAAATCCATAAGCCGAACTTCCCAAAAGAATAATCTGAAACGCACGAGAGCGCTCTATCCTGTTTCTGTACAGCAAACGACGTCAAAAACAGGAACGACGCTAGACCCTTTGCCAGCGAATGTTCGACTTCACCTTAATTTGAACCGGACGCGAGACTACGCGATGTGACATCTGTCAACCGTGTTCGCGCAAAAAAAAGAGGGACTTGTGTACTGTTCTCCGTCCTACTGTATGTAGGGAGGGGGTGGGAGACAATATCGTCATCGCTATCTACTCACACACGTAGATCCCGTACAGAGAAAGTACACACTCAAAACACCGACCCTACTTTCAATTGGTCTCTTCACATCGTATTCTACCAAATACCGCTCCTTTCACCGGCACTGACTGGCCAACCGTACAGCACAAAAACGAAAGCTGATGCAGCCCCATCACGAGCGTCTCAGACCTGCAGTCGATCCGTCTCAGAGCTACGCAGCTTATCTAACAGACACGAGCGGAGTAACTAAAAAGGTATTTCGTACAATTTGCACCTATAAGCGTTCGCACATACAAAACCAAAAGAAAAATCCCCCAAAAAGATCCGCCCTCTAGAATAGTTCCCCACCCTACCACCGTATGTATGCAACCACCGCCTCGCTTCCCAAACGATCGTCGAATTTCTATTCATAGCATCCGTGTGTGGCGAGTGGCAACCCGCATCACGAGCACGAAGTGATAGTCGGAGGGAAAAAAAAGCAGGGTTGATGTACAACGAAGGCCGCGACGCCCTATATTTGATCAGTTCAAGGGTAAATAGGTACAGTAAGTATATTCTAGAGTTTCTACGAAAGATTTTATTATAGTAGTAAACATCCAATAGAACTGTACAGCACCGAAGAAGCCAAATACCAAGAGCTGATCATAGCTCTTCCTGGATTCATATCTGAGAGTCGTATGCTACTGTACTTACAGAAGGCGGGAAACCCATCAACCTGAAAGGTAAGCAAAAGTAATCGAACATAGAAACCAAAAGACCAAAAGCTCCAATCTCAAAACAGTACCGCCATCCATGATAGCGCCCAAAAGCTCCTTTTCACCCCCTATACAAATTCTACCAGGCGCAATGAACTTCCCTAGATCCCTCTTAGGTCAAGAAGTCGGTTTGCCTACTCCTTCCGACCCTCGTCACCCATGCTCACTCCACGTGGGACATCCATACTCTTTCCCCTCATCGGAAGGGCATCAGAACTTAGCATCAAGCTCGCACGACTTCCACTCGGTGGGCTCTTAGCCCGCTGCTTCTCCTCCGCCTTCTCTCGACGTTCCTGCATCTTTCTTCCAAACCATCCAAGCTTCTTCTCCGGCTCTTTATTATCCGGTTGCGCAGCTCCTGGAGTAGTCGAGGAGCCACTTATCATCGTAGCTTCAGACGCATTTGTGTAAGATGGCGTAGCGGCATTGTAATTGTTGTTGTTCTGCGCCGACTGACCATAAGGTTGTGACTCAAGCGTGAAACTCTTGCGGCCAGCAGGATCCTGCTGGCTGCCGAAGGAACTCATGCTTTGCTCAGCCTTCGAATTAGCACCGAAGTTCGATGTACTCGCTTTCGGCGTATGTTCCTGATCCTTCTTTGAGGACGAGAGTCGCCAGCGGTGTCGTCGTTCGCGCTCCTCAGGCGCGCTGCGAGTATTCTCGCCTTGCTCGTTTTCCGACTGATCGGTGAAGACGTCTGACTGACCCTTGGATGAGCTTGTTGGAGATGCACCGGACTGTAGTGTTGAGCCAGTTGCCTTCTGCGGCGTGAGAGATGACTCTGGGATCGCCGTTTGTGCGAGTTCGGGCGTCTCTTTGAAGTGACCAGAAGAATGACCGCCACTTGGAGGTAAAGGCGAAGGTGGCCCGTCGTATGATGACCCAGCTCCACTCAACGATTGTGTCGAGCTATTAGCGCTTTCATTCGCGTTTCCGGGTCCACGCTTCTTTTGGAGTTTCCTTGGCCTCCTAGGGTCCTTTTGATTCTTCTCGGTGTCGCTAGTTGATGGCGACTTGCCAAAGATGCTAGTGAAAGTCCTGGGAGGTCCACCTGACGGGCTCGGATTTGGATCAATGTTAAGGTTGGGATAGTCCGCTGGCTCCAATTTCCGGGTCGGTGTTGTTCCTTGCGGGATTGGCTGTGGTGAAGTGGCTTGCGTTCGAGATAGTTGATAAGCTTGTTGAGTTTGTGGGCTTACCTGCAGAGCAGCCTGCTGTGAAGCCTGAGTTTGCGCACCTGCGTCTGGTGGTTGGGGTTTTAAAGTCGGGGTGTCGCTCGAAGTAGATGATTCGACTTCTGGAGACGGACGGTTAGAGGTAGTAGCAGCAGAGTTTGGACTTAATGTAGTAGGAGGAGTCAACCCTGACGTGGGTGTTGGGGGATCCGATGGCTTGTTCTCCTTTGAGAATCTCGTAGTCGGTTGTATATGAGGAGATCTCCTAGAGGGGACCGTATTGCTCCTATGAACCCCCGTATTTGTGAACGCCGGAGTCACAGGGCTTGGGGCAGCCGTAGAATGTTTCGATCGCCTCGAAGATACGCTTACGTTTCGTCTAATATCACCAAACTTGCGGACACTTTCTGCTCCGGCGCTGGCGTTTGACGTAGATCTACCAAGACCTTGCTTGCGACCTGGCGTACCTGGGGGTTTACCTGAGGGAGTTGGAGGTCCACTTTGAACCTCCTCAACAGTCTTAGCATCGACAGCGGTTCCTTGCATACCTATTAGAAAGTTATCTTGATTTTCAATCAAGAAAATGAGGACGTCTTGACTCAAGCGATACTCAGATGGGGCCATGTCGTGCTGAGGATGTGATAATAGGCCAGGTTGAAAGATTGCGGCAAGATTCGGGGTTGTCATCTTGTTTTGATCCGACTTAGATGCGAATACAGCCAAAAGATCAAGGATATAGAGTAGTAGCTGCCGATTCAATGGCGGTAACTCGGTGATCAAGTGCTGATACTCCCTTATAGCTTTGTTCATATCGAAGTCACCAGTAGCTGGGGTCTGGCCCTCCATTTGTCCAACAGCTTGTGACTGGTGTCCTTTAAGAGGGTCACGGAATTGGTCATAGAACTCCAGTGGAATGATGGGTTCGGGAAGCTGGTTGAAATAACGACGAAGGATATTCGCCGCATCATGAACTGTGTAGCCAGTCCAATCCAGACCTTTCCCGTACCTATCTGGAGAATTGAATGCGGTTCTTAGCTCCTTGATGCGTTTCTCCGATCCAGCTAATCGGAAAATGCCTTCGATATCGGTAGCTACAGAAATAGATGAGTTAGTGAAAGGTTGTAGCTACATATACAGGACGTCAAAACGGACCTTTCTCCTTTAGAAAAACCCCACACTTAGCTACCACAATGGGCACGTATCCGTAAATGTAACTACGTCCTTGATCATCGTACAATGATATCGCAACATTGGCATAGCGAATGCTGGTTTGTAAAGGAACGCCAAAAATTCCAGGTTGTTCGGCTTCTACGCCAAATGTATGTTAGTAATGATCAATAAAAGATACGACTTAGTTATTTCTGAGTGACATAACTACAGTTCCAAGTAGTAATTTTCACTTCATGAGAGGCTGAAATAGAATGCCTACTATACTGAATAATGTAGAGGCATGGTAATCTTGTAACACCAACTCACCTTTCTCTTCTTCCCTCTCCTTATTTGAAGAGCTCTTCTTAAAGCCTTTCCACCAAGAAGTTAGATCGCGCTTAGAGGGTACGGCTTCGCCAGCGCCTGCGGGCGACACTGGGACTGGTTGAGGCTGGCCATGCTTGGGTCGAAGCGAAGCCATTGTTGAGGGTGCCGTGCAGCGGCTGGCGACCCTCGAGGAGATTTATACAAAATATGCGATCGCAGCTCGTGGTGGATGTTGCTTTTGCGGTGTCGAATGAGTTGTTCCCAAAATAGGTACGCGAGAGATGACGCGGGAGGTCGAGCAACTCCTAATTTGAGAAGCGTGCAGTGAACAAGGCTGCTAAGTCTCACCAACCCTTTGAGAGCTTGTTGCTTATAATGTCGTCTGTCGTCGGACGCGAATAGCGCAAAGAGGAGACGATACTGGGGTCAACTGGGGTGACAGAATGCGCGGGAGTCAATCTGCCTTGAATTGCTGCTGGGTGTGATGCGGCCGTTGACTTGAGTGGTTGAAGTGCTAGGTCAGCGAAACGCGAAGTATGCGGTTCGTGCAGGGTCGGTGGCAGTGCTTTGTCGATAAGCTGCAGGAGCGAGAGGGATACGACAGGAGGTTTATGTAGGTATGAAACACAGTTTGAGAAGAAAAGAAGGGAGAAGAAGTACGACGGTGGCCTAAGTGTCAGGTGTGGGATTTTCTTTGAAATGGCAACGATCGGTTGGAGAACGAGCGAAAAGACAGCAGGTCTGCAGGAGAGGTGCAGCAACAGGAGAGTTGAGTTGAGAAAGGCTGTCGCTTGGCGAGTGAACGAAGTGGCTGCGGAGCTCAGGTACAGTACTTGGATACCTGATGCCAAGGTATCCTCCACCCGAAAACAACAATCTTCAATTTGCAGAGTGGGTGCGAGATAATTGATGATGTTTGAAAGAGAGTAATGAGTGTAGTGCGCACAAAGGCAGATGAGTGTGGGAACGGAATAAGGAGAGATGAAGCTCAAAGAAAGGGTGAGGAGAACTGAGACTCTCGTGGTCGTGGTGGATACTCCGGTACCAAAGTTGGGAGTACTTTGTACCCTAAAAACGAACTCTACCTCCTTACGCGCATACCAAGAGATTTAGGGAACAAAATATGAGTATAAATATATACTATGGGCCTGATAATCAATTATAGTAGCATATTATAATATTATAAAGCTTTGAGGTGCAATTAGAGTGGATATCTAAACAACTATAAGCTCATCTACATATGGAAGCTTTGACCCAGAGGAGGTCGCTTCCCAAAAAGTTCGGGAGAGCTGGAGAGAGCTTCATCACATATCGTACACCATACCGAACCTTCATCGACCTCCGTGTAGTGAACAAGACACCTACTTAAGGTATTAAGGACTATACTTCATATAAGAGGGATCTAATACGAATTCCTAAACAACCTCATAATGGAAGGGTACGTCACCCTCACCCCAACTTCCACTCCATCATCCGAACTAACCTTCTCTCAGACTCAACGCCCAAGAACAAAGGGAACTCCAATCCCGCATGGAGAAGAAGCAGATGAAGGAATTCATGACGGTCCGTCTCATCCCTTCCCTCCTGTCCATCCCCGTCATCCTTATCCTCCAAACCCATGTCTAACTCTCTCCTACAGATGTACTCTAATATGGTTCAACATTGCTTCGATGACTGCATCAATGACTTCACCTCCAAGACTCTCGGCTCCCGTGAGGAAGGCTGCGTCATGCGCTGCATTGATAAGCGCATGAAGGGCTCAGAGAGGATCGGGAATCGGTTCCAGGAGCAAAACGCTGCGATGGCGCAGAGTGGAGCGTTGCCAGGGAGGTAAAGTAACAAAATAGCGAGAGGAGGTCGTATGTGAAGACAATGGGTGTTACATTATGGCAAGTCAAAATGCGGGAAGTGCTGATGGAAGAGGGAATGGCATGGAACGGCGTTCTGGCAATGTCAGTGCTGCTGGCTTGGTAGCAAAGATTGTGAGGTTTCGCATTGCTTGATCTTCACTCTTGGATGTAAACATAGTATTAGGATTCGAATATATTCTCGGGAATTCATGACATACTGACGTTCTTCTTGCAGCTGAACTTGAAATTTCTTATCTAGCTGGGTCCACATGTAAGCACTGGCCAACAAGGTATGCTTTTTTTGTTTTGGTTTAACAGTAAACTTTCTCTGCTTTTCATCATTGACTAACATGAGGATTCTATTTCTATAGTAATTTTTTCAAGAAGCAATCAACACCGCATCAGCATTCAAGCACCCATCTTGTTCAATCATCATGCCGTACTACCACGTCCTCCAACCTTTCCAGCAGCCTCCTTCTGCATGTCTGTGAGCTTGATGTCCGGTAATGGCTTTCCCTTTCCTTCAACGGGAGGTGGCATGAAACCGGTTGCTACAAGATAAGCCAAGTAGACCCCCAACTCCTTTTCTGTAACCGCACTACCTGCGGAGACGTCCTCGCCCGTCCACTTCGCGTCGGCCTTCAATGCGGTTGCGGCATTCGTGTCGGCAAGATCTGGCGCCTTAGTACCACCAGGGAGATCGGAGGTTACCATGTCGTAAAGGGGTAATCTGATACCGAAGTTAGTGATGAACTGGGAAGAAAACAGAAAGGGAGTAAATACAGAGCGTGGTCTTCCTTCTGCTGCTGCTTGCTGTTTCCAACATACTCCTCCATTCTCTGAACCCATTCCCTATACTCCAACTCGGGTACATCATACCCATACCCCCTCAGCGCCGCGCCCATATCTTTAAATGTAATTCTCGGGTGGGCCGTCACTTGCGCCACACCCAATGGCGCCACTGGAGGGTTCAGCGTCGATGCTACAACGACCCTGGCAACATGTGTAACCGGAACCTGATTAATCGTATTCTCAATTTTAGGAGCTGCCGAAAGCTGCACGCAGCCCTTAAGGAACCGCACCAGGAAGTCGTCCGTGATAGTGGCTCCACTGACTGGATCACCAAGGATGTAGCCGGGTCTGATAACGGTGCCGTTCAAACCCCTCTTACCTGCCTGGCGTACGATATATTCGCTGGCCCATTTGCTCTGACCGTAGCCGTTTCCGAGGCCTTTTCTGCTCCCTTCTAGGGGGTCGGATTCGGGGAGTCCGGCACCACCGGCTGCGAGATTGTCTTCTGCTATCTTGACGATGGAATCGGTGTCTAGAACGCTAGTTGAGCTGACGAAGCCGAATTGTTTTGGCTTACCAGATGCGCAGAGTTCAAGTGCAGCAACTGTGCTGAGTACGTTTACGTTGCGGAGGTTTGCGTACGGGTAGATCCAGTGGACTTGTGCTCCGTTGTGGATTACTACGTCCACAGTCTCCTTGAGCTTTTCCCAGACTGGCTTCTCTACGCCAATGTTGAGTTGAGTGAGGTCACCGAGAACACAGGAGATTCGGGTTCGCCAGGCTTCATCCCAGACGCCGTACGCACCGCAAGTTCTAATGATTCTTTCTAGGGCTGTAGCTTCATCTTTAGCCCTGACGTGTGCAAAAACTTTTACACCTGGTCTTAGGAGAAGATCTCGTAAGATATATGCACCCAGGAAACCGGTACAACCAGTAACGAAAACACTGAGTTCGCCGGACGGGTCCAGAATTGCGGTCTGAAACTTCCGTGGTAGCTGCTGGGCCAATTGTTCCGCATCTGTAGAATAATCGTCGTCCTGATTTTGTGCGTTGTTCAGATCCTCAGCATTATCAATCCGCAGACCAATTGGATCACGTATGCGATCAACCTCTGCCGCAAATTTTCGTAGTGTTGGATATCGGAATATTGCAGGCATTCGCACATCTGCTTCAAACTTCTTACGGACAGTACTTAACATACCCTGTGCGATCAATGAATTTCCTCCAAAGTCCCAGAAGTTGGAGTCGGGTTCCAAGGACGATTCGCTTAGATCTGGTATTAGGTCTGCCCACAGCGCAGCAATCGCCTTCTCGGTGTCCGAAAGGTTGGCGGTTGCTTCCGCTGACCTCTTAGGAGCAGCTGAAGATAGATTCGCAGGTGTAGGATAAGGGAGAGCGGGTTTATCGATCTTCCCATTTGGATTCAGGGGAAAGCGCATAAGCGGTACAAATACAGACGGAACGGCATATCCAGGTAATTTGGTCTTAAGATGCTCTCGGATATCATTCGTCAAGGACCAGAACTTCTTCAGCATTGCAGACATGCTCTCGTCCTCCGGTGCTACCTCGAGGCCATGGTCATTATGTTGAGTCGCTATCCACTTTTTGAATTGTGTGATCTCTGGTACGAAATACGAGACGAGAATGGGTTCTTGATTAGGTGTGCGTCGAAGAATCGTGACATTCTCACGCACGATCGGGTGTGCTGAAAGATGTTTGTCTATTTCACCAAGCTCTATCCGAAAACCGCGAATCTTGACCTGATTATCAACGCGCCCGGTGCATGATACGTTACCATCAGATCCTCTGACTCCCAGATCACCGGTACGGTAAAGACGATCTCGCGGCCCTAAATACAACTGTCGCCACGGTTCAGGCGCTCCTTGTGCCTGAACTCGAGCATTGTCTTCTTCTACCCATTTTTTGGGATCGAGAAACCAATTTGCGACGAATTTCTCCTTAGTAACTTCTGGCAAGCCAAGATAGCCTTCTGCAAGGCCGGCAGCGCGGACATAGATCTCACCTGTCTCGCCTACATCGCACAATCGATTTCTATCTTCTCTGTCGACTACTAACAGTTGAACTTCTTTCATCCCCCTTCCAGCGGGTACTATGTCACCGATAGTGTCGAGGAAGTTCGGATCAGAATTGCGGCTTGGGATCTCGTAGTAACTGACGGCTCTGCTCGTTTCTGTGGTACCGTACATGTTGACGATGAATACCTGGAAGAGTTAGCTGCGATGGATTTCCTCTCCTATGCCAGAGTTGCACTCCTTGATTACTGTATGTTTACTATACAGATATCGGCGAACTGCCAATTCTAAAGTACAAACATACAACTGTCACCCATGCAATGCAGGTATTTGTACAGTTGATACATGGTTGTGGTCTCAGTACTTTGTATAGTAATGCCGGGATCTTACTCAGACTAACCGTCCAGTATGCCAGGCTCACCATGAAAAGGAGAAAAGGATGGAACAGGAAAATGTACACTTACATTTGGAGCTAAGTCTTGGAGGCGTCGGCAATCCCTTTTGATCAAGATGTCCCCAACGAAGAATGAATGGTGCAATGCTGGAAATTGGGTCTTATTCTGGCCACCAACCAAGATGGAGCCCATTGCTGGAGTCAAATGCGTGATAGTCGCGCCTTCTCGGTTGAACCAGTCAACTAAACTATCATGTTGTATATCTTCCCGACTCGGAATCAGGAGTTGTGCGCCTAAGAAAAGTGGGGTAAAGATATCTCTCTGGATCGGATCGTGTGCTATGCCACTAAGCATAGTGAATTTATCTTCCGAACTTAGATCGAACCGCTCCTTCATCCAGGGGTAATAGGACGTGAGACTGAAATGACGCCCTCTAACACCTTTTGGACGTCCTTCAGAGCCAGATGTGAAACTCAATGTCGGGGTACTATCAGGACCAACTAATACATCTGGCATTTCTGATTTGAAGGGTATTTGATCTTCAAGAGCATCTTTACCATCCACCATACCACCAAGTAGTTGGCCATTTGGTAGAAGTTCAATCGCAGGAATTTCCACTTTTAGATCCAAAGTGTCGTTGATGAAATTGCGCACAACATCAGAAAGAGGTCCTGCTTCTTCAGTAGCCTAGATTATGAATCAGCTTCCAAAGTACTTACACTTTTGAAGGTCATTATACCTTTTTCAGGATACATAGAGCTCTAGGTCTCGAAACATCGAGATAGATATTTTGTCTATCTGGAGGATAAAGGGGGTCAAGCACGGAGAATGTAGCTCCACTCATCAACACACCCTAGTCGAGTCAGCGATTGATAACTTGATAATTAACAATCAGATTGTGAGTACCATGATGCATGTTGCAAGTTCCACACTTCTTGCGGCATAAATCATACACACATCTCCTCTCTCTACTCCTGATGCTACTAACTTATGTGCAATTAAGCAACTGGCCTCGAAGATTTGCTTATAAGCTAACATCCGAAAATGTAATCAGTCTAGTGTCATAGTGAATTGATTTTAAGAATACGAACAATATTCCCTTCTAGGCGGTCCAGTTTCGGTTATACAGAGCCTGTCTGGATGTTTCTTAACATTTTGGGCGAACACGTCGTGGATAGTGCCCTGAAATTCTGACCACTGAAACTTGTCAATTGAAGTAAATATTTGGGATAAAGGCTAAATGGTCTACCTTGAGATCAGACGTTGGATCTGGCAAAATATTTCCATTTACTGCCATCTTGGTTCAAAGTTTCTGGGGAGTAGATCTGACACAGACACAAAGATTCGTGAGTGAGATATATCGGATCGCACAGGGCAGGGATAGGCCCCCAAAGTCCGAAAATTCCAATTGTTCAATATATCCTCAGAAAAATATCTTCAAAAATAATGATTGCAAATCTGCACAGAGAACCTATTGAATTGTGAAACCAGTTTAGTAGAAATATAAGGAATTGGGTTAAGTTTTCATCAGAAATGTAAATGACTCCCAGTGTCCCTTCACGTCTCGTCAAAATATAAAGTCGATATCGGAGAGATACGCGAGGGAAACGGCGGAGGAGTCGGAATTACGGACGGAACATGAGCCACTCCCGAGACATTATCACGTGATACACGTGGTGTTTGACATAGAACCGCCACGAATTGTGGCTGTGATGTTCTACCTTGGCCTCCGTAATCGCCAAGCTTCTTTCGGCTAACTAGTTGCGGTGAGCTGGCCTTGTTTCTCTCAGTAAACAACAATATAATAAGGGCGGACTCCCCTCGATTTCTTCTGAGCTATCCAACATTCTCACAACCTACAAACTCTCTCCAACTCTACGATCAAGCAACAAGAATTTCAAAACAACACAACTCCTTATCAACATGGGTCTTATGTGGACGAAGCACTTTGGTGGCAGGCATGCTGGTGGAGGTACGTTGAAACGTCCGGATTGTTGATCGAGACCTATGATAGACTAACTATGCTCCTAGGTGTCGTCATCGATAAGCATGGTCCTCGCAGAGCTCCCTTCCGATTCAGTATTGGAAGATTTAGCTGTTTCCGTTAATCAGTAACTCTCTGGTTCGTAAGGAGAAAGGCGACCTCAAACCAGCTGAGGTTTGCTGATCAATTGGACTACAGCGAACGGTCTCTTATCTTTATTACCACACTCTACAAATTCTCGGTACTCCTCGATATCTCTTGATCAAACAATGATGGATTGATCCTGTTTCTGGTATTTGGCGGATCTTTTAGCAGGGCGTTACACGCTGATGGGAAATGGTAATTCCAGTGCAACGGGGGCAACGGAGGGTCTCCTGATGATATGATGTTTCTCTTTACTTCTCAGCATTCTGGCAGTATGATTAGAGCCTAATAGAGAGTATCTCTCAGATCTTTGAACTTCCTATGAACCCGCCTGTGCATCGGCAGATTGTCAGTTAGCGCGATGCCCTCAACTTCAAAATTGGCCCACTCTTTTTTTCCTCTGATACTTGCACACAACTGCCGAATATAGATAAGATATCCTAGCTAGTATGGCAAAGAGTCGCACCGCCACAGCCCAGAACCATTTACCCGAGGATTGAAGAAGTTTCTCCGATAATGATCAGCAGGTCAAAAGATTTTGAACCTTTCTAGGAATTGTGAACACACCAACACATCACCACACACTAGCAGTATGGGGCGCCAACGGTCCATTTTGATAATCAACCCTAATTCCACAACGTCTATGACTGAGGGTCTTAAACCATTAGTCGAGGCATTGGAATTTAAAGATGTACTCTCGCCACCCTTTCAAGAATGTCTTATAACTTCTTCACTAACATATGAGACAGACAGACCATGAATTCTTCACCGCGCCATCCGGGCCCAAAAGCATCAACGACGAAGACGACGCCGCCGAAAGCGCAGACCAGTGTCTCCCGCACCTCGAAAAGATAGTCGACCAGCACTCCGGCTTCCTCGTCGCCTGCTACTCCAAGCACCCGCTCGTCCCGATCCTCAAAGCGAACGCGCACATCAAGAAGGCAAGCAAGCCCGTCACCGGCATCTTCGAGGCCTCCGTCGCCGCCAGTCTCCAGCTCATCGCGCCGGACGAGCGCTTCGGCATCGTCTCCACCGGCAAGGTATGGGAGCAGATCCTAACGGACGCCATAGCGGAGTTTCTGGGCACTCAGCCCGGCGGTGGCGACCGGTTTGCTGGTGTCGAGACGACGGGGTTAAATGCGACGGAGTTGCATGATGCGCCGGCGGAGGAGGTGAAGGATCGCATGAAGGCGGCGACGAAGAGGCTGGTGAGGAAGGGGAAGGTGGCTGCGTTATGTTTGGGATGTGCGGGCATGTCGGGCATGAATGAGATGGTGAGGGAGGCGTGCGTGGAGGAGTTGGGGGAGGTGGATGGGGAGAGGATTAAGATTGTGGATGGGGTGCAGGCGGGGGTGGCTTGGTTGGAGGGAGCGCTGAGGTCAGGGTTTTAAGAGGCAGAGGAATGATATGTAATATGCAGAAATGCGATCAAAGAGACGTATCATGCTACGCTACCTTCGCCACAGTTGCCTTTACAGACTCCTCTAATGGGATGAACCCACGGCCCGCAATCGACTTGAGTAACTCTTCCGCACGCTCATTTGCTACCTTGCTAATATCATGCCCGAGTTCGGGAAAGTCATCGATGAACTTCTTTTCAGGATATAGTTTACGGAAGATAGCAAGGATTTCGTTCCAGTTATAAGGTTCTGCAAACGCAAATAAACGCTCCCCTGAAACGGTTGGATTGATCAGAGCAGCAAGATGGATTAGCGCTTGATCCTGAACTGCAATGTAGTACTCTGTAGACCTATGAGTACTGGTGGAAGTATATTGGAATTCCTGTACTTACGAGGAGGAATCGTTAGCTGCATATCCACATTCCCCAAGAAGAGGTCCTTAAGCCGTCCTACTGTCGTTGGATAGCCTTGCTCCTCTGGAAACAAGACCTCACCAAAGTTGGCCGATGGAAGAACTAGAAATTCGAAAATCAGCCCTTGGAACACCGCCCAGTTCAAGCTCGAGTTACCTGTGTTGAATGCAAAAGTAGCATTATTCTCCGTCACCCATCTGAAAGCAGCTTTCTCTGCTTCTACTTTACTGGTTGCATACACGAACACCGCACGATCCGTCTCGTACGGTGGAGGAGCCCACGCTTTCTCCGCTGCATCTTCAGCGTAAGTATTGCTATCCAAGGTCATCTCAACGTCAGGAATTGGAATACTAGCAGCCCATGAAGAAGAAGTATACACAACTGCTTTGACCGAGGGCTCTTTAGCCGCAGCTTTCAAGGGATTGATGAGCCCGGCGATCACAGCGGGAATAACCACATGAGGGTTGATACCTGGTGTGTGAGCAGTATGAATAATCCCGGAAACACCTAGTACTGTTAGCGAAACCTCCTATAATATCATCTGGGACAGAATAGGAAGAATGTAAAAAACCTTTCACGGCCTCACCGTATGCAACAGCATCTGTGAGATCTTTAATGACGACAAGGTCAAACTTTCCAGGCCCATACAATTCGTCGAATTTATCTTTCAACCAAGCTGACCTTTTTCTATCTCTAACGCTTCCACGCACTTTATAACCTGCTTTCAATACTTCATTTACTATGTGGCTTGCAACGAGTCCGTTCGCTCCTGTCACGAGTATCCATGATCCAGGGGTTATTCTTAGCTCTGAGGTCATTTTGAAAGTCGTGGTAGACGAATGGGTGAATATGACATAAGAAAATGGGATTGATAACGAGATCCAGGTTTGAATTAGAGCGAGGCGTTGTTGAGATACCAAAACCGGGAGCACCTCCTGTGATTTATATACTGTTTCATCGTGCTCGGCCTTCGGGCTTCAAACTCTCCAAACTCTTCCAGTCTTCCTCTTTGTCTACGCGCTTCACCGAGCAGACATTATTTTCTCCAATCGGAACTCATGAATACGTAGCGTAAATTTTCCATGCTTCCAAATGTACTTATTAGTCCAAGGCCTTGATGAAGAAAGTAGCATACAAGTGTAATTTAGTACAATGATAAAACATATCTGGGACGAAAAGATGGAGATAGTTTAGGGCAAATTTTTAAAGCAGGTCTACAGCCGGCCCATTAAAGATCCCTGGTGTGCTTTGTCATCATCTTACTTGACTGTGGGCCTAATGTGTTCAGTTATTGAATTATTTCCCCCGATGAGATTGACTACAGAGGGAATGAGCCATATAATGCAAAGGCCACTGTTAATTTTTCTGTAAGTGTCTTTTTCCCTCTGAGATATTCAGCCTTCTCCCTTGAATAGAACTACAGCGAATGTCTTAGTCAGTATTCATGTGAAGGTAGCATAGAAATCGGCATGATCATTAGTCCATATTCTGCTATGTATGGATACAATTGAGGGCTGCTAACTAAGATCAATATGAAAGTAGAATCATCTACTAGCGTCTCTAGTAGGCAATTTGCTTGAGCTAACTGTGTAGAAAAATAAAAAATCTCGCTCATGGAGACTATTAAAACCTCATCCACGGTATGGGATCACGTCCTCTTCCTTGATCAGAATTGTGCTCAGAACGTATACACCTTATTGAACATATACTGGAGGGGCGGTGTCAGTCGAAGTATCAGGAGATTTAGGGTACACCCACATGGCCGAGCTAATTGCTCGATTAAGAGACTTCCGTACATTCTCGTGTTTCTCGTACGGTGCAGTCGAAGACAGTGTAAAATGAAAGCGAACATTAGGGAGTACAGAATGGATAAGAGAGTTAATGTCGGCATAAGTGGTTGATAAAATACTAGATCCATCCTTGGTCCATCTGCCCCATCCTGTCTTCTTCCATCCCCCAATAGGGAGTATGTCGAATCTACTGAGCGTTACGCCAGCTAACGACGGATATTCTGAGTCTACGGATGTAAACGCCCCGTATGGAAGCGACAACACCACTTCTAATATCCGGCGATAAACGAAATCCAGTTCCAACCAGAGGTTCGAGGGATTCGCTCTTCCTATGGGACTGGCAAGAAATTCGCTGTCTGGATCAGGCGCCATCTGTACACGCAAATGTCGAAATGTTTTAATACTGCCCAGAATGGGTGTAAGCTTGGTGATGTGGTTTGCCAATGGAAGACTGCAATGTATAAAACGATCGCAGGCCGGGGTTACTCGTATCACTACTCTGATTTCGGTCTATTTGCCCCGTCCTTACACAGTCGTAACAGCATGTCCTCCAACGATTGAGTTGACTCTCTCCGTTGATACCCATACATCCTATAGGCCTTGAGCGATGAGCCTTCGTTGTACCCTAAATAAGTTCATGGTCTAATGTTGTGCAACCCGGCTTCCGGTGGTGAAAGATAATTAGGGACATAGCACTCGTCTGTCCTGGCACCACTTGTCTTCGATTTATCTTAACGTAGTTCAAGATACTGGAACGCCCTATTGAATGCCCAATAATCACCTTCAGACCTGTTCGAATCCATAAGCGCAGCCACCATATTGGGAGGTGCAACGAGAACTGGACGTAACGGATCTAAGTCATTGAAAAATCGGTTTCCACAACAATTCTAGTGAGCTATAGATGTAGTCTGTATTTGTTGGAGAGTATTCCCTTGCTTGTGCATCCGCATGCGGAGTTAGACTCTTCACTTGGAGATTACGTTCGGCAATGAACCTAATTAATGGTCGAGAGTCCTTGTTCAATCGCGGTAACTAGCAGCGCGGCGTATTCATCATATGGAGATGGAGATCCTCATCTCCGACATATGCAAGCTTCCTGCCGTGGGATCTGTAGTTTTGGGGTTTGTTCGGGCCCCCATACATTGTCAAAAGCGACTTGAATACCCGGTCTTCATGGCCGCTACGGGGAACACGGTCCTTAAGATACTCAAGTAGATCAAAATTCCATCCATATCCACCCGTGTTCAGGTTCGAGAGTCACGCGAATACAGCTGAATAATGTCGCTCGGATAAGATTCCTCAGTCTCCAGCAAGTGAGTGACAGTGTCTTCAGTTGTTTGTTTTCGGAGGATGTCAGATCAATGGAAGGTACCTCAGAGAACTTCCCGATGGATGGCGGATCGAGATCTAGGTAAGAGAAGATGTCAAGAAGAATCTCATCAGGTAGGTTGAGAAGCCGGCTCACGGGTAATGTCATTTCTGCACATCAATTGGATTCCAAAGAGGATAGAATTGAATTAAAATATTATACCGGCAATCCGCAATTCTTATGTGAAAATCTTATCTGTCTGCCGTAGATAAGACGTAGGTAAATCGTCGTTAACATAGTAACGCGTACACTGTTTCAAGTTCGCAACACAACATACAATAAATATCTTCCAAGGAAAAAGGTGGGACTAGAGCTGCTTATTCTCTATGCCGCCCTAGCTTTCAGATTTTTGAAATGTTAGTTCTACGTTGTCTCAAATCTATCGAGCCACGAAATCACCGACTTTTGTCGATTTTGGTGAGGCGAGGGCCTTTTGGTGTATCAATTATTTTGTGAACAACGTGGTAAGGTGTTAGAACTACCTTACCGTAAGAACTCACTTGTTGTCACCCGAGGGCATAGCGTCAGCTAATAATCTAAGGCGGTAATTGTTAAGCCAGAACGACTACGATGTTAGCTGACGGTATTCTCTCGAGTGACAACAACTGAAGTTTTAAGGTACGGTATAGGTAACGAAGTCAGGCATAGTTCTACGCGAGGTCATGCCCTAGTTCTAATCCGTACTAGACTTATGTAGAATATTAACATCGCCTTGAAAACCACCTCAAGACTTCCCATCGTCAGCTCAGCTTTGTTACATTTCAAGGAATAAGATCAAAATAGTCGATGCCAGAGAAACCTAGAACAGATGTTTCCTTGGTTTCATTCATGCTTTCCATTTGTTTGTAGGATCTTCGCCTACTTTAGTTCTACTGGACACTCGCTCTCGGTGCGATCTCTGACTCTACACAGGGACATCGAAAACGTCCGAATGAGGTATGAGCATTTTCATCCACGGGTGACTTGACTGTAGACATTTGATCTATGCTATGAATTGAACAGTCCGTCAATAGTTGTTCGACATGTATAGTTCTGTAGAAACCGGAATTTTCAAATGTGACTGGGAATGTGCTACACAGCATCAATATCAATCTAACTTTAACTTTGGGTTATTGCTAGCAAAAATCCTCTTACTCTCTAGACTCCGTTTATATATTTTACTATCTTTCCGTTTCACAGTTTATCGCTCCACTATTTCCATGTTCAAGTCTTTCATCTTGTCTATCCGATCATAGATAGTATTCCACTTTCTCAGTTGACATAGATCTGGCCCAATATTCATTCCAAATATGCAGAGACTGAGATGAATGAACTCAGTTTGATTCTTTCTGTGCACACTGGTACTCTCCCCTCGACTTTGCCATAAGGAGAGATAATTATTTTCGGTTACCACAAGTCCACTCGGTGCTTGTACAAGTCAGTATATGACCAAGTTAAGAAAGAATTTTACTCATTCGGAATTAGCACTTTAACTCTCTTGTTCATGTATAGAGGTTGTTGTACTAAATATTGGGTTCGCGACTGGCATACTGTATGATACTTCTTTAGAACACTGAAGCTCTTCAGACTACAACGCAAAGCTTAAAACTCTCGTCTCGCACTGCACATCTTATCTACAACATAACTTTCACAAGAGTAGATTAGAAGCGATCGAGTTCTGAAACCAATAATTACACCTTTTCAGCAAACCCTCGCAAGGAATCACCTCATGTCTCTCAACTGGAACTATTATTATCAAGGAGTCCGTTCTCCCTCTATCTATGCATTCTTCAAACCGATTTTCAATTAGGCAAATACCCATAGTACGTGGTCAAAATGAACCTCATGAGTCTACCCTACGAAATACGCCAAAATATCTTCAAGCAAGCTGGATTGTTACGCGCGTGCACAATTAACTTCGAAGCTGAAACGAAACGCTCAACTTTGGCTTAATGTGCTGCCTTACGATGTGGATCCTGACGCATTTTGCACGTGCATCCCCCGTTATGTTGAGAATGAGGAATATATCACAACCAACCAAGGTTTATACTGCCTACATCCTCCAGTTCCGACATCCCTGTTCTTGGTTTGCAAAGCCCTATACCATGAATGCACGAAAACTTTCTACACGAGGAACTTGTTTGCACTTGACCTATCCAGCCGTCAATGCCGCAACAATTTCTCTCTCCTGTCCGATCACTCGGTGTCGCTTATCAGAAATCTATACGTAATTTTGCTCCCGGATAACGTCGAATATAGAGAGACATATATGACTAATGAGAGCTGTAAGATTGGTGACTATCGAAACCTTTTGGAACTCTGGGATAGCTTTTCTGCCATTCTTGCACCTCGACTGGCTCTAATGACCCTGAGCCTTACGGTTCATGGACTAATGCACGAACTACATCTTACAGAAGTTGTACAGAAGAGTTTGGTACACCTGATGCATTTAAGAGCGTTTTATGTCAATGTTGGAGACTATACCAAAATACAAAGCTTTAGCCCTAGCTTTAAAACACTTCATTGACGCAAACAGAGTGGACAGGCAACAAAATTTAGGGCGACTACAACGAAAGCTTCCATCAACAGGGGTATTGAGCGCCTTAATGGACGGCCGCGGCTAGGCAAATACTTACGTGGGTGTTGTGGAAACTGTGAGCCGGTTCCCAATATATACTGTTCTTGGTGTAATCATAAGAATAGAGCACACTTCTCTAGCACCTGCACTTATAATATACTACCTGACTTACCCGACCAGATATTCCTCGTCAGCCGTTTCTGTATATGCTTTCGCAGAAGAGACTTTTTATGCTTCTAATAAGTTTTTTATTCGAAAGGGATCAGTTCGGGACACCAAAGAAGCTATTACGAAGATAAAGGCAGAATTATTTTCGAGTATTAGGCGCCTTTGTATTAATATTAGTGGTATATGTATGAACTTTGTGGGAGACGAAGTCTATTTCGTCAGGGCGGCTCTCCTATTTCTCTTGAATACACCTTACAGTGTTACCGCGAACTTCTTTAACTCATTTTTCAACGCGCCCATCCGAACATAGAAATAACCTTATTTGACTGTGGTTTTTACCCAGAGCTCGGGCGGCCGAGAGTCTCCCAGCCGCGGTTCAGAGTTTAGGATTCAAACAGGTCACGCTCCTAATGCTCGACTCCAACTCCAGTCGCATTCTCTCTTCTCATCGGTCTACGATCCTACTTATTGGAAATCAAGAGATCTAATCATCTCGAAATGGAACTCGGAAGTAAACCAGTAGATCGAACAAGAGCCACCAAGCTGACCATAGCAAGAGAGCAGGGTCTTTCCTTGAGTTACATGCGATTAAGTTACTTTGTGGAAGGGAGAAACTATTTTCTGGAGATAGTAGCTTATTAGCCGCTGGAGGTGCTATCTTAGTACTAGACTATGGAGACGCGATGGTTCTCTGAATTTGTCGCTCAGTGATCATAAAAGTCGTCATATCCGCTCAACCCAATCTGTAAGGTAGCAAGTAACTTCCACATAGGCTTTGCCAGAGCAAACCTTTCTCTCAACTTAGTAAATGGGATTGACTTCCGCCATGTGTCCCGGATATCTGGATTGCTAGATTGGCAAGGAAGGGGTACTCCGTGGTATTATCTTCGTTTTCTCAATATCTCTTCCTACTTCCTACTGTACGATTTTTTGTACTCATAATGGTTTAGATCGAACTTTTGTTCCCGGTTCGATTTCACTGGTCTATTCACAATGGCATACTTCCAATTTTCGTCCCTAAAGCAATATCTTATTACTGTACAATGAAGTCGGAGGTACAGGGCAATAAACGTACCGCAAGACGTGAGCACCACAGAAATAGATACGTCCAAAAGTTAGTTTTGTAATCTAATAATTTCTTCGATTATTATATCCCTTAGCTATTCACTATTCACTATTCACTACCTACACTAATTAATGGTCTGACTAAACAAAAGAAAATTGTGTTTTGCGAATCTAAGATCTGAGATTTCCATCGGAGGAGTATACCATCTAGAACCAGCCACCATCACATACTACCAATCATACAAAGTACCTCATAAAAGATGAAAGAAAGACTCATGGCCTTTTAAAGCTGTACGAAATATTCCCTCCGAAGTGACCCACATACAATCCCAATGGCACGTATGCCACAGGATGGAAGAAGCACTATAGCTACAAGAACAAAAGCGCCACACATTAAGCAAACCGATTACCAACCCATATGATTTAATCTCCGAGGACACTTTCTACCTCGTCCTCAGCCGGCACATCCGTTTCATTCTCCCTACTCTCCCGTTCCTCCTCCTCCCTCCGCTGATCCTCCTCAGCATCCACCTCCTCCAGCCTCTCGTCGCCCTCGCCCATCTCCTCATCCTCGTCATCATCCTCAACCACAATCTCCTTACTCTTAGCAATTTTCCCCGCATCACCCTTCCTCCCCTTCTCCTTCTGCCCTTTCTTAGCTCTAGAATTCGATTTCTTCTCCCACTCCAATGCACTGACAACTTCCCTCCAATTGGAGCCCAACAGCCCTTTATTTCTTTCCAGTCTGGGCCTCCAGTTTTCGTCCACGACGCCTGCGGTGACGCCCAGCACCATGCGCGCACCCAACTCGCAGAGGCGTTGTTCCGCGAGCAACACGCCTTGCTGTTTCTCGACCCATCCTTCCTCTTCCTCGTCCGAGGAAGCGGGTTCGTCGTCTGGGTCCAGCGGCTCGTCACCAGGGTCGATCAAGGCGTCAAGTTTCTTCCGCAGCCGTTTGGCATATGCTTTTTCTGCGGCTGCGAGGACGGAGAGGAGGGTTTTCTGTGCGCGATCTGGGATGGGTTGGATAAGCTCCTTGAACAGCTCTGTGCTATCTTGTTCCCTTTCCTGTGATTTTCCCTGTTTCCTCTTTGGCTGTGCGTACCGTAATGTCGAGAACAGACAATGTAGATCCATCAATACACCCGCGACTGTCAACCGGACTTCGTCAGCGCCGTGGAGCGCGTCGAGAACATGGGTAAGCACAGCGACGAATGTGTCTCGGTGCATAGCGAGGGACTCGATGGAGCGCGATGAGTGAGCCGGTTGGGTGGAGTCGATGAGCGCGGCTTGGATCCCTTGCACTTTCCAGATGAAGTAGAAGAGGAGAGCATTGGCAGCATTGGTAACGAGGACGTCTTCTTGCGCATCTTTGTCGGGGTCGAGGTTGTCGGTGGGGCTACCCCTGTAGATGAGGTCGATGAGGAGGTTGATGCCGGGCTGCGGTTGTTGGGATTGAGATTTTGATTTCTGCTTGGTGCGCGCAGCGGGGATAGCTTCAAGGGCTTCCGTATTATTAGAGATACGGCTGAGGTTATGGATGCGAAGGACAGTGTTAGAGACGCCGGTGAGGACATTCGTCCCCAGGCTGCCACGAGTGCGGAAGTCCTTGTCGCGGTGGAGGGTGTGCAGCGCGTTCATGGTATCATCCCAGAGCGCTTGTAGCTTTTCTTCTGTCACTTCGCCGAGCTGCTCGAAGCCTTTGGCGTGGAGGAGGGCGACGCCGGCTTCTTGTATCACACGCGAGCTGCCGTGGGTTAGGAATTGAGCGTTGATGTCATCAAGGAGTGCTTTTAAAGTGGCTGAGTCCTCTCTGAGCTCTTGAAAGACTTCGAGATTGAGGACGTGGACGAGCCGAAGGACTGAAGCTGCGGCGTCGGGTAAGGCGCCAAACTTCTTCAGAAGGCGAGGGATAATGGCGGCAAGGTGGCGAGCTGCCTCTTCCTGCTCTTCTTGTAGCTGTTCTTTTTGAGCCTTTGTCTTTTTGACTTTCTTATCAGTTGCAGCTTCCCTTGCTTCCTGCAGCTTTAGGGATACCGTGGCATTGAGGATCTCAAGGAGCAAAATTTCTTCCTTCTCGTTCAATGTGCAAACCTGTTTTAGTAAGGATTCGGGGTCATCGCTGAAACCATTCTGTGCGGTTTGAGAGTGGTCAAACAATAGATATCCCGCGATGTTTTCCCACTCCCTAAGCTCTGACATCTGGTTATATAACGCCGCGGCTGCAGTTGAGAAGCGTGATTCGATGCCAGCGGCAACGAGATACGTAACACCTCCCCAATTCTCGATCTCACTCGGCAATGCTTCACCGTCTGCATCATAGTTATCGAAAATCTCTACCAGTGATTTAAGCTTCACCCATGCAAGCCTTGGGCTTTCGAAGTCTTCATCAGCCACGGTGTTGAGCGCTTCGTTCAATGCTTCTTGTCCGCCAATATCTTCGACGTGAGCTTCGTATGCGTCGTTGACATTTTCTGCGAAGAAAGGGACGACTGCCTTCCGGACCTTGGGTTCTGAGTCGAAAATCAGTCTACCGACCTCATCGATGTCGTCTGGTTCTAGCAGACCAACATCTCGTAGGGTGTCGAGGAGTTCCACTGTTGCCGCTCGAACATTGGCGTCCATATCCCTGGTAGCCATTTCCACCATTCTGGGTCGAAATCTTTCCGTGAAGGTCTTGAGACCAGCAAGCTTATTTTTATCTTTGAACAGCCTTTGTAATTGCCTAATACATTCTAGGCGTGTTTGTGCGTGATGATCTGAGAGAACCCAACCCAAGTATCGCAGATGCTCACCGTCGAGCAGTAGGTCTGGGTACGCAATAATCCACTCACTCAGACCCTGTACACAGTCGACTCGTATCCTGGGGTCAACATCTCTATATCGATGAACAAACACCGTATCTATCCAATCCTTGATGATAGCGTTGATACTTTCCTGCTTCTCGGCTTGTTCTTTGGCTTTCTCTTCCAGCTCTCGACTCCTTCCTGCTTTTGCTTTCTTTTTCTGTCCTTCAGAGAATCTGAGATTGGTGGCAATATCTTGGGCAATATCTCCTCCGATTTCGCAAAGAGAGCTGACAATAGCTAAAGATACGACTGTGGAAGTGTGCCGAAATGGTCGGTTTGCCGCAGATGACATGGTACTTATCCACACCTGTATATTCTCCATCAATTCTATGTGAGTAAACAAAAGTCCAGACTTAGATATTGTTTGGATTAAGGAGTCAAAGAACCCTGTTACTGATGTCTTGAAAGATACACCTGACCTTCCTTTGGCTATAAGCGGATAGTCTGTGATATGTTGCTACGTTTCAATTAGCAAGATTTCAACATAAGGATTGCAAGGACTTACAGCTTGATATTCCTCTTGTAAATCTAACAGTTTGCTCATTGCACTATCTGGGTCTGCGACATCATTCTCGTCAATGCTACCGTCACTTCCAGAAGCTCTTATGACGAAATTGACAAGAGACGCGATCGCCCTCGCTTCGTGCTGTTCAAATTCTGCAAGCCATTGTGCAGCAACGTCGTCAAGAGTATGGCCGCGAGCAAAGACTTCAGCTGTAGAGATATTGATATTAGCGTTCCAGCCCTTCAAAAATGCCAAATGCGCACTTACCAAAAAGTCCACCAGCTTCCTCAGCAGCCCCATCGTTCAGCGGTTTCGCCTTCTTTGGCCTCGGTTTATTCGCCGCTTTTGAGCCCGCCGGTTTACTCACAGGTCTGATCGCCAGGCTAACAGTCTCCCCATTCGTCTTTGTCTTCTTTGGTGCAGGTTTCTTGGAAGGAGGTTTCGGACGACTTCGCGCCTTTCTCCTCTTTTCTCTCAGCTCTTCCTCATCCGGTTCACCCTCTTCACTCTCTTCAACAGGTTCTTCCTCATCGTCTTCGGCCTCTTCATCTTCACTTTCCTCGGCACCATCGCGTTTGCGCTTCGTGCTGCCCGCTGGACTCGACGCGGCATAGACTTGTGGTTTACGCACGACCCGGGCAGATTTACGACGCGTAGCGGTAGATTGCGCGTCAGGTTCGCTTGAGAGCTCCATACTGGAGTTTCGGGCGGGCATATAATGTTGTGGTGGTACTTCGCAGAGATATGGTCGTCGCAACGACGCGTCGTAGATATTGAGGGACAAAATGAGTGATAGTTATAAAGTCGACCACAGGGGGTTAGGACAGGTCGCTTGACAACCGGGTTAGTCAGGGAGCGCGATGTTTTGGAATACTGTTAAAGCTCAACACAGTATTTTTCTTTCAATGCAAAAGAAAATTGAAGTATTTAGAAGCGCGGTTGGAGACGTTAAGCTGGTGTCACTGGTACGTCCAATAAAGTTGTTGTTCGTTCGACGGCCAGGCTCGGTGATGCCCCGCCAAATCGCCAAAACTCAGCCAGCTCATTCTCGTCCTCTCCCACAACTGTGTACTGTACCTGTAACTTACAATTGATAGATTCATCATTAAACACTACAATCCGCGCGAGTTATGAGCCTATGCGAGTCGACTCTAAGGAGCCTGGGACGGGACACTGTCACCGCTCTTATGTATTCGTATGTACCTACGGGATGTCGATATTTCCTAGTTGGGAGCCGGCGGGAAGTAATTGATTGCATCTAGCATTCTAGGCTGTCTTGCCCTACATATGCTATACACACAAGGTTGAAGCCACCAACCCTAGCCCTATGCAGGAGACGGTACCTATTGATACTCCAAGTAGAGAGGAGCTGATCGCATTTGATATGCCCCGCCAGCCCCTCATGATGGTTTCTTTTGTCACTTCTTGTAGATTATCATATCTTTATTGTCTATTCTTTAATCTCTAAGTCTCAGTCAATATTCATTATGTCTCGTTCGACCACAGTAGATGACTTCTGCGCCCGTAAGTTTGATTATGTGATATGCGGCGGTGGGACGGCTGGATTGGTTGTTGCCGCTCGTCTCAGTCAAGATTCCAATATTCAGGTTGGCGTGCTAGAAGCTGGAACCGATGGTATAGATGACCCGATTATCTATGTTCCTGGTCGATTCGGAGAGGCAATAGGAACCAAGTATGATTGGGCTTGGAAGACCGTCCCTCAGCCAGGCCTCGGAGGACGTCAGCTTGACTACGCTAGGGGTAAAGTCCTGGGTGGAAGTAGCGCCATCAATTTCTTTACTTGGATGCGAGGAAATCGCGAAGATTATGATGCGTGGGAAGAGTTAGGAAACGAGGGTTGGGGGTGGGAGAGCTTGCTGTGAGTTACCCCTTTTTGTGAGATCAAATAAGCATTCAGCTAACCAGTAGTCAGACCTTTCTTCAAGATGGCTGAGAAATTACATGCTCCAGATGCTGAGCTTGCAAAACAACACAATATTGATGTTGATCCAAGCAGTCATGGTGAAAATGGTCCAATCCAGACAGTTTACTCGCGAGAGCACGGTGGCTCCCATAAATTTTGGCATGAGACAATGCAGAATCTTGGAGCTGAGCGTAGACCGACGTTCAACGGCTCGAATGTGGGCGTTTGGACAGCTTTGACTTCCGTGGACCCAACTACCTGGAGAAGGTCATACGCAGGATCTGCTTACTATCTACCAAACGCGTCACGAAGCAACCTTGCTGTATTATGCAATGCTATGGTAAGAGGTGTGGTACTAGAAGGACACGGTGACAATGTAGTCGCCACCGGCGTCAGGTTTGCTTATGGTGGGCAAGAATATACCGTACAAGCAAAAGCTGAAGTTATCGTCTGCGGTGGAAGTATCAACTCCCCCCAAATTCTCGAACTCTCTGGCATAGGTGACCCAAATGTACTCAATGCTGCTGGTATCCCGGTAAAGGTTGAGAATCCTAATGTTGGAGAGAACCTTCAAGATCGACTCAGTGAGTTTAACATTAAACATTGAAATCAGTACTGAGACTGACGATTTTATAGTGACTTGTGCGGTATTTGAGATCGACCCGACAATACAAACGAGAGAAGATCTGATAAAGGACCCAGGATTAAGCAAAGCCGCAGCTTTAGAATATGAACAAACCAAATCTGGGCCGCTTACAGTATTGCCATGTTCAATGTCGTACTTACCTTTAACCTTCATGATGTCCCCAGAGGAGATTACGGTCATAGCTAAGAAAGCACTTGGAGCACTTGACAATCGGCAGCAGATACTTCTACGAAAGCTGACTTCAGAGAAACCATTAGGTCAGATCGAATTTGTGTTCGATGCGAACAACTGGTACCCCGTCTTCCCACAAGAACCAGGAAAAAAATACGGCACCATCCTACAGATGTTACAATATCCTTTCACTAGAGGCTCCATCCACATACCACCAGCTGCACCGGGGAGAACCACTACATCAGATGACGGATTGGTAATCGACCCTCGATACTACCAAGACGACGGCGAACTGGATTTTGCTGTGTTCAAGGCCACGCAAGCTTTTGCAGACAAGATCCCACGCACAGAGCCTCTGTCGAGTATTGTCAGAGAACGCGTCTGGCCACCTCCAAGCGTGGATCTAACCGAAAAAGAAGACTTTACGAACTATATCAGAGACCACACAATCTCTGACTGGCATCCGGTGGGTACCTGCGCAATGGGCGGAAAGAACGGAAAGAGCGCAGGGGTCGTCGACGAAAGATTACGCGTGTACGGCGTGAAGAGAATGAGAGTTATCGACGCAAGTATCATGCCTCTACAGATCAGTGCACATTTACAGGCTACTGTGTACGCGATTGCGGAGAAAGGTGCTAGCATGATATTGGAAGGTCGAGTTAAGGGAGGGGATTGAATATCTAAAGGGTGGGTTTTTGGGTGGATATCGTGTCTAAGAGACGACATCCCATTTCACTGGACAGTGTCATCGTCCTGCTGGAAGGTGTAGGAAACCGATGGTCTCTGTTATTGGAGTATCTAAGTTATCCATAAAAGAAAACGGTCGTGTAGATGAATTTCAAAGATTTTTAACATGCAAAGCTAGGCTCCGCCAACGTAATAGTTCTAACCCAAAAACGCTATATCAGGAGCAGATTGTTCAACAATTCTTTTATTAACAGCTTTGGGAAACATTGTTTCTGAGGCGGACTAATTCCGCTCCTTCGGTGGAACGGATCTTAATTAGATCAACTACATTCATCAGAAGTCAGTTACAACCCATCAACATGTATATCTCATGTCGAAGGTCTCAAAAACCTGAATTACTTCAGTGGTGTCCCTTTGCTTTAAGAGGTAACGGGAGGTGGTCACCGCATGTGGCTGAGCGTCCATGCAGATGATTTGACTCATCTCACCAACATGACATGTTAAAGGAAGGCATAGAGCCATCTTAGAGCTTTATTCCCGCAGTAACTGCATTAAATTTAACCCTATGAAACGAATAGCGCACCTTGAAGGAACTACGCTCGAAGGCGGAGGACAACTTCTTCGACTCTCCCTTGGTCTGTCCGCGCTAACCGGAATTCCACTGCGTATCGATAATATCAGAGGAAGACGAAGTGGTGGCGGTGGCCTAAAACATCAACATCTCACAGGAGTCAATTGGCTTGCTAAAGCATGTTCCGCGGAGACGGTGGGCGCTGAGCATAAGAGTAAGATTCTGGAGTTTACGCCGAAGCGGATGGTTGATGTACGGTACCATACGAGACGATAGAATATGGAGGCATTGCTAATTACTATATCAGTCCCAGCCAGACTTATACCGTGAACGTGTTTTACTCGATGGCTCACGGATTGTGGAGTGTACCATCTCTCAAAACACCCCAGGGGCCATAGGTCTAGTGTTCCAAGCTGTTCTACCTTTCATCCTGTTCTCGGGGCAGCATTTATCATCCGCGGATGGTATCCCAAACCCGCCCAAGTATGTACGACTAACCATAACCGGGGGTACAAATGTATCCATGAGCCCATCGTACGAGTACATCTCCCAAGTCCTCCTTCCGACGCTTTCCCTCATTGGTCTCCCCACCATTCGTCCGAGACTCATCAGCCGTGGCTGGAGTACCGGAAGAGTATCCCTCGGCGAGATACAATTCGAAATCGAGCCGCTTCCACCTAACAAACCCTTCCCAGCCTTCAACCTCGAAAACCGAGGTGAAATCACCGACATCAAAGCCACATTTCTCGTCCCACCAGTATGCGAGACACATGCACGCGAAGAACTCAAGTCCACGATCCGCTCCAGACTAGGAAAACTCCTCCAAAACCCCCAAGGCCAAGTAAACATCAGCGTCTCCTTCGAAGACTCCGGCCATCCCAAACGCCTCTATCTTCTTCTAGTCGCAACGACTAGTAACGGACACGAGCTCGGGAGAGATTGGCTCTACGACGGCAAGCTCAAGGGGGTAGATACCTCTACCGAAGCGCTCTTCGTTGCGGCCTCCCGGCTTGTCAGTCGTGTTGTCGGTGATCTAGCGACGGAGCTCTCGCACGGTGGCTGCGTGGATGAATACATGCGGGACCAGATTGTCGTGTTTCAGGCATTGGCTGAGGGCGTTAGTCACGTGGATGTCGGGAAAATGGAGGATGGGAGGAGTGTGAAGCCGAGTCTGCATACGCGGACTGCGTGGTGGGTAGCGGAGCAGATGCTTGGGACGACGTTTGATGGGGATGGGAAGGTAGAGGGGGTTGGATTTGTTATGGATCAGAAGGGTGGAAGACATTTGGAGGAGGATGTTGCTGGGGAGATGGAGTCGCTTAGTCTTTCTTGGTAAGGGGGGAGAGGGGGTAAGGGGTGGAGGTCTGGGACTGTGCGTTTCCGTACAGCTTCCCTTATTGTACCATTCCTAGCCTATGTACGCTCACTCTTAAAGAGGTGTCGAATTTTACTATACGGGGGACAGAAAATTTAAATTGATACAAAGAGCCTTCGATTGTGCGTACGAGCCCACGCATCACATTATTTCGACTACCCAATTAAGTAATGTGTTTACAACTCCCGTAGACGTTCGATGAGATTCACCCCCACACGTTGTTTCCTTTCTAGGAAGTATTTCCCGCGTGTCGGCTTTGCTATTCACGTGGTAAATCAGGGGGCGTTTGCCGTCGCGTCTGACACCGACTACTGTTTCCGGTAATATGTTTACTGAAATTGTGAACACGCGGACTTTTCGTGGTAATGGTGCTTGAAACTTGGTTATCTTCTAGATCACGCCTTGCAAGCGGGTGTTCAGCAAGCCTACGGAGGTTGAGCAGTGTCAGCCGTCACAAGAGAGGAAAGTATTGATTTATCTAAGGATCTTGAATTGATCGACTCTTTCAAGAGGCAATATCAATCACGCGTGTAACCTATCCAAAGTAAAGGGAAAAACGCTACTCTTACTGATCAAATCGCACAACTTCTCAAGCTCCGCCTGATCTTCCTCGTCGAACCCATCCACCTCCGCACAATCGATATCCAAAATAGCTACAACCTAAGCCATTATCAGCGTCGATAACCGCACCATGAGAAGACAATAACCAAAGAAGTACACAAAACTAACAAAACAAAAATTGAACAGTGATAACCGAAAACTTAACCTACCTTCCCTAATTGATCAATCGGCACAACAATCTCACTTCTACTCGCCCCATCGCACGCAATATGTCCCGGAAACGCCTCTACGTCCCCCACGAGTTGCGTCTTCCCACTCTGCGCCGCAGTCCCGCATACGCCTTTGCCGAACTCAATGGTCTGACACGCAACGTGGCCCTGAAAGGGGCCGAGGATAAGTTGCTTCGGTCTAGCGGGGTCCACGAAGTAAAACCCGCACCAATTGACTGCTGAAGAGGGGAGAGGTAAGGAACGTAGAGCATGATGTAGAAGAGAGGAGGCATTGGAGAGGTTGCTGTTCGGCCGAAAAGGGGGGCAGTCAGGGGAATCGCTTCTTTTTGGGTGGGGAGAGCGGGGATTTACCAGACCTGGAAATGGGAAATCTGGGTCAGGGATGCGAGGTTGGGACGTGGTTCGTTTGCTTACCCAGTTGCTTTGGCCTTCGAATAGGGCTTCCGCTTGCTCGAGCACGCGGGCGTAGACCTCCTTTTTGCTGAGGTTGGAGGAGAAGGTGGATGCGTCGGCGTGAACCTGGGATTGATTGGTTTGATGCATCTGCTCGGAATCTTGGGACTTACCATCTTGTTTACTTATCTAAATTGCTATTAAAAAGAACAAAAGTTCCAATTCAATTGATTGAAGATTGAGTGGACGAAGTATTGAGAAAGGAAAAGATTCCGGGATGGCATCACCGGATCGGATTTTCGGTGTTTCGATAATCACGAACTTCGGTGATAAGTAATGTATATACGTCAATATAAGAATTAAAAACCCATCTATCAAGCTTTATTTATAGGACTCAAATACACTCAAATTTGTAATTCAAGGGATTATTACCCTGATAAGTGCAGTCACATGATGCGCGCCAATATCGTGTTTCCAGTCGCGCTTTCACGCGATCCCCCAAACCGTAGACATATCAAAAGACCGTGATTTTTTTGGTCATTTGCTTATCCGTGAGTAAAACAGATCTCTAGATAAGTTTATTTTTTTAAGATCGCGACCAAAAATCTCGAAGAATCATGTGCGATATGACTTTTTTTATGTGGTGGTGGAAAGTGAAGTTTCCTAATCGCCGAAGAAAGTCGGTCGTGTTTCAACAATAGACATGTATAAAATCGTGGCATTACTATCTTCAAAGACCGTGAGTTTTTTTTTTTTTTTTGGCACTTGCTTAATCTTTAGAAAAATGAGGAAATAACATAGTTACCTAAAATCGAGACGAGAAATCTGGAAGATTCATATGCGATATGAGTGTTTTATAAGGTGGTGGAAAGTGAGGTTTCCCAGAACGCGAGGGAAATCGGTCGCGTTGCCCCCCCACCCTGCTTCACGTTTCTACCTTCACAAACTTGCCCGTCGCTACGCACCCCTGAATTAGGACAAACATGGCTACGAATATCGATACTGTGATAGCGCTCAAATCGGCATTTTTGCGCGGGCAGATCCGTACCCTTTCGCAACAGCTCCAAGTTCCTGAGCGATGGCGTGAGGATAGCGATGAGCTGCCCGCGAAGATGGTGAGGGAGGTAGTTGGGGAAGGTATGTTTACTTCTAACATCTGATTCCGTAAGAAAGTGTTCTTTCTCTTGTGTCACATCCAAATATTCTATCATTATAGTCACTGTTGAATATATTCGATCCGAACCATTTTCATTCCAAAGTATAGGATGCGTACTTCGTCCCCCTTCCCACTATAAATATCTCCTTTACCCTTGTTTCCAAACAATTGATCGGTTCAAACTCAAGCTACAGCTCACACAATTCCCAGTTAATCGCCGTATACGGCACCATAATAAAACCGTCTACTTCACCCCCGCGATCCGCCAAACCGCCGAGCAGATCGACGCCCTGTACTGGAAATCCGGCGAACCAGACCTGACCGTGCTGGAATCCGAGAACGCAAACCCAGACCCGACGCCCGAGCAACCGCTGAGGGAAGGCGAAGACCTAAGCCTAGAAGTGTACGTATATCCCCTAACAATGACCGAAGGGGGAAGCTGAACCCGTTCAGCAATATCGCACGCATTCCTGCGACCCTGGAGCATTTGGATGCTGAAGGAGAAGAGGAGCTGGTTAAGCTGCAGACTCGATTGCTGGAGTTGGCTGAGCGCAGAGAGGCGGCGAGGAGGAAATTGGGTATGGTTCATTTCTCTTTACTAACCTTATTCCTTCTTCATACCGGCTCGATTGACTCCTTGACCGTTTATATTTCAGCTGCTCCATCATGCTAACTTCTAACCAGCAACATACACCCATCTTCAGACCCTAATTGCACCCCTTAAAAACCCCCAATCCTCCATCCAGCCCAATCTGGTGACTCGCGATGGTCAACTCGCGGCTGAGTTGGCCAAGTTGCGGAACTTGAGCGTGCGAGTTGCAGGAAGAGTCCCGGAATGG
Source organism: Patellaria atrata CBS 101060 (assembly GCA_010093705.1). NCBI lineage: Eukaryota > Fungi > Ascomycota > Dothideomycetes > Patellariales > Patellariaceae > Patellaria > Patellaria atrata. The sequence goes on from MU006097.1 coordinate 545,858, forward strand.
GTTGAGAGGGAGAAGGGGCGGAAAGGGAGAGAGGGGGAGGAAGAGGAAGAGGGTTTGGATGACGATGACATAGAGATAGAGGATGAGGATGAGAAAGTAAGGAGAATCTGGGAGGGTATGTGAGTGCTGTTAAGGTTCTGGATGTGATATGAGAGGTCTCGAATTGATCGGTCTCCATTGTTGGTGTTTGAATCCAATGGGTTTGGGAGGAGCTTGGGCGTATGGATGGGCTGGGAGTTGAATCTGGGTGAGAGCGTAGCTCAATTTAGGCGATTATAATGGTAAGGAGGTAGTAAATGTATTGTAGACATCAAACTACCCTAGAGATTATCCAGCGCTTTCTCGCGCCTTTTTCCAGAGCAGTTTTATAATAACCCTAGGAGTGCCATAACAGGGAAAGGGCTGTCACGAATTCTCATCTTACCTACAATAACATCTTCCATCAAATGCGGTTTCGAGTCAAGTCCGACCCAGCCCCTACCACACCTTCCTCCTCTTAGACCTCCTTCCATGCTGCCGCCAACTGTAAACATACTATACTCCATTTCTCTCCTCAGACATTCTCTTTTCCTCTTCTCCATACACTCACTTATCGAAGACCATCACTATCACATATCCATTCCATATCAAACCATACCGTAGCTATTACACTCGCTAAACTATCGAATTACACACCATATACCACGTATACCAGTACATACCAATCACTAAGTTCTCATCAGCCAGTCTCCCCATACCAAAATGCCATTATCAGTCTTCGTGTACGACGATGTCTGGTACAATGATAAGCTAAAAGCCTACAAATACCGCCGCAGCAACGACCAATCCGACGGAGATTCGGTCGACAATCCTAGTTTCGAATGTCCCGGTCCCGATTGGGTTTGGGCAGGGAGAGCCAAATTCAACGCACCTGACCATATCATCTTTGAGACCGCTTCGAAGATCGATGATAGGATCCAGCAACGTCATTCGCTCACAGGGTGGAGAATGGTTCAGGTTGTAATGGCTATGAATTGGGTAAGAATTCCGTCCCCAGAGACAAACACAGCTATACAGGAAGACGGCGACAACGCGAAAGGGGTTGAAAAGGAGGAAAATCAGGATGAATCTGAAGAGGAGGGTGTGGTTGAGGAGGAGGTGAAGACTATCGTCCAGACTTTACAGAGGGTGTGGAAGATTCTTTCATTTCTCAGGCGGCCCAAACGGCGGTGGAATGAAGTCGAAGAAGAAGTATTCAGGAGGTTTATGATTGCATATCGTGAGAATGAATCCAGCCCGGAGGAAAACGTCCAGGAGAACACTGTCCAGGAGAACACTGTCCAGGAGAACACTGTCCAAGAGGAGACCGCCCAGGAATCGAGTAACGTGGAGGAAGATGCCGTAACATTTGCGGAAGTCTTCCACAAATTGGACCTCCTAATGAAACCGTGGAATCCTGCAAAATTTGCATTTGAAGTCGGGCTTAAGACGGCTCGAAGGTTAATCGGGAGGTATCTACTTGTGTCGCGTAGGACTTTAGAAAATGACCAGGAAGAGGCGAGGGACCGAAGATTAGAGAAGCAGGAAAAGACTATTCAAGGCAACTATCTACACACAAGCGGAACCACTAGAACCACTAAACTAACATCATGGTGGCAAGCTATTAGGTGGAATGAACCAGATATTGGTAACATTTGCTCCGACGCCCCCAAAACACTAGCGCCCGAAGGTTCTGTGATCAAAGTGGTGCTAGGTATCGCCAACCCAGAGGTTGGTCAGGAGCAAAGTAGCAATCTGCAACCAGTAGATTCAAATTTGTCTACTTTGAGGGAGGTAGAGAACGAACACACCGTGGAAATATGCGAAATGGAAGCAGAACTAGACCAAAGTCGTCCAGTTGAGATGGTCGACGAAGGAAGTGATACTTCAAGTGACAATGAAAACGAACGTGTTACTCATCCCTCTGAGACTGGTGTAGCAGAACATGATACCATTACAGTAACTTCTGGAGAACATGATGAAAGCTATGGGCTACAAAGTATTGTGGGCCTCTCTGATAATGATTCAATCACGTTCGATGGCATAGCTGCTTCCGAGGAGCCACGGTTAGAGGTTACTATAATGAAGGTCACCGTAATAGAGGTCGACGATGATTCTGACTGCGATACCATTGGTGAGGATGAACACAAAGTACGGGACCACTCTCAATCTCCTTCAAGTCTCAAGTCACTGAGATCTCCTGATCGTGATCAAGCTGTACAGGAAAACTTCGAAAAAGACGAAATTGAAAAGGCAGCTCATAAAGTATTTGAGAAATACAAGACTCTGGAAAGACATGAAAATGAATGGAAACTGCACGAATTGCCAGAATTTGAATGTCAAATACGCCAAACCACAACGAATTTTGGATTATATTGGCTCGGACAAGGAGCTGTATTTCCGAAGCTGAATGATCAGTCTAAACACAAGGAGATCGCCTCAGGAGACGACAAGAGTTACACGGAATCAATTCCTGGCGACACAGACGTCGAGTATTGGACCTTATATACTTCACCTGAAGATGAAGATGAGTGGAGGGCCAGAACATCAACCCCAAAGTCTCCAGAACCACAAACCTGTGACAAGCTTACCTTAATCCCGGAGCTGGAAGAGCAGGACTTGGACGGTTGGAATTTCCGAGTATCCCAGAGCCTGAACAATCGTGATGTCGTAGAGCCAGAAGTAAAAGACGGCGGTATTCCTCCAAACCGTACTCCTGAGAATATGGCAGCGAAGTTTAGAGAAGACTTCGCCGCTGTTATGGAAGAGTTTGATCCGGATGAACTCGAATTCGAATCAGATCAACTCTATTTCGAAACCCAGCCTGTAGAAAGAATATCCGAGAGCGTGGACAAACCTGCTGTCGTAAACCTTGAAGAAAAATCCAGCGGCGTATCCTCAAACCGTACCCAGGAGCAGATGGCGACGAAGTTCAGAGATGATTTCGCCGCTATTATGGAAGAGTTCGATGAGGATGAGCTCGACTTCGAATACCAGCCTCCAGAAGGGGTGCATGAACTGGAGAGAGTGAGCGCACGGGCAGAAGCGCGATATGCTGATGATGGCGGCACTGGAAACCTGCTTCTATTGGACTTCGGTATTCAGAACTCAGCGTGGGATGCCAACATTGATCCTCCACCATACAGCAATGAAGAAGACATTGAGGAAAATAGTGTGCCTAATCCACAATGGTCAGAAGGCTTATGGGACAATTGGGATGAAATGGAAGAAGCAAGATTCCATGACGAACTCGAAACGCGAGAAGCAGGTTTTATTCTCGACCAAGAACTGTACGAACATGTGATCCCGCAATTAGGCGGCAATATGACACACTTTGGTGGAATAAAACTATACGATGGCCCTGCAGATGAAGAACCACTGCCGGCCCATGAATCGGATGAGTTGAGTGAAGAGAGCGACGATAGTACAGAGACTATCAAGCCATCTCATTTTGCTGGGCATGATGACAGTACAGATGCTCCGCGCAGTGATAGTGGTAATGTACAACCAACGTCTTGCGACTATTATTTGCTTACTGGGTCATAGTCCATTACATTGAGGATGTGAAGAGTGAGGATCCAAACGAAAGTACGTAACATTGATTCCCAATGGTGAACAAGAAATCTCGAATGAACCCAAGCAAGTTGCATTACCTCGATATTCTTTTGTCGTGTGGTGATTGATATATTGGTGGTTAGAGAGATGGAGAGACGGAGCTTCCATTCCTTTATATTCATATGCCAAGATGCCGCTAACCGTTGAGTTTATGGTTGGCAGGAGCTGATGAGAGTGAGGACGACAACACCCAAATAAACACACAGCAACCACAAATCTCTCCTACTTCCTCACCTACTGTAGGCGAACTCACCGAACGGCCTGAAAGGCCAGAGGATACCTCGACCGCTTCTTCTACCGATGTTCAAGCTCGCTTTTGCTTCTTGAACACGTCAGCGCAACCTAAGTCCTCCTTTCCAATCACATCCCTCGTCAAGCGCCTTCTAGACGGAGAGACTGTGCCACAGCAAACACATCGACCTAGGCCAACAACAGGCCTTGCTAGATCCTCTAGAACCCCTAGCGAATCGGAGCCGAAAATGAACAATTTCCCTTCTTTCCTCGACACCTCCGGCAACGGTGTAGGAGGTAACCCACCACGGCAAACGCCCTCTCCAGGACCAGGTCAGCATCAGGCGAATGGTATTGGGAGCGCAATGAACTTTCTCAATGGAGCAGGTGTCAGCTCTGCTGCTGCTCAGATGGACTTGAACTATGTTATGCAGATGGTCCAGCAGCTGGCGGACATCAATGCGGAAAACAGAGCAGAGCAGAATAGGATTGTCAATGGTATAACACAGCTACAGGTAACTATAAGGTTGTGTATAGATATGGAACCTATGTTGACAGGAAGCTAGCAATCACACACGTACGATTCTCTGTCTCCGAATGGCGGACCCGTAAATGGTGATGCACATGGTGAGTTACGCTTGAACGATATGGAATCACGACATGACTAACAAGCCTTCAAATAGCTGCTGCGAGATACGCCGAAATAACTACGGAACTAACTGTAGTCACCAACAAGCTTCATAATGCCGAACGAATGGCAGAAGAATCCAAACTTGAAGTGGATGTGATGAAAGAGATCAAAGAGGAGTATGACAAGACTATACAGCACCTGATGAACAAGCTTCGGCCATATGCATACAGTCATACCCAAGCGACCATCGCTCTCCACAAACATTACCAAGCTCTCCTTGACGCTGAACGGCAAGCAAATCTCGATCTCCGACTCGAACACCAACAATGGCAGACTGGTCTTGCAAGAGTTGCAGAATACGCACGCCTTGCACTAGGCGCCCAGAGCGATGCCAGTCTATCTTATGTCACAAGGATTCGAGAATTGAAACAGGAGAATAAAGTATTGAGAAAATTGGCAGGGTGGGAACCAGCAGAGGACAGTGATAATGAGGAAGAGTCCGTGCAGAAAGGGGAAGCTCAACATCGTCCCCAGCAGTAGAGCACGAGCATTCGTTTAGATCATTTTATGAAGCATAGCGCCGGCGTTGGTCTTGGATAACACTTGCATATCATACATTAGGAGCTAGGAGTTTGGGGATCATTACGGTCAAGATCGAGTATCAATCATTTTGTAGAGGGCGAAGAATGGACTACTCAAAACAAAATATAGTTATTCCCTCAGTCCAAGCGCTTGCGGTGATGATGCAGCAAAGAATGTGTCGCCGAGGCTATACATCGCGGTCAACAAGGAGGCCTAAGACCCACAGTTAATGGACAGCATATGACAATCTCTCGGCTTCTCAGGGATGAAAGATCTATAGAAGATTGATAGAATCTTCTCTTGCAGGACCTTGGACCCACTTTGTCTTTGTGGAGTGCATATAGATACAGTACGTATAGTCCCAGTTCGCTGACTTCAAGACAGAAGCGAACAGAAATACAACACCATACTCATAGATTCTGACTTCGGTCCGATACGATACACATGCGGCGCATTCAACCCTCTACCAGGAAGGTATCAACAAAATCATGCGCCAAAAGCGCATCCAAACCGCCATTTTGGGATCTCGTGAGCAGCAAGATCGTCGTTGGGTGTTGTCCCAATCCCGGGTAAAATAGCAATATAGATGAAATCCACCATACAATACCCGGTCCACAAGCTCTTAGCCACATATCTATCTGGATACACCGAGATCTCTACCCTTGTTTAATTTAATTTATCAATGTAGTATACCAAAGAGTCTACCTAAGTTTCATTATACTAATGTGATTGCTCAGGTTGTCTTCATCATCCTGCCGTCTGCACTCTTACTGCATTCCGCATTGAACTGATATGTTCACCATATCCCAATTGCATGTCCCAAGCGCTTGGTAACAAGTGTACCCACCTGCTGTTCAATATAACACAATAGGTACGGCCCGACGGCACCGTATGCATACCTCTATGGCAGTACCTTTAATTCTCCTCATGAGAAATCCCAAGCGTCCAAGAGGCTCAACAGGCTTCGCATGACGAGAACGCCAACCCTTGTTGGATACGCCGTCCATCGGCCTCCCTACCGTCTCCACGCTCCCACTACATATAAAGTCTACTGCGACCACAATGCATTCTCTTCCCCACTCCGCATCAACATCAGAATCCGTCCCTCTCCCTCCAAGATGCAGCTCACCGCCGTCCTCCTCGCCGCCCTGGCCACCGCCGTCTCTGCCCGTCCTCCCCCGACCGCCAGCGACGTTAACCCTTTTGTCGGCAAGGACCTCTACGTCCCCAAGTCGTACGCCGCAAAGCTCGATACCACTATCGCCAACTTCCTTGCCAAGAACGACACCGTCAACGCGGCGCGCACCCGCACCGTCCAGCGCACCAGCACCTTCACCTGGGTCACCACCCGTGCCGGCCTCGTCAACATCGACACGGCGATCAAAGAGGCGCGCGAGCAGAAGCGCCGAACCCGTAAAGAGACCATCGTCGGCCTCGTCCTGTACAACCTACCGGACCGGGACTGCTCGGCCGGCGAGTCGGCAGGCGAGCTCAGCTCTGCCAAGAACGGGCTGGAGATCTACAAGAAGGAGTTCATCGACCCGTATGCGAAGAAGCTTGCTGACGCGGGGGACTTGACGTTCGCGGTGGTGCTCGAGCCGGACAGCCTGGGCAACGCGGTGACGAACCAGGGGATCGAGTTCTGCAAGAACGCAACGACGATCTATGAGCAGGGCATCGCGTACGCGATAAAGCAGCTGCAGTTGAAGAACGTCGCGCTCTACATCGACGCAGCGCACGGTGGATGGTTGGGATGGGCTGATAATCTCGAACCCAGTGAGTGATCCCCTCTTCCCCTAATCCGAACGGGAGGTCCAAAGAAACGTTACCAACGTCTCTTGTAGCTGCCAAGGAATTCGCTAAGGTCCTCTCCATGGCTGGTAATTCGACAAAGATTCGTGGTTTCGCTACTAACGTCTCGAACTACAACCCCTACAACGCCATCATCCGCGAGAACTACACCGAGTGGTCGCCCTCCTGGGACGAGTCGCACTACGCCACTTCCCTCTCCGAGAAGCTCGTCGCTGAGGGTCTGCCCGCGCATTTCATCATCGATCAGGGCCGTGTTGCGCTCCCTGGAGCGAGAGAGGAGTGGGGCGAGTGGTGCAACGTGTCGCCTGCTGGATTCGGACGCAGGCCCACGACACAGGGACTGAACAATACGGTTGTCGATGCGCTAGTGTGGATCAAGCCTGGTGGGGAGAGTGATGGCCGCTGTGGCCTTGAGGGTGCACCGGCGGCGGGCGCGTGGTTCGATGAGTATGTGCAGATGTTAGTCAAGAATGCCGATCCACCTTTGACTATGAGCTTGAATTAAGGGGTTGTATGAGGAGAATGGGTTGTGGTAGGTTCTATTGTACATATTCTATGACTGGACGATATAGACGTATAGAAAAGAGATCAAGGTTGTATGTAAAAATTGACATTTGGTCACTTGTACAGGTTGTATTCTTGTTGGACTTTGGATAGTACCTGTCCCTTTCTTGTGGTTGGTATCCCTCGCTCATTGTACGCTCGCTGTACACAACGGGATAACCCTAAGTAGGACCGTTTATTGGAACTTTTTTGTATCCCGTTCAGTAACTCGGAGCTATTGCTTAAGTAATTATTCTAGCACAGCCCTGAACACAGAAGGAAGTATGCCACACATCTCTGTTAGATTACCATATACCGTGTAATGTTGAACCCAGCCATTCATATGGCATACAGGAGAGAATAAACGCCGTCCTAGCCCAATTGCTCTCACCAATGCCGAAAACTCCAACCCGTAACAGACACTATAAGTGCGCCTTAATAATCCATCAGCAGAAAAACAGAATCTCACGTACACCGTACTGTCAGTGCACCTCTGCGCACAATATAACCCCACAGCCATTACAGCCATATCTATCGTGAGCCCTTACTTACCGTAATCATTCGTATGAGTCGAGTGTAGAAGATTAGACTTCCATGCTCTCGACCAATCCCTCACTCATACCTCGAACGGCGCTCTTATCCCTTTGACGCTTGTCCTCTCTCGTGCGCATCTCTCTCTCCTCATCGCTCACAACGTCACCATCCCAACTGACTTCCCTATCCCAATCAAGCTCAACATCGGCATCTATTTCGTCGTCGCCCGGTAAGTGCAGCACTTCATCGTCATCCTCGGCATAACCCGCCTGAACATAATAGCCTGGTCTATCACCCAACCAATACTTCGCCCTCTTATTCGCACTGAATGCAGAAAACGAGATACTGTTTCTTGCAGAAGCGCGGCGCTTGATCGGGCTGGGGTGAACGGGTGGAGAATGGCTGATCACGCTCTGGCCCCTGATGTACATGTAACAGACACGCTTGCGGGACTTATTAAAGAAGAAGTAGTTGAGACTCCATATCGCGCTATCTTCGCCGTCGAAAGGGTCTTCTTCCGGCACGTAGCAATAGATGTGGCAGTCCCGAATGTTCATTTCGTTGTCTATCAGACCCCACATGCGCGGGCCCCAGATCTGAGACCCGCCGGGTGTCTGCGCACCCAAGGGAATGCCGCCAGGAGCTAGCGCATTAGGTGCGGCTAGTAGAGCGCCTGTAGGGCGTGGACGCAGATTGTACAGTGTTGTGTCTATGGTGTTCATCACTTGTCTCAAACTACGCTCACGACGGAAGTCCGTTGGCTTGAGGATGTGGGAGAAGTCATAATCCGGATGACTCGCATTCAATGTTGCAATCAAGTATGCGAATGTCCGTCGACTCGAAATCTGACTCAGCGGGCCAAACGGGCTTGAGCGCGACAAATTCAATGACTCGGCAAGAATCTCGGACTGAGGTGGGGAAAGGGAGGCAGATATACGGAGAAGGGATTCGTGTTGCGCTTCCAAGGAATGCTCTATGTTCTTGTAGAGTTTCTTGTCGGTGCCGGCCGCTTTAGTGGTGTAGAGGTCGCAACCACCGATGACGTGACAATCGGGGGTGTTGAAGTTCAGGGCAGATGTGACATCTTCGAAATCGCGTAGTGGTAGGTACTAAATAGATGAGGTTAAGTACGCGGTTCTTTATTTCTTGCTCTTGCTGATACAGTAACCGGGCCAGCAAGGATGGAGATGGAACGTACCTTCATGATGGTCTGAACGCGCAACCTTTATGCTGAGTGGTAACGGATCTGGTAAAACAACTCGAAAAGAAAAGCGCAAAGGTAGATCTAAAAGCGGAGTTGGGTGCCTTGAGCGCAAACGCACTTCTTTATTCAGTTTGCGTTTGCGATAAGGGTTCACCTGCTGAAACAAGACAGTACACAAGAGATCACTCCAGGCTGGCTGCAAGGACCAAACTCAGTGTGCTGTACAAGCCAGACTTAACGTCTAGCAGGAAGCGCTGGTATATCTGATGGGGAACATTGCGGTATATGTTGTTGTTGTTGGTAGTGAGATCAGGAAGTTGGAACTGAACGGGATGGAGGTTGCGTTGTTACAGCTGCGGTGATGGCTTGTCCAATCAGCTCGCATCGTGCAACTCATCCAAATCACATGATATGAGCCATCCACGACTTGTTCCAATATCATCTTTGAACATCTCCACGTGGGTCGAAAGAAGGATATATATCGTTTAGAAATGCTATTATAGTCAGATTGAAGACGGGGAAGTGTTTGTTTACGTCGAAGTCAAGAAGCCGGAACCATCCGGGGTCCAGAAAGGTGGGTGACCACTCATGCCTATGCATATTCAACGTCCGTCTTCGTCATAGCCGTTCCATCTTGATAAATGCTTCGAGTGTAAATTTAACAAAAATTGCACTAGTAACAAGGTAAACAAGCTTGGGGCAAGAAGTACTTGAGGTCGCTATGATGATAGTAACTTAGCTGACCACATAATAGCAAGGACTGCTATCCTGGCATAGGTCGTGGAATTAATTACAAAATAATACCACTCTTTTGGTTACCTTACGTATCATCACCATGGAATATCTAGTTCGTGGCTATCGATTTATAAAATCGTCTGACTTTTTCCCGGGCCTATCGTGGGTCCCGATTTGATGCCGTCTCGCACTGTCGTTGTCTCATATCATGCCGTTTTCGCGCATCATATCGAGGATATCATTCTCGCCCTGCATGTATGGAGACAGGATGTGGTTAGCGGACAGCGTCTGGATGATGGATTCCCGCGTTTGTGGCTCAATATGTATGCAGCAATGGGTTGTAGGATTCACATAATCTTCCTGATAGGATCATCATCGGTCTTGAAGAGTTTGAGTATCAGTAATGCATCAAACCGAAAGATGAGTTCAGGAAGACTGCAGAGAGAGATTTGCGCCTGGGTTGTGTGGCATCGTATCGAATGCAGTCAGAAAATGGACCAAAAAAAATCAAGCATACCTCCATATCTTCGAGACTATCCTGTTGGCTTATACACCGCAAGACGTTCTTCTTACTACTCTCCTGCATCTCGCCTGCTAGCAAAAGCTCGTCCAATATAAAGTACGCTTTCTGGAAGTTGAAGATGATGTCCAGTTCGCAGACATTGCCGTAGTACTTGTCCATCTGTTCTACGTAACGGTGCACGATCTCGAGGGTAATCAACTCGTTATCCGTCGAGTCGCACCCGGCAATAAAGAAGAGGGAGGCATATCTTCGATACACGACCTTACTATCTGAGGATCACCTGTCAATTACATCTAGATCCAGGTCTCTTTGTGGGCTAACCTTTGTATTCGAGAAAGTTGCACATCCGGGTACGTCGTGCTAAGACCAGTTGAGAGACATCCTTAATGATTTTCGCTTTGTCTTTTGGGGATAGAGTAGTGAACCATTTGGCCAGCCGCTGGATAGGGTATCAGCATCGATCCACTTGCTGCAAAGCAGACGCTCACGCACCACTTTGCCCTGCCTTGAAAGCAGAATCAGATACCTAAAAAAAAAAAAAAAATCAGAATTGTATTCTGCGAGGTTCTGCTAAGGTAGTCACTCACTTTATGGCCATAGTTGTGCGATGCTAGAGTTGAAAAGAACGAACGGGGTCTTTGGAACAACTCTTGGTGCTTGAGGTGGCCATCGTAATTACGTAATCGGACGTTCTATCATCTGCTCGAGTGCATCACCACATCTCATCCATTCTTTCTTCAACTGTTTCAAAACACCCTCCCCGAAAGTTGTGTCATCCCACTAAGGATCAGGTGCATCTCCTTCTGATTTTACTGTCACTCAACCTCATTGAAACTTTTGTTCTACCAATCAGCGAGTCTGAGAATTCGCCGACCACAGTTTCGGGATCACAAAGTGGAAAAAAGGTTCTTAGCTTTGAAATATCAGTTGTGTATCTAGGACACAGTATATAGAAGAATCAAGTGATAGTTCTATTCTCTGACTCCTTTTTTTCCCAGCCTTTTTCACTCACGAGTACTCAATGGTTATAAATCTCAAATCGTCCTATAAGGAACCTCTTTTTGAAGCCAGTGCGAAGGTGTACTTGAGACAGCATAACAACTAGAAAGAAAATGGTACACTTCAGTTCTAAATCTCAGCCGAAAGGCCTTAGTCTCCTGAGCCTTCCCCTTGAACTCCGCTACGAAATATACAACCATCTCATGATCAGCAACGGAACTGTCCCCAAAAGCATCTTTCAAACCAACGTTGGCCGTAAAGAGGTTGAGCGTTGTCGAGCTGTGCAAGATTGGGGTTGCTTCTATGCAGGCATAAGTTTCCCGTACTTCCCATATATGCCAGAACTACACGTAAACCGCCAAATCCGCGCTAAATTCCTACATCATTTTAGATTATCTTAAACTTAGAATCCCGGGATTTTGATGAGAATAGCAAACAGTATATCCCTTTCTTTAATGCAAAGCTACTCGTATCACCGATATAAGGCCGTCTATGGATGTACAAGTACCATACTAACGATAATGCAGTCTAACGTCTTTTTCGAATGGTGCACCAACAAATAAGCACGGTCGATCTCTTTGAAACTTCTCTTGGTCTTCTCTCCTTCTACGCTCTAAAACTCCTCACTATCAACGTCAAAATATCTCGGGAATGGTGGGTAATCCGACCCGGAGACACTATCCCTAAATGCATCAGTAGTTTCATTGGGCAGTTCTCGTCACTGGAACAGCTCAACATCTACGTCGTCAGCGACGAATTATGCTCAGTTATGTTTCCCCAGACGATTGGAACGGACAATCTCAAGTACCTCGTCCGCATTAGTAAACACCTGGACTCCTGCTTCACGCTCGACTCGCTGGAGTACACACTTTACCAGTGGAGCCAAATGTGTACCAATTTACTGATTCTCGATATTGGGGACTTCTGGAAATCTGTTTCCCTACGACGGCTGGATTTGTTTTTTCTAGATTTGATCACACCTGGTTCAATGTCACGCGTACTGTTCAGGCAGACACAAGAGCGTGTAAATGCTCCAGGTGATGTATCGGTATGTGGTGAAAATGGAGACTGGGCAGAGAGAATTTAAATTTGAGAGAGCACAACTTATAAATCAAGCGCAGAAGCCAAGATTATCCGATTTCAGATGGGCGACATAATAAGGAGGCAAAAGGACCGTCCTAAATCGCTTTTAAAGATCATTTACAAAGACTTAGTATGACTTAGATATCCAAATAGATCGTCACTCTAACTTAAGTCTTTTCGAGCGTGTTACTGTAGCTCTCAAGACCACAGGAAGGAGTGAAAATGCATTTTACAATATTAACCCTTAATCCACATAACGCTCAAAACTCCAATACCTTCAGCCGCTATGCAACTACGATCTTACACATATCAATGTTATGATGGAACTACCTTACCGTGTGGTCCCATTGAGCACCGAAGCTGGAGAGCATTACGTAAGCCTTACAGACTTCATCAACCCACCCTCTCACATTTCTTTTCATATGCTTAACAAACCACGTTGTAGATTAGATGAAGTCTTTTCGTGAAACCTAGTAAACTCATAGTTCTAGTAAGGTAAGCTAGTATATCGAGAAATAGCCTCTGCAAGTTGACAGATATCATTATCCAAGCATTAATATATCACTTATGAGACCTGATGATAATCAGTAGGTTTGGAATCAATGTGTGTGCACAATTGATAGATTGGCGTTGTCAAATTTTAGGTTTTTACTGATTTTTATAGAAAGAAATGGCAGATCCTCAGTCTAGATCAGTGTCGGAAGTCAGTCCTCTCCTGACACTCCCTCTGGAACTCCGCTACGAAATCTACGGTCATCTCTTGACCTCCAGCAGCAGAAAGATCCACTCAAACACGTCTACTGAGACATTCGAAGGATTGATTGGTTTTCCTCGTTTCCTGTACATCATAACCTTACACATCGACCGTCAGATCCGCCGTGAAATTCTGCACTATTACAGATGATTTTTGGAGTAACGATCCAGTGGCTATGGGTAGTACCTATTTATTTTGCTTATTCTTCCATTGTTATCTTTGTGATCGCACCTGCAGGTTATATATCACTTATTTGAGCGAACTCTTTCCAAATCATTATATTTAGGCACTGAAAACATGCACACCCCCATGTCGCATTGGGCACAAGTTTGGTTCATCCACCTTGCGTTAATATTTCACACGTCTGACTCTCCTAGATACTATGTTATATGTACCACAGTGTATGGACTAGGCATCTCCTTATCCGATACACTTCAAGGAATCTTCCCCCTTTTCAGCAATCTGAAATGTCTCGAGATCGACGTCCTCGCCAGTCTAGCGATCAGAGCACCGGTAGCTGGACTCGACTCACAACTAGAAAGGAATGTCATCCACAATTATCTTCTCGCCGTTATCGTAGCGCTACCCAGGCTTGATCAGCTCTACACTGTGATCTGGTCTCCATGCGTATGTCTTTGGTCCCAAAATTATGACCTGAGGTACTTGGTCCGCATCAACGAGCATCTAGATTCCCGCTTTACAAAAACGGATGGTTCCTGGAAAGGTCGGTCCATAAATCTGTTCATCCTCCACATAGGCGATATCTGGAAATCAAGCTCCCCGCGGCGATCCACACGTATTATCCCTCGTTGTGACGTGAATTATCGACATCTGCAGACCCCAGTGCCACACTTCGCGCAAGTGCAAGAGCGGGTCCCCGGCTCCGATGAAGTTACCGTCCAGGACCAGGCAGGCTTCTGGAAGGATTCAAAGTTCAGACTTTTGGGCTCACAATTTGGTGGTTCGGAGAAAGAAGATAGGGATTGCCCGTGAGAACTTGAGTTCTTCGATAACCGAGTATTGCACTTTTCGCTGGGCCACTGTTTGAAGGGTCACTATAAAACGCATTCTATGGCCGTGGATGTTAAAGCGCTTCGCTTACCTTGTTTCAAGTCATTGGCCCCATCACAGTGCAGTTCCTCACAAATCACTGTACTTAAAGGTAGCATGGCACAATCTCCCAACAACGCTGGGGCCAGATTGGTATAACCTCTATAGCCACAAAAGTTATGACTTTGGGGTATCTCACCTTCTCCCGACTCACCTTTCCAATTAGTTACGGCACAGACACTTCTCTTCAGATTATGATTGCCATGTCAGTGCGATATGGTATGAATCATGAGGATACATGGAGTAAGCATGGTGTTTAGGATACTAAAAATTAAGTCTTCGGACAATTCACTCAACGTCAACTTCTTCTTACTGAGGTGCTGAATATGAACACTGTTTTTGTATTAGGAAATTAGTACTGTAAACAACCATATGATGATTTCGCCACCCGCAAGACCCCCTCCCCTATCCACAAGATCCCTCCCCCGTAGACTTCAAAATCTCAGCTCTATGATTATAACACGCAGCAAGACAACATTTGTATCCCGCGCCTGAATTGTGCTTTCAAGCCACAGGTCAACTCACCTTCCCAGGGTTCTCACAAATCGGAATTAAGATTGATATTCATATTGATATGTTTTTCAGATTCAATAAATATTAATTCCCGACCAAATCACCGTTCCATACCTCAAGTTCACACGCTCAAAATACCTGCTCAGAAAGTAAAGCGCCAGAACTGACCCCAGAGATCACCTAACCACGCCGCTGGAGAATTGGACCTAAGCCTCAAAATCGTTCAACCAGTGCTTAATTACGACCTTCCCTTCGTCGAAATCCTTCTTCTGACTTCTCACAATCACGGCCGCATGGCTATGAGCACTATTATGGATATATACTGGATACTTCCTGAACCCCACATCGTCCAGCGCCTGGATCATAGAGAACTGCGTAGGTGTTAAGGCCAGAGTCGGGAACTCCATTTGATGTTTCGGAATCTCATCCTGACTTCCACCATCTCCGCTCGCACTAGAACTTGTCTTCTCGGTCGCAAAGCCCGATAGTGAACGGCTAGTCTTAGGTCTTAGCAGCGGAGAGTGCGGCGTGACTAACTCCTCCGTTCCGGCTGGGAGGTATTCTTGGCTTTGTGTGCTGTTTATGTTTTCGAAAACGCCTTCGGCTGTTCGTCGCACGTCGTCTACCATGAGTGGAAAACTGTACATCGTTGGGCTCAGGGCTGTTTTGCCCTCATGGTGAAGTCTGATTCTTTGCCGGCTACGGATTGATTGTACGCCGCAATTGATCAGGAAGAGAACGGTTCCAATGGGTATGAATATGATGAGAAAGAGCCCAATGGGAACTTTGCCCAATACGGTGCGGCTGCTCCCTGCAAGACGTCGTGTAAATGCGGGAAGTTCCTCATGGTTCTCCTTCGGAGTGACTGGATTCTCTCCATCGATCACAACGGGCTCGTAGCCCGGGACGTAGTTGATAGTGACGTCTTTCAGGTTTACGAACGGATCTATACGTGAGATTCCGGTGGTGTAGAAAACGGCCGACCGATCGTTTACGATGTTTGCATAGAGACTCTTATGCCTAAATTTTTCTAGTCCCTTAATGAACACACTTGATGGGTCTGCAAGCAATGCTAGAATGGGCCGTCCGGTGTCACGGAATGAATCTATCATGAACAGCTGTCGTCCTGACGTTGAGAGGGTCCGCGCACCCAGGACATTCCAGATGTGGTTGTGCCATCCGAGAAGGGGAGTTCTAACGCCCAAATGTGGGGTGACGAAGGTCGTGAAGTTCTGGAAATTACTTGTGTCAATACCGGATGAATGTAGTATGAATAGAACAAATCTCACTCACAACCGGTTCCAATTTGTCAAACCATCCTTTGTGATATAAGAGGCCAATCGTGTATCGCGAGACCAGTCCTCCTAAGGAGTATCCAATGATACTTAGCTTTCTGATATGGGTTCCACGCTGAGATAGTTCTTCGAGCTTCTCTTCAATCTCGTTCGTGACACGTTCCCCACCAAGTTCAACCCCGTCATACGTGAAGCTCCCAGAATTTTCTTTCGCGACGAGGATGTGGACTTTGTCTTCAGAGAATTTCTCCCTCAGCGCCGTGGCCATATAGCTCATATGACATGGATTTCCCCATAGCCTGTGCCAACAAGGTTAGCTGAAGACCCATTGGAGGAAGGATTTTGGTAAGAGTACAACTGCTCAATGAGCTACAAGCCACATAAATTCAAAGACGTCTGAAATCTCTGGATTAATGATCGGACCTTTGAATTCATAAGTGTCTCTGGTCGCAATTCGACGCTGCAAGCATGTTTTTACTGTGGCTTACCCATGAACCAATACGCATAAATGATCAGCAGTACAATTGCTAGAAGATTGCGTGTGCATTGCTCGGAATGCGGTGACGATTGTTCTGTCCAGACTGGAGAGGGAGAATGGAAGTGCCATGTAATAGAAGAAATAAAAGAGAATACCCAGCAGGCGGTCCTCCTTTTAGCCCGCTG
This sequence comes from Patellaria atrata CBS 101060, assembly GCA_010093705.1. Taxonomy (NCBI): domain Eukaryota; kingdom Fungi; phylum Ascomycota; class Dothideomycetes; order Patellariales; family Patellariaceae; genus Patellaria; species Patellaria atrata. The sequence goes on from MU006097.1 coordinate 562,703, forward strand.
GGCTTTCACACGGTAGTGAGACCTTATCGGAGCACGACCTTAGTTTTCTGTCTCGTAAATTATTGTGCAGTGACGACAGCACCTTGGGAAGTACGTAAACGGAAGCTAAAATGCGGCTAAATCTTAGTTCTAGGAGCTGCAGGGACCAAGAAACGTTGAAGTCCTGTTCTCTTAGAAGAATATATGTGATGTATGATGAAGAGGGTGGGGAAAAAAAATCTTAAGAGACAATGTACGAGAAGAGACTTGAGAAAAAGATTATGAGTTTAAGGTATGGGGAAATGACTTCAAACGGAAAGAATGTTAAACTGGAAGGAACAACCTGAAGGGGAAGTCACTGGGAGCTGGGACCACATGTACCTCGCTATCTTATCTTGCACCAAGTTAGAGACGTCGACGAGCCATACTATTGAACTTGGCTCATGGTATGCGGTTTATCGGGAAGCTAAACAAACAACTTTGTTACCTGTAGGTCTTCTTAAGCCAATTCCTTTTTTGTAGGTCTAATCTAGACTAATGATCTTGTCGATTTTCTACGCGCTTGCTTCCCAATTGTGAGATTGATCAAGGCTAACTCGAGTCCTAAGACAGCCTAAGTGCTTTATTCGACCACTTCAAAGTGGGATCCACATGCGTCCGCTGTCAGTTCAAGTCAACTCTACACGTCCTGACCGCTATCTATCTTGATAGCTTCATGTGCTCCTATAACACCCATTTGATTCATGATCGTTAGACCGTCTGTCGTTCTTGGCAACATTATATCACACATGATCCAATCACACTACTCCAGATCAGGCTATAACAATAATCTATGAATCTGAAACTGATATTCTAATTCCCACCATCCAAAAAAAAATGTTCACGGCAAAAGGTCTATTCAAAACCATACCATGCCCGACCGGAGATCAATGTCGTCTTCCTAACTGCATGTTTCTTCATGAAGATCCATGGAAATCGGTAAAGGAAAATGAGAGTACAGAACCCCAATCTAGAGCTGCATCAACTCCCTCGGATTCCTTCCAAGAGACGGGCGATCGGAAGAGGCGCAAGTTGGAAGATGGTAAGAAGGCGGCGGTACCGTCTGAGGGACCCAGACCCAGCGAAACTTCAGAAAGAAAACCTTTCACTGGTCTCATAGCGCCAAAGGTAAACACGACATCAAAACCCACAGCTGTCCGGCCGGTTGTTTTGAGTAGTGTTAGAAGAGCTGTATCGCCACCTGCAGTCGCACCTAGGAACAAACTGCAAGCCGTACAGCAAACCAGTTCTCAACCAAAGAAAGAGGTCACCGAAACACTCAATCCACGTCTAGTCCCAAATGACCCTGCGGGGCATGCAGTACGGAGGACGTACCTTGTGAAACTTCACGAACTTGTAGGGTTATTGAATACTCAGATGTTAAAGAGTGATGATCCCGAAGATAAAGCCTTGTATCTCAGTGATCAACAGCTGATAAAAGCTGTCCTTGACGAGGAAGAAGGGATCGCCCGAAACAATGGCCCTGTTTATGCGAATATCATCAAATTAAGGATGGTAGCATATAAGAAGATGAAATCGGAGGAGTGGAAAAAGCTGAGACTGGAAGCATGCGAAACTAAAGAGCAAAAGGCTGCGAAGAAGAGAAAAGGTGTCACCATAGAGACAGGTCTCAGTGCTGCAGAGGAACTGCTCATGCTGAAGAGATTCGTTGCGCCCAAAGAAGGTCTTCAGAATTTTGGCTACGTCATGTCGCCGCCTACGAAGGAAGAAATAGAATCAGCGAAGAAAGGAGTAGAAGCGTCAGATCACTGGGAACTCTGTGATCGCTGTAGCACGCGTTTTCAGGTCTTCCCTGATCGGCGGGAAGACGGTGCGTTAACATCGGGCGGGACTTGTACTCACCATTGGGGAAGACCGTTCAGAAATAGAAAAGACAAAACCTCAGTATATACTTGTTGCTCGGAAGCCATCGGTAGCCCAGGATGTACTACCAGGGAAACTCACGTATTTAAGATATCAGAGGGTAAAAGGTTGGCTACAATTCTACCGTTTATCGACACGCCGATGAACCCAACAGCACAATCTCACAGTGCCGTGGCATTCGACTGCGAGATGGGCTACACATCGTACGGATTGGAACTTATACGCTTGACTGCCACATGGTGGCCTAGTGGCGAGCCTTTGCTAGACGTTCTTGTCAGACCTCTTGGTGCTATACTTGACCTAAATTCGCGGTTTTCCGGAGTATGGCCAGAACAATTTTTCAATGCCCAGGAATTTGAATCTAAGGGGCCCCAATATCCATTTCCTAAATCCACGCCAGAAGGTAAGGAGAAAGGAGTAAAAAACCCCAACCCATCATCAGAATTGCGCATTGTCTCAGATCCAGCCGCGGCGAGGTCCCTCCTACTTTCACATATTACGACGACGACTCCATTGATTGGACATGCGATGGAAAATGATTTGAATGCGATTCGGCTGGTTCACCCTACAATAGTAGATACGATCCTCTTGTTCCCCCATCCGCAAGGTTTACCGCTCCGGTTTGGCCTGAAGAACCTCGTCAAGCAATATCTGGAAAGAGATATCCAAACTGCAGGTGCAGCTGGACATGACAGTCTTGAGGATGCCCGAGCTACTGGAGACCTAGTACGGTGGAAAGTTGGCATGGATTGGAAGAGACTCCAAGGGGATGGATGGACGGTGAGAAATGGTGAATTCTTCGCGCCCTTGCCGTCGCAAGATTCGATTCCCGAGAAGGCTCAACTTCCAGCGCACAATATGGAAAATGTCATTCGCTCAGAACAGGCTAAGAAAAACAGGAAGAGGCCGAAAGACGAAGTGACCCCTGAACGAGAAGTTGCATGATTGGATATTTCTCAATTGGATATGGATATCTCAATCTAGATAATACATATACCCTGTACTTTAATTTACTATCACTTGAGATTCAACGGTCTCTCATCAGGAAGTAAATTTAGTCTATCTGCTGCATGACTAGTAACGTACATGACGTGTTCACAAAATAATATGTCGCGGTGTCACATGATCGCTCTAAAACTAGCTGCTTTCCCGTTGCGACCCTGAAGCTCAAGCACGACACCTAATCGTCAACGAATCCCCTCTTCATTCCACGAATATGACCGAGGCAGAGGACAAAGAAAAGGCCGAGAAATTAGCTGCGGCTAAAAAGCGCGTACGGTCCCTAAGAAGCTTTCAACTGAGTTGTGGCGCAAATGCATCCCTTGCTAATATTAATTTCGAGCACAGTTCGAGCAATTGAAGAAACAGAAGAAGGGCGCGAAGGGCGGCGCTTCCAAGAAAAAGGAAGACAAGACAGAGCCAGAAGCTGAAGCTGAATCCTCAGCTCCCGCGGAAAAGAGAGACGATGCGGTAGAGGACAAATCAGAGGAGGATCCTCCCCCGAAAACCATCGAAGACGAGGCGTCGGAAGAAGTTGCAGAGGAGATATCGCCTCCGAAGTCAAAACCATCGCATGATCGAAAAGTATCACTATCAGTTCAATCGAAGGCCCGTTCAGAGTCCTTCCGACTAGGCTCAAACGCTCAATCACTATCGTCACCTATATTACAAGGTTCAGGAGGCGACGCCGTACAAGACGTTTACAGAAAACAGGCACAAAGGATAGAAGAATTAGAGAAAGAAAACAAGAGATTACAAACCGAATCGAACGACGTCCAATTGCGATGGAGAAAGACGGAGGAGCAACTAGAAGAGTTGATGGAGGCAAATGGCGAGTTTGCAGAGCTGAGAAGCAAAGCAGATCAAGCAGATTTAAGAGGAGAAGAGATTGAGAAACTCGTGAGCACAAGTTCACTTATACTTAATCTTTCTATTACTAATGCGCTAAGAAAAATGAATTAACGGCCCTCCAACGACAACATACACAGCTTCAGTCCCAAACTTCTAAACCGCGGCGTATGACCACTTCTAGCCCTTCAAGCAAAGAAGATCTTTCCGCCGAATTAGCCTCCAAATCAGCCGCAGTGGAGTCCTTGGAGCTTGAAATTTCAAAGTTAAACAACCAACTAACGAAATCAGAAGATGAAAACAACAAACATCTCGAGCGTATTACTGCTCTTGAAACTAATCTTGAACGATCTGAAAGAGCTGCCTCATCTTCGGCAACCGAACTTTCAGACCTAAAAAAGAATCTTGAGCGCGCCTCAGAAACAGCTGTAAAGGAAGGCTCATCAAGGACCTCGGCCGAAACTCGCATAGCACAGCTTGAAGCAGAACTTGCCACCGCGCAACGTAGTGCGGATTCCGCAACCAAACGTGCGGAAACGCTCGAGAAGAAGCTAGAGACTCTGACAACACTACATCGCGAAGCAGATGCGCGTAACCAAGCCAAAGCCCGCGAAAAGGAAAAGGTCGAGCGCGAGGCTAAAGAGCTCAGAAGTCGAATTACCAATCTCTCTAACGAAAATGCCAGACTGAAGGAAGCTTCAGACAGCCGACGCAAAGCGGAAACCGAAGGCCATGATGACGGCGTCGATGAGCTTGAAGACGCAGAACACTCGCGTCTCATGGCACGTATCCGCGAGTTAGAGGAAGAATGTTTCGATCTGCGCCGTGGAGTCTGGCGGGACCGTCGCCGTGAAATGCAACCGGGTCTCGACGATTCGGCGGGCAGTGGCGATCCCGCAGCCGGCTTCCATGATGTTGATCTTGATCAGTCTCCCCGCCGTGGACTTTCTGCTACCTCGTCCACCCCGCAACGCTCGGGCAGCACTTTCCAGGATGTGATCAATAGCGGCATCAGTGCGTTTACGGGAGGAACGAAAGACAAGCATGGACGGAAGCAGAGCGTGGCGTTATTAAGTGAGGATGGGAGTGAGTTCGGGTTTGATGAGGATGCGTGGAAGTTAGCTCAGGAGGAAGAGGCGAAGAGACGCCTTGAGAGGGTCAAGGAAGTCAAGAGAGGCTTGAATGGCTGGAAAGGGTGGAAAGTTGATATTGTAGACTTGAGAGCAGGATGGGGAGGTGTGTTTGATGTTTAGAGGTATGTATTTCTATGATACTAGCTGGTGTTAAGTGGAACTGCGTCAAAGCCAGAGCGTACACTGGCTCATTATATTGATTACGCCCGACGAATACTTCCCATTAAGATTCTGAAGCAGTTAAAGATGTCAATATCTAAAGATGAGAGTTCTATTAGGTATATTACAAGTTTACGCAAAGCTGACCAATAGCATGCTCCAAACACCGCCACTTCTTCACCGGAACCTGAGGTGAGCCGGAAAGAGCTTCGCATGTGTCTTAGGTTAAGCTCCCCCGGGGCTAATTTAGTGACCTTTCCCTTATATAAACTCCATCTATCCGAATATGAAAAGCCGTTCTCCCTTTCGCGTCCAAATCAACACACTGTTGCCTCAGTATGCAATTAGAGATACACCAAAGGATGTATAGAGCACCACTACCTTAATATCTTTTCCCTAAGAGCTAGGAGTATGTCCTTCATCCATGTCGAGTCGCACGATCTCCTCTCATGTTTCCCCTCCACCTTCCAACTTCGTCTGGTCAGGTAGAGACACCGGCTGCGAGTATGGACGAGATGAAACGCTCCCTTTGAGGGTCGTAACAAGCCTTGGGGGGTCAGTCGACAAAGTTCTCTGCAAAAGCTTTACGTTTGCTCGTAAAACGGTTCATTGGCCACGACGAATCTCCAAGGCTGAAATTCAGCGTGAGGTCAACATACTAAATTACGGCATCCACATATCATTCGGCTCATCGGATCTTACTTCTAAGGCCGTTCTTTACGCATTATACTATATCCCGCGGCGGAATCTGATCTAGGCAGAATCCTTGGGAATATTGAAGACGATAAGTTTGAAGGCAAACTTGCGTTTCCTTTACGTGGACCGCAAGCTGTGATTTTATGGAGCTTCCTTGGCTGTCTAGCTGAGGGCTTGAGTTTCATTCACGCAGCTAAAATCAAGCATAAAGATATCAAACCGCAGAATATACTCGTACATAATGGTATCTGCATGTTTGCGGACTTCGGAATCTCCGAGGACTTCGAACAGCGAGCGCTAAGTATCAGTACATGCCCAACAAAGTTCATACCCATGGTAAGTTCTCAAACCATGATAGATACAGATGTGTAAGCTTATACGACAGCGGTATATAAACCAATTAGAAACATATATGGGTCAAACATCTTCAGCAGTTACATTTCTTCTAGACATTTTCTTCGATATGGACGTCTGGTCTGCCACAACCATTTCAAGAATTTAAGAACTCAATACTTTTTCTCTCAAAAAGACCAAGGATATTTTACTACCTGCTCAAAAGATTTTACTACGAGCTGACAGCAGGTGAGAGGACAATGTTTGCGCTCCAAGGATTTCAGACTGCAAATTTAGCAGTCGTGACAAGAAATAGCATTTCTTCTCTTTCTGCGATTAGACCTATCTGGCTGGATGTTTTGACTGGTTTAGGCTCTTTGAATGCCTGTACAGCCAATCACTGCTCTAATAAGAGTCTTCCTGGTCTACTCCACAGTACCCTAATTTCCGCTGTTCCCTGTACAACTGATGGACTGCAGAGCTACCATATGCACATTCAGCTATAACCGAGCCTTTTCACGGATTCTGGAGTTCCAGAGACATCATGATATCAAACCCGCAAATATCCTCGTACTCACTTGCAAATGGCTATCATTGGACTCTGATTGGATGTTGTCTACTGTCCCCAATCATGAACTCGATCGTGGCCAGGATCCCTTGATCTCTTAGCTCTTCATGTTAAGATGTCTAAAATATAAAAGGGACGAAGCTCTTCGTAATCTGCATACGCGCAAGCTCAATCGAAGGAATCGCGGCCGTCTGCAAGCCCCGTGCGGCAATTGCGGCGGCTACCCCAAGTCGAAGAAGCATAGAAGGTTGTGGGCCGTGATGGGCAAAAAAGGAGCCGGTGGGCTATAGCGTTCTTTAAATTTGGTGGTGTATCGATATTAGTAACTTCTGTGCGAATAATTTCACGGAGGAATTTGCGATCTTGATCGAAATAAATGATACCCCGGAAGCAAATGTATTTTATGTAATGTTATATCATGATGTTATATGTGCTTGATCCACGCGTGAGGAAGGGGAACTTTTTTGATAGCGTTATCTGCATTCCAGTTACATGATTGGGGTCCGACATGACCCGTCCAGAACCGGCTTGACAGCATGCCCAGCTCTCTAGTACTAAGAATCCACCATCCGATATCATTAAAAGCGACTACGAATTCCAAAGAGCTGGATCGACCTCATTAGTGTCGTCCGCTTCATACTCCTTCATCAGGCGTGTTGAAGTCCCGCAATTGGAGCCCATGATGTGAATGGTGCAACTATAGAAACTCGGAATAACTGAATAGTATGGCTGATGTGGGGATAGGAATTGAATATTGTGGGCTAGATCCTGCGAGATGTGTTGATGTTGATGTTGATGCTGATGCGGATTTGACTTATGGAGGTTAGATCTGGGGATGTTCCGGAATGCTCGGGGTGTACTCAGCTGTAGGAGTATAAATGATGATAGGGGTAGAGTAGAAAGAAGAAGAGAAAGAGAAGAAAAGAGTGGCAAAAAGGGGTTGAAGGGTTGACGACCGAAAAGGGAAGAGAAAGGTAAAGAGGCTGAGGTGATTGAAAGATTGGGAAGAGGGCGCTTTGCAGCATAATTTAGAGAAGACGCCAGGCGATGAGGGAAATCGAGGTTATAGTTACTCAGCACATACATATAGCTCAGACCTCAGTGTCCGGATGCCAATCGGGTCTCAGTGATTCTGTTCTAGATGATATGTGAGATTCAGGACTAAGTCTATGAATCCGTTGGCTGATCACGGTAAACTCTAAAGCACTTTAAGAATCTGACTTGGGGTGAGGTCCTCGATTCTTTATGAGAAGTAATCCAAAGTCTCTGATATAATCTATGTATCTTCGATGTAGGTGTCGTGGGCGTACAGTAGTTGTCCAACATCGGATGCTGGTCAGTGACCGAGCTCCGCAACCGGCCCGAAACCCGAACTGCCTAACCCCAGACTATGAGTACTTTGAGTTACATATAGACGAAGAACTGTCCTTTTCTCAATTTTCTTTGTTAAACTAGGACGTACACTCAAGGGATGCCATATATATATATATCTGAGAGTTATCTCAGCATATTGACGGATTCCTTGGTAGATGAGTTCTAGGTATGGCTAAGGTGGATTAGTTCTACTAAAGATGACTCAGGGCAGAATATAAATCATTACACACTACTGTTCACAAAACAGAGCTGCTTTCCGTTGAACATACTGATTCACGGGAAAGTATAAAACGTCGAACTGGTCGATTTTCCTGGAGATACCATCTTGGAAGCAATTATGGCTGGTTTATCCCTCGTTGACAATTCACCCCACAATCCTAAGCCATCTCCTCCCATCCCAACGGCCTCTAACGTTATCCTGATCGATAACTATGATTCCTTCACATGGAATGTATATCAATACCTCGTCCTCGAAGGAGCTACCGTCACGGTATATCGCAATGACGAGATTACCCTTCAAGAATTAATCCACAAATCGCCCACACAGCTTGTTATAAGTCCGGGTCCTGGACATCCGGAGACAGATTCAGGAATAAGCAATGAGGCCATCAAGCACTTCTCAGGCAAGGTACCTGTCCTCGGTGTCTGTATGGGCGAGTAGGTATTCTGTCTCCATAACGTGCAGAACACTGCTAATTATCCCCCACTAGGCAATGCATTTACGCAGCCTTTGGTGGTAAAGTAGATGTAACTGGAGAGATACTACATGGCAAAACATCCCAATTACAACACGATGGGAAAGGCATGTATGCGAATCTACCGCAAGAGCTCAATGTCACTCGTTACCATTCCCTCGCCGGCACACATCCCACCCTCCCAGAGTGTTTAGAAGTCTCATCCTGGGTGAAATCAGGGACAGAAGGTGGCAAGAGCATAATCATGGGTGTTCGACATAAAACATACCTTGTTGAGGGAGTGCAATTCCACCCGGAAAGTATTTTAACGGAAGAGGGATATACGATGCTGAAGAATTTCCTTCACATGCAAGGCGGCACTTGGGCGGAGAATGAAAGACTCTCGGGGAAAGCATCTAGGAACGGTACCGTCACTGATGGAACTCCTAAGTCTAAAGGGAATTCTATTCTTGAGAAGATATATGAACATCGCAAAACTGCCGTAGCGGCACAGAAGCAAATTCCATCGCAACGCCCATCGGATCTCCAAGCTGCTTACGACCTGCATCTCGCTCCTCCTCAGATATCGTTTCCTACCCGTTTGAAAGACTCACCGTTTAAGTTATCTTTAATGGCTGAGATAAAACGAGCCTCCCCATCCAAAGGCATTATCTCAATATCAGCGTGTGCTCCAGCTCAGGCGAGAACATATGCTGCAGCTGGTGCAAGTGTAATCTCAGTACTGACTGAACCCGAGTGGTTCAAAGGCAGCATTGAGGACTTGAGAGCTGTTCGCCAGAGTTTAGAAGGAATTCCCAACCGTCCAGCTATTCTTCGAAAGGAGTTTATATTCGAAGAGTATCAGATTCTAGAGGCGAGACTAGCGGGTGCAGACACAGTCTTGCTAATCGTGAAGATGATTGATGGTCCTACACTTGAACGACTTTACAGGTACTCAAAATCTCTGGGTATGGAACCGCTAGTTGAGGTAAACAATGTCGAAGAGATGGAAATTGCTGTCAAGTTGGGTTCTCAGGTTATTGGGGTGAACAATCGCAACCTTACGAACTTCGAAGTAGATATGGAAACCACCAGCCGCCTGATGGACTTGGTCCCGAAAGAGACTGTGGTATGTGCTCTGAGCGGAATCACTGGACCGCAAGATGTCGTTCCATACCTACAAAATGGCGTAGGTGCTGTCCTAGTTGGTGAAGCTTTGATGCGCGCCTCGAATGCCACGCTGTTCATTCGTGATCTAATTGGTACAAAAGAAAGTAAGGTCTCGAACGAGAAGCAAGGCAAACAAACTCTTCTAGTAAAGATCTGTGGGACACGCAGTGCTGAAGCGGCGAGAGCAGCCATAGAGGCGGGTGCTGATTTGATCGGTATCATACTAGTCAAAGGCCGGAAAAGGTGTGTTTCGGAGGAGACTGCCCTCGCCATTTCTAGAGTAATCCATGAAATACCTCGGGGGGGTTCGTCAGACGTCAATTCGGAACCAGACTCTTCGATAACGGGGCGTCAATATTTCCAATACGCATCCTCACATCTTATATCACATCCCAAACGCGCTCTGCTTGTTGGAGTGTTCCAGAACCAACCTTTAGATTACATCCTAGCGCAGCAACAGCTACTAGATCTTGATATCATCCAACTCCATGGATCAGAACCACTGGAATGGGCCTCCTTGATACCTAGACCAGTGATCAAGAGCTTTGCACCGCAGGATAAACAGGTAGGAGTCCGGGGATATCACTCAATTCCATTACTAGATGCTGGATCTGGTGGATCCGGCCAAATGTTAGACGTGTCCGGCGTGGGGGAAGTATTGAAGAATGATCCGCATCTTCATGTCCTTCTTGCGGGAGGCCTCAATTCCGGGAACGTCCTAGATTATGTTACCTCATTAGGTGGCGTCGCTGGCCAAATCGCTGGTGTAGATGTTAGCAGTGGCGTCGAGACGAACGGAGAACAGGATATCGAGAAGATCCAATCTTTTGTCTCTGTTGTCAAAAACTTCCATTCTAACAACGGCTCCAGTTAATTTAACCGGGTGAGGATTCAGAAAGAAAAGTGTCTCTTATGATTCACGATTGTTCAACTAACGTTAATGGTTTGAAACGGATAGAGCTTACAGGACCGCTTGAGAGTATAAAGACCTCGTCTCTTACGCTCTATAAAGATTCAATAAATTCAGACACAGTTTTCCCATATGCCATACCCTTTCAACTAGCCTATCGCCTCTCACAATACATATCGTTACTCCATATGCCTTATGCGAATGATCGTCTATAGTGAAAAGGGGTTCATTAGAAGGCGGGCGTCGAATAGGAAGAAAACACACAACCTCCTTAATTAGCAGAGTGTAACCAGGCGATAAACCAATCAACGGGTAATCGGGTCCAAGCGCCTCTTTCTCCGTTCAAACAGTGTGTTGGGAAAGGTAAGATCTGGGAAGGTCGAGAAGTAATGGTCGAGGTGAGGGTCTATGTCTTTCTATAACACCTAATCAGATTCCAATACACAATACATATGTGGTTAAAAAAACGGACTATGGCTCTGTCCAACTTATTTTATCTAATCTCATCTTGAATTACTAGACCGCTCTTTTAGTGGTCATAGGTATGGTTGGCGTTTTAGAACCTTTGCAAGTGCTGTCAGGGTGACTCTTTCGTTCCGTTTGTCCATATTTGACCGTGGTTTGTCATATGCACCATCTTTTGAATCAGTATTAGATGGACAACTCGTGGTCTTCCAGTCTAACTCAATCTCAAAACACCACACTTTCTTCAGATCTCGTCTTCAATGTGATTGTCTCACAATCCGCCGCGAGCATCTGGTTCATTGCCAGAAAAGTGTGACATCTGCGCTCTCAATCCGCTGACCGTTTAGTTTTCTTTGTTATGGGTGCATAGGTTTGGGTAATCAAGATGAAGAATCCATTGGCCAAACATGTCATCGCCATATCGGGCGAGTTTGGCTCTGGTGCTTCACATGACAACATGCGGCGATGGATCGATGCTCATGGAGGCAAAACAACGTCAACCATTAACAACTCTACTACACATTTGATTTGTTCTAAGGACCACTGGAAGCACCAAGTCGCTGTAGGTGAGTACAGTACCTGGAATACATTCACTACACAGCAGTCATGCGCGTTTGCTGATCTTAGATGTCTCAGTCAAATCTGCTCGCAATTTTTCCAGCATTAAAATTGTTTCTTATGACTGGCTTGAGGATTCTTTACGCGGCCAGACTCACAAACGCGAAGCTCCTTACTTGTGGACAAAACTAGAGAAGACAGACAAGTCGCTGAGAGAAGCAAGAGACAACAGGGAGCGGAAGGAAATGAAGAAAGAAGGTACATTATCCAGCTTCATGATCGATTGAATGACATTCAATTCTCTCACATGCAATTGATACTAACAACATGACTCCTCACAGTTCGAGACTTTGAGGCTGGCTGCCAATCTGCCATGGAAGACATCGGCTCTGGTACGTCTGGAAAATCTTCTTGGGCTATTTCTGCATTATCATCATCATTTGGACCTCCTCAAGCAAACCTCAACAGCACGCCACCATCTAAATCCAAATCCAAATCCAAGTCACCAGACGAGAAGAAGGATCCAAAGACAGAACCACAAATTTACAGTAAAGGGACTAACGAATGGCCTGTTGATGACCCAGATAATCACCATATATACCGTGATACCACAGGATTCGACTACGATGTGCACCTTGTACGGGTAGATAAATCCCGGAACATGAAGGAGTGGATTCGGCTTCGTGTAAGTCTCTCTTGTCAGAAACCCTCTAATCCGTGAAACATATTAAGCACTACCGTACTTACATGGAGACGATATAGATCTACGAATCCCACACCTTCCCTCACACCTACAGCACTCACTTCCTACACTGCCTGCCTCCAAACGACCCAACCTCACATATTCTCTCTCCCATCGGCACACCCTTCAACCTTGCTTTCGCCGAGTTCCGCAAACTATTCAGGAGCAAGACGAAGGTGCACTGGGATGAGCGTCTGAACACACAGCCACAGAACCAGGTATATATGGGTCCTCCGGAGGTTGTAACGAGCTATGGCATAGGGCAGAATAAGATGAAGACGGATTGGAATCCGGTGCTGCCGTTTCATTATATTCACCCGCAGGTGCATGAGCCGATTGGTATACTTCCTGGGGCTGGGATGAGGGTTTACGGTTTGCATGGAATCGTGGGAGGGACTGGTGGTGAGGAGGCTAACGTTCGGTATTATGGATAGGGGTTTGCATCTGAAATGGTGCACTGAATGTGGTGCACTACGGTTCTTACTTACCTTGATATATCTTCGTCTCCTGGCGGAGAGGATGGCAATGTGGTTTCATTTATTACTTGGTTATTCCCCTTGGTGGTATGGATTAGAATTATGGAATTCCTTCCGACTCCTGGAAAAGGAGCAAGTGTATTTACCTAACTCCGAAAATGCAATCCATTAACACTTTATTTTGCCGTTCAGGTGCAATGCTTTTAGTACTCATCGAGATGAATTGACGTTGTTAAGTAGAACTAGTTCTCTCGAAGCTCCGGAACCTCGGCTCATCGGAGTCGGATATCATCGCCATCCAAGCTTAAGATACAACAACACCACAACAATCATGGGCTGGACACATCAGAAACCCCCATTCTCCTCCTCCCTCCCCCCTTGAAGCTAACTATGTCCCCCTCAAAAACCCCCAAAGCAATCCTCTTCGACATCGGAGGTGTCTGCGTGCGTAAGCTCCCATCTCCTCTCTCTCTATACACCCACCTCTACTACCATATCATAGAGCAATCACATGTAAAAAGCAAAAGCAAAACACCATTCCCAGTACTAGACTAACGCCTTAAAAGGTCATCTCCCCTTTCCGCGCAATCCTCGACTACGAACTCCACAACCACATCCCCATAGGCTGGATCAACTTCTCCATCGCGCGCTCCTCCCCCCAGGGGGCCTGGCCACGGCTCGAACGCGGCGAAATCCCCCTCGACGACGCCTGGTTTGCTCAATTCTCCGCCGACCTCACCAATCCCTCTCTGTGGGCCGAATTTCTCAGCTCCAAAGCCCCCCACGAACGACCAAAAGTGACAGACCCGACCACGCCACCGCAAATCGATGCCAAAACCCTTTTCTGGGACATGATGCGCATATCCCGCACGCCGGATCCGGAGATGTACCCGGCGCTCGTGGCGCTCGTCGCGTCGGGGAAGTTTTTGATTGCCGCATTGAGTAACACTGTTAAATTCCCGGTGGGGATTAGGGATGAGAGGGGGGATTTGTTCAACGGGGGCTCCCATTCCCCTATACCTTCTTCCTCTTTTTCCTCCTCTGTCACCCCTGACCCTAACACTACTACCGGCGATGGAGGGAACGGGCCCCATACAACGCTCAACCCCCTCGCGTACCTCTTCACCCCGTACATCTCCTCCGCGCACTGCGGTCTTCGCAAGCCGGACCCGCGCATCTACCACTACGCGCTGGCGGAGCTTAATAGAGTCGCCAGGGCACAGGGGAGAGGGGAGTTGGAGATGCGGGATGTGTTGTTTTTGGATGATATTGGGGCGAATTTGAAGGCGGCGAGGAGGGTGGGTATGAGGACGCTTAAAGTCGAGTTGGGGAGGACGGGGGAGGCGGTTAGGGAGTTGGAGGGGGTGACTGGGTTGGATCTATCTGGGGTTACGGGGACAGGGAGGGCGAGGTTGTAATACGGTTTAAGGGTGTAGTGGGCGGGGGGATGGGAGGGAGGTATGATGTCCAGTAGGGGGACTTCCAACATCACATTCCAAGAAGCGCAACCGATCTATTTGCTCCTCACTATCACCCCACGTGAGCACCGAGTATACAGTGGGACTAAGCACCCATCTCCACACCCCACAAGCACCCCCTCCCTTGTCCAACCTCCACGGTACACACTCGGAACATAACCCTATATCATACCCTTCAACGAACGCAGTAACCCGTTCTTAACAAAAGCACCTCACCCTAATCCACCATTTCTCCCGTCAGAGCCGAGTCGAGGTCCAACCCTATCCCACCGAGAAAATTAGGACTACGACCATGACTACAATATAAACATACTATCCGTCTATACCGCTTCCCCTTCTCCTTTCCCCTCACATAAAGCACGATACGCTAAACGGAAGAACCACACAAACCATAGGACCGGGGATAAGGCCAGATAAGGTAATGCAGTTACGACCGCGCCGGCAATGGAAGGAGATGAGGTTGGATATCTCTAATTTTAGATATTTTGGTTCGGGTTCATTCACATTAATATTCTCATCCGCATTCCCGCAACTTGAGTGATAAGTGACGAAGGGATGTCTTACGGCTTTCCGATCCTCATTCCGTCGTTGTTGGGCGTTATCCTGGAACCCTCACATTTTTTTTTGATCGATACAAAGCATGGCGATGTTTATATTTCCCCTCTACGAGACCCCCCCCCCCCCCCCCCCCCCCCCCCCCCCCCCCCCCCCCCCCCCCCCCCCCCCCCCCTCCCCTTCGAAACCCCCACCCTTTATACTCTTCCTCCCTAGCAGCGTCTTAGCCTCTACCCGTCAAGTAGCATGACAACCCCACTTTATCCCGCCTCAGCACAAAACTCGACCACAAAGGCACCAGTCCTGCAGAGTCGCTCAAGAAACAGGTAATGCGGGGAAAGACTGGAAAGAGACCTGGCGGAGGTGTTCCAGGGGTTTGGTGTGTAGAGTGTAGAGTGGAGTACTAGCTGCGGGACGGAGATGGTGGTGCTGGATCGATTACGGAGATGTTGGATTTGGGGGGGGGGGGGGGGGGGGGGGGTTGAAGGTGAGAGTTGATTTTCGGGTTGGTACAGGGTAGGTATAGGTATGTTTACTTCATTTTCTTTTCATTTGTTTTCGGGAGTAGGTCAGAAGCTTTCAGGGATTCGGGAAATCGAGAGTGGTAATGGTCAGTTCATATGTCTTTTCAGATATAAAAGAAAGGGCTTATATAGAGCGTTACTGTATGAAGTGTTTACTTTAGGATTATGTGGAGAGATATCGAGCGTGGAGAAGTATGGAATAGATCCATTTACTTTGATAGTGGAAAATTATGGCATGCAATCTCCTATTTTGGTATTGATATATCTAGGATTCTATATGCTGTACTAGATGTATATATAGACAGGTTTATGTTGAGATTTCTAGTGGAATTCCATAATTTGCAAGATAGTTGTTCTGTACAGTCCAGTCTGGCCATAGAATAATTCAAGAATACCTATACGAAGCATAGGAATGCCGAAACAAGCAGAGACTTATAACGATATAGAAGACGAAAGTAGATTATGAAAGGGAAAAAAAAAAAAAAAAGCACACCTACCGGAAGACATATAAGTCTTAAAACGATATCAAGTCCTACCTTCAGACTGAAGATAGTCCACAACTACAAATATCTCTCTCGATCTATAGGATATCGCTTGTAGCACTAATGCTCGGTTACCATCGCCATAACCACTCCCCGAACCCAAACCGAACCAAAAACACAAACACCAAGTAGTGCTACAGCATCGGATGACTCGGTCCTCTAGCACGAAGCGTCCAGAGCTAGAAAATGCCGTGTTGCCCCCGTTGGGAGCCGCAGGGTTCCGACAGGGGCAAAAGTCCCAAAGATACAATTGTTGAGGAACGGGTGGATTCCTTTATCCCGGATAACGCCTACTGTGCGCATACGTGTACAACGTACAAAGCTGAAGGAAGGAGGTACAGGGTATAGGGTACCTTAGTGCCTGCCTAGTTCGGTTGGACAGGGGACTTGACAGTTTCCTATTTGACCTGTCACGTGTCTATCTTTGGGCATAAAATCTGGCAAACCTTAAGGTTGTAAGGTATGCTAGCCGTTCTTGCCTACATTGATGCTTTCCTGAATCCCGGGGGCATTGGTTGTTGTTGCCCCGAAGTAAGCAGTTAGGAGAACATTTGCCTGAAAAAAGGCTCATGAGGGACCTATGGGCCTTTCACGGCACTTGGTAAAAGTGATAGTGATCTAGTCGGAGCGTTGGGCGTTAGCTATTACTCAGAAATGATGGTGTTCGTGGTAAGGTAGTATCGTCGCGTACACTTCTCTGAAGATGTTTCTCCACTGGGTGTTCTTGAATAGTTCAACATGAAGAATTTTTTCAAGCCACCATGTGGCGACATCGTTTCGCCGATAACAAACGGTAAGGTAAGACCGTCAACGGTAGTCAATATTCCAGGGCCCTGACGGCTTTTTCTCGGACGTGGTGTCAAATTTCACGTGGGATTCGTTGTCCCGAGCTGTGTTTGGACTGCATATAATCGTTAGCCCAGATCTTCACTTAGTTGCCGTGTACTGCATGGAATGACTTCACACTCATGTGTGGAAGGTTAGAATAGGGTTGGGATCGTTCAATTGGTGTCATAAAAGAACAACCTGCATCAAACGAAGAGGTCGAGATGTGTAGGCTTCGCTCAAGATAGGTGATTGTCAAAGCTGAGGTTTCTGAACAACAGATCAGATACTCTGACGTCGATAGTTCGTCAAAAAAAAAAAAAAAAAAGAAAAAGAAAACCTCGTCTACAACTACTGTATGCTTTAGCGGATATCGTGTAAAAGTGATTAAAGACGGCGGACTTGGACAAACAAGGGTAGAAGAAGAAACAGCTTTAGAAAGAGCTAAGATACATAGTCCGTATACGCACCTGATCTTTACAAACCGCATATCTAGCCAAGTTTAGCATGACATGTCTCTATCTTACCGTTCGCTAAGAACATCTCATCGTCTTCGTTATTGTTTCGTATGGTGGAATGAAGCCATCTACGTCAAGTGACGATGTTATGCACAAAGATCTGAAAGTGGGATATTCCGAACACTGGAATAGACGTTAAGCGCAATAACGGTATTGGCAGATCACCTGAGAACGGAAATATTCTTGTTGCTCACTAAATAATAAGTTATTGCCGGGGTATCCAACTTACAATCGACACCTGCACGATTACGCGCCTTTGCACATAGAACTATTCATCCTGCAAATCCCTCACACAGTATCATTAAATAATATGGTATGAAGGACAAAATAGAGTATCTAGCATGAAGCAATACAACGTATAGTACACTATTATTGTAAAATGTCATGTCCGTAGTCAGAGAGAACCTGCATTATATTGACACATCAGCAGCCAAATATTTGTAAGAAAAATCTTGTCAGTAAGGTAAGGTAACGACGAACTATGAGTACCGTCTCCATGAGCGCGTGCGGACCATGCAACCTAAAGACGGAGATCCATGTGCAAATAAGGGTATCAATCGGCTTCCAGCGCAGTGTCTTAACGAGCACGATTTGTACTTTACGCTTCAGTTCTACCTGTTTAATCTCAAAACAAACAGCCTGGAGAATCGACTGTATGCAGGAACTCAAATGTCCCTACATCTGTATTTCGATCTCATGACGATTGATCCCCAATTGAGGTAAGAACCAGGTACGGCTAATCACGAGTTCGAGACAGTGACAGGCCGGGATAGATCATCTCGAGGTAGAGAATGCAAGGAGGACCTTAATATCTATATTCAAACAGAACCTTCCTGGACTGCGTCTGCGAGGTGTCTAACACGACTTCCTCTTCCTGTCTTCCTGCCCGGCTTCGGAATAATGTAGTCAATGGCTGTGGGGCGAGTGATCTACCAGCCTGCTTTGCCGATAGTACTAATATCCGATCAATTTCTGTACTGAGAAAGAGTCCCACAAACGAAAAGGAAAATCAACGATCAGCGAGTTGAAAAGTCTAGAAAGGCCCCCAGAATAGCTACGGCTATCGATTGAAGGTAAACGGGTAAAAGATCAACGAACCATGTGGTGAAGGCTCAAGAAGCCCTTATGGCTTTCAGCTTTAGCCATAGGGATTTGTGGTGTATAGTAAAGTGTTTGATATATATGAGTTTGGAAGGTGGAAAAGCGACGAATAATATGGACGGAGGAAAAAGGAAAGGCGCAGTAGCAAATTGCCCGTGACGGAGTGATAAGGTACTGTACCTACCTTATGTGCGTGGGCATCCATGCTGATGAAGCTAAGCTGAAGGTATTACTTTAGGGAAGTTACTCGTGTAGTTGCCCTCCTGGTCTGTTCCTTCTCATCCTGAAGATGTTAAGTGTCGGTGGCGCTGGAACTAAAGGTGGGCTGTAAGCGATTCCAATCAGAGCTTCTCGAAAGGACGCAGGAAATAAAACTGGTGGGACACAGCCGACTTGAAGCCGGAGCGCATGACCCAAGTTCATCCAACCCCAGATTTTTCTTCCGATCGAGAAATGATTGTCGGAAGTCAAAACCCGCTCGAGACACCGTGCACCCAAGAAGCTAAAAAAAAAAAAGCGCGATGCGTCCGCGAAAGCGCCACGCTTTTCATGCTGTCCGTGCAGTCGTGCTACACTACTTTCGTTAAGTTTCGTCCCATAACAGTAGCAGACTAGGTAAGCCGACCCTCCTGTGGCTCTGACGATTTCTACGATTTCTTCGTGAATAATGCCCTTGCTGCCGCCGCGCGGCGGAGCCTTTTCCTGTTTCTCTTTGGTCCAATCTCGATTTCTAACGAGACGCTAATGTCGCACAGCAAAATCGTCTAGGGTGGATCGTACCCTCGATGCCTTACCCCAGGTTTTCTCTTAGGTGGCGGCTGTCAGCAGTCATCATCCTTCAAACCTGGGGTCTTCAAACATCGGCCAGTTTGATTGCTCAGAGGTAAAGGTAAGCATAACCAGGGAGACGGCGACCATGCTGACGGGCTTTTTGATGGGCAGATCTGCCGTTGTTCTCTTGCTAGAATGCGAAGGCCTGATCTACGCGATATTAACAGTCACTCTGAATTTGAATATCTGTGTAAACTGTGTGGCTTTTTGTCAATCAAATGGAAAGTTGCGACAGGGGGTTACTGCAAGAGCCTGTAAATCCACTTTGTAGCACGTCTCAGGTTCCTTGTCAGAGCCTCTCAGAAGTCTTGCTGTTTCGATGTCGCACGCAGGGTCCCAGTCAGCACGATCTCGGAAGCCTAAGCATATTTCGACCCGTGCCTTTTCTCGGCCTTCGCCCAGGGCCATATTGTTTGCCATATAGTTCAACTCATCTTTTGCCGGGTAACAACAATTCATAATAAATTGTCTTCCGCAACCAGATGGGCCAGACTAGGCGAATAACGTGCGTGATATTGCACACCTAGATGGATTGTTGGCCCTCTCTTTTGCATTTCAAAAACCCGTGCCTGACACATTTAGACTGAGTCGTGGTGCTGTAAACTTGCTCGTTAACAACGGAGGAATCTATTTAGATAGCGCAACGTTCCGGTGTACCGCGTACTAAGACGAAGAGGGCTCATACGTGCCACAAGTGGTTGATATTTCAGTCCTTTAAGGCCTAGTTTTAAGGTATTGTATCTGGCTAATGAAGCCATAGAGTACGGACTAAGAACGTGGTCAGAATGTCCACGGTCCTGGCCATCAATGGATTCCTTTAGGATATCGTTCCAAGCTTAATTGACAGTTTGTGCTCTTTGTATGATTGAATGAGGTATCATCCGGCGTTTCGAGATGAATACATCATGTCTGATATCAGGTTTCTAAATCCAAAGAGCCTGAAAACGCATGAATAGCCGCTTTGCGAATAATATAACGATAGAAAGGTAAATAAAATAGCTCAAAGAGTTTGCGCAGCATAAGGTTGAAGGAGCTTAAGCAGGGAACTAGTGAAGTATTTCTCCGTGAATGGATGGACCCCTTGGGCCTTGTGGTCGAGGGTTCGGCCTCGGTGTACAGTACTAGGAAGGTCAAGGTTAAAGGTTGCTGCAGAAGATTCACAACCGTCTTTAGCAGCGAAAGGAGGCCGGGAATGGTATACTGTAGAGTAGGTAATTGATTACCGTATGTTCCGTATGGACCTTCTTCACACGAGCCGTGTGAGCCAGTCCCGAAGCTTTTAATCCTGCATGCATGCATCAGCAGCAGCAGCAAGCGGCGTCACAGTCCATCCATGTCGAAAGCGAAAAAAAAGGTCCATGGATTGATGGGCTCATGGGCTCATGGGCTTCATGGGCTCTGAAAAGACGTTGATTCTGCATTTTCTGCTGTGTCATGCTCCCGCTGCTCTCCAAGACGCTACTCGCCTACTGGCCAGAAGCTATTACGACGGCATCCTCATAGGCGCATGCGCGACGGCGAATCTTCGTGGTTTGCTGAATCGTTCGTCGTTCATCGTTCATAGCTTGCGAGCTCCCTTTTTCCTTCCAGTTCTTTTCTCTCATTTGTCACTTTTGTCCGTTGAAGGTTGTATGATCTCGTCTGAGAAGAGAAAGAAAGAAAACGAGGGATCTCGGTACTTGCTGGCTTATTGAAGGCTCGAAAACGCTCTTTCTAGCTTCTCGGCAACCCACTCAGGCCAACCCCAGCTTTTCTTCCCGTTGCTCCTGCTGCTTAGGTTGTCCTCCCACCAGGAACTTGCCTACAAGTGCCCACAGGCTACCCAAGTGTAGTGGAGGGTAGTATTCGTCTAGAAGTTCGCCGTCTACGCAATTTCCCCGTCCAGAACTTCTACTCATCTCTCTCTCGCTTTGCCATTATTAGAGAAAAGAGTTCTGTTCTGTTTGGTTGACGTTTACTTTGAACGTAAACTGTTCAGGTCTGGAGGCAATTTGTTTTGATCTCTCGACCTTTGCAGATTTCCCAAACATCTAACCGCGGCGAACTGAACGGAGTGGGAGTTACTTCGATCAACTACGCTTGATATCCCAAAACCTCGACCTTCTGTGACTTTGCGGCTATCGGTCGAGTTTTATGGGGAGAAGCTGAAAGCTGTGCCTTATCCCGCACCGAAAATATCTCTCCCAACACCTGGGTAATCCTGTAAAGGGCAACTAGTTGTTAGTAGAAGTTTGTTCCTCTAGTTCGTAATTACTACCAGCTGACCAGCCAAAGTGTTTGGAGCATCTGCGGCTCACTCTTCGATTTACAGTCTTCCAGGAACACTTCACACGTTTCGAGGTCTTTTGATTGTCTATGAAAATTGAAGATATTATTTCTCCTTGCTACTCTCGTTCAAAGTCCTGCTGTTGAAACCATTGGGTTCTTCCTCGTTCGCGTCCACTGTACCCGTCGTGTTCGTAGGACCTCAATCCGCTCTCGACTTTCGCTATTTGCCTGTGGACTACTTTTGATAGAAGGTTACCATCGGCGTTGTGTATGATTCACAATTCCTGCAAGGTGTGCGATTGAGCCTTACTTGTTATCAGAGCTATTACTCATATGCAAACCCTCTAGTAGGCATCGTACCATATCAGTGCCTCAGTTTTACCCGGTAACCTTCCAGGTTTAATGCTACGCAGATTTAATATACGTAAGCGATCGCAGGCTGAAAACTTTCCGAGGAAGGTCTCAAGCGGTTGCGTTCCTTACGGTACCTAACGGCTTGTTCGTAATCTGAGAGTGTTGAACATACTGGGCCTTAAGCATTGGACAGTTTGTTCAATTAGGCAGGGACTGTGAGGTCGGTTCAATATCAATATGGCAGCGACTACCACCAACACCGTGGTGACCGCTACGGTTGGAAATGCAAATGGTAACCATCAAACAAAGCTTAAGTGAGGTAATATTGTACTGACATATGAGTCTTAGGTGCTCCATCGATTGTAAAAGCTGACGGGACACACAATTCTACTGGTAATTTCCCGCCTCCGAAAACAGACAAACCACGCCCACATGTATGCGGAACTTGTGGCAGGTCCTTCGCAAGATTGGAACATCTAAAGCGCCATGAGAGGTCCCATACAAAAGAGAAACCGTTCGAATGTAATCAGTGTTCAAGGTGCTTTGCTAGAAGAGATTTACTCCTTAGGCATCAACAAAAGCTCCATCAAGCTGGCGCGGCGTCTACAAGACCCCGAAATGGCAGGCGTGAAAGCACAAGTGGTATGGCGACAGTTGGTGGACGTATCCGTAAGAATTCTGTGGCCGGTGGGATGGCAGGTACTCCTAACGTCCCAACATCTATGAGGCCAAGAGCGAACACGATAAGCCATATTGACGGTGCTGCTTTGAACGACCTCTTAGCAGCGCACAACTCGACCCTTAGAGGCGGTATCCCGAACGGGCATATCCATCACCCAAATGTGAATAGCATGGCAGGATCTGGTGGATTTGATTATCGTGGAATGCCAGGTTTAGGTCATGCTGGGCATGCTGGCCTCCCAAAGATCAACACTCATCTAGGTATCGGCCTTGGAGGAGGTTTAAGAACAGCACCGATTCCCAACTTCAACGACCCTTTTGATATTGATAAGATGTTTCACTCCGGTTCTACAGTTAATCCCGCACAACTTCACTTTAGTTCCCCTTTAGGTCCACCTCAATCTCCTTTTCATCTCGGTCACTTCCATGGAATTCCTGGATTAGATGAAGATGATGGATTTGACTGGGCTGCCGGTTTAGACTCCTCCATGATGATGAATGGCAACCACGAGCATAACTTTGATGGGTCTTCACCTTCCGCTATCAGTACAGCCAGCCAGAGCGGTTTCAGCGAAATCATGCTTGACGGTTCAAATAGTGCAGCGCAGGCCTCTAGCGGAATGTGGCAAACACCAATGCTGGTACCTTCTATGGGCGGCCCATCCCCTTTCCAGCTGGAAAATATGGGCCCAATTTTCTCGGACGGGATGCCACCCCCTAACACGATCTCGCCAACTGACCTTCATGATCAGATTACTGGAGGTGACTTCTATCTTTCCGGTCCGCAACATATGGCGGCTATGAGCGCTACGACAGGCGTACCTGCCATGCCTAGCCAATATTACAACCCACAGATGACGTTCAAACCGGATAGTCCTAGCATATCCTCATCTTCAGCAAACGGTAACAGTACGCGGAATACCTCTATGACAACGCTATCTTGCGACTCTATCACGGAGGCAACTAGACAGAACCTCCTAATGGCATTGAATCAAGCATCCTACAACCATCGTAAATACACTCAACCCGCCGTGAGCTCTCCGTTATCACCGGGATTCAATGCGAGATCCTCCGGCGAAAACTTCACCCTTCCCAGTACACAAGAGCTACAAAGATATGTGAACGCATATATTCATTATTTCCATCCCCACATGCCGTTCCTCCACATACCTACCCTTTCCTTCGATTCCCCGGCGTATTCGAAAAATGTACGGTCATCTGCAACTCACGGTGTTGTGAATGATGCTTTAGGCGGAGGCGGTTGTTTGATACTCGCGATGGCAGCTATCGGAGCTTCTTACGATTTCGACCACACTGCTGGCGAACAGTTGTTCAAGGCTGCGAAAAAGATGATTCAAATTTATCTTGATGAACGGCGGCGCGCTGATCTCTCTGCTGCAGTGAATGGAGCAAACGCTACCGATGCAGCTGCGCACAAGTCTCCGCTGTGGCTGGTGCAAGCCATGCTGCTTAATCTGATATACGGTCACCAGAGCGGTGACAAGCAGAATGCAGAAATTGCTAACATCCACTGTGCTGCACTTGTTAGTCTAGCGAAGGCCGCAGACCTCTCGAATCCGGAATCCGAGAAGAGTGCGGACGATAACACTCCTAGTGATGGTGATGTAAACATGGCCGAAGAGGGTTCTTCCCCAGGTACATGGAAGATGACTGCACAAAGGGAAGCTCTTGATGAACAGTCGACTTGGATAAAATGGAAGACGGAGGAAGAGCGCCGGCGAACTCTATTTGCCGTGTTTACTCTGTCTAGTCTGACAGTCATTGCATACAATCACGCACCGCGTATACTCAACTCGGAACTTCATTTGGATCTACCCTGTGACGAGGACCTTTGGGCTGCGGAGAATGCACAACAATGGTCCGCTATGGGAGGAGCCGCGGCAGCCAAACAAAAAGCAGTCTCCTTTGCTGATGCTCTGACTTTTCTTCTCACTGCCAGTCAGAGAGAGCAGAAGGATTCTCGCCTACAAGTGCCGTATCAACAACAGTTCGGGTCCAAACCACCACATGAAGACGTGTCCGAGAGTGAACTTAAGCCCAGTACCTTCGGCTGCTACATACTTATCAATGCGTTACACGTCTACATCTGGGAAACGAGGCAAAGACATCATGCCCGGCAATGGAGGGCCACAGAAACGGAAGCGATGCATGCTCAGATTGAACCTGCGCTTAAAGCATGGCAAGCTGCATGGAGGTCAAACCCTCACCACAGTCTAGAACGCCCGAATCCATACGGTCCTTTACCAGCAGATAGTATCCCGCTTTTAGATCTAGCGTACCTTCGCTTGTTCGTCAATCTTGGCCGTTCCAAAGATGCTTTCTGGCAGAGGGATTTTGATGGCATGGCCGAGGAGCTTGCTAGGGGCACGGAGATTATACAACACGCTGACGATAGCCCTGATCCCTCGGGTGAAGGAACAGGTGCTCCGGGAACTAGTACTGCAGCACCTGGAGATACTGATGCAGGTAATATCCAGGCACTGCGTAACGGCACTACCTCCTCAAAACGTGAACGACACTTACGTAAAGCGGCCTTTTACGCAGCTGATTCGCTGTGCATGTCGGATAAACTTGGAGTGACTTTTGCAGAGTTCAATTCGAGAGAACTTCCCATTCAGTCTGCAATGTGCACGTTCGACTGTGCGCAAGTTCTAGCAGAGTGGGTGGCTACGGTGCAGGAGAGGGTCGGACGCTATTTGGGTGTCTTGGGGAAAGATGAAATAGACTTTACTCAGGTCCCTGCTATCATGTTATTGGAAGATGAAGACTGCAAGCTCCTTGAGAAGATCCAGGATGTTCTCAATAATGCGGAGATGAAGGTGACCTTCGATATGAACAACATGGGGACATCAGCGGCAGCATCCCTCCTGAGCAGCCTCTCAAGTATGAGTCATGTCGGTTATGGCAGCAAGTTGTTGATGATGACGGCTTATATGATGGAGAAGGCTGCCGTGTGGCCTGGTAAGTGATGAACTCCATTTTTGACACAACTGTATCTAACACTGCTTAAGTGACTCATGTCATGTCCCAAGCTCTCCAGGCTCATGCTGTACATATGACTCAACGAGCCGAAGCTTCATTGTCTGCACCTTAGAAACGTGCGTCAACGCTTTAGGGACCCTTTTTCCTTGTACATACCTACACTATTAGTTCGATCTCATGTTTATCATGTCGACTCTGATGACGATGATACGGCCGTGAACGAACAAACCCGGAATGCCGATCGCGGCCAAATGCGTATGATGCGATGATATGACATTTGGATCCCCAAAACCACCTTTCGTCTCGGATATGATCACCATTACGATGAAATTTTATCATCATCTATTGGGACGCTCTTACCTGTACATTCTACATGTACCTTCGGCTTGGAATCTTTTACTAATGTAGATGCTGGGATTCTTTTCGTACATACAAATATTCACCTAAACCGGATATCTACCGAAATCTATGTTGACGTTTGAACCGCGCAACGATTACGACTGTCAATGAGTATGGCCGTCAATATCATTATCATGCGCATTTCTCCTACTGGGAGCTTGTAATTGTCTTTTATCCTTTTCATACCTAAGATACTACGCTATCTTGTCTACATCATCTTATTCTTCGACAACTATCAATTATGCGAAGGTCATGCCCGTAGAGGACATTCTGTCGACCTTTTTATATGGGAACTATGAATATAGTGTCTATTTTTCTCTTATTACCCCTTGCGTACGACATTATACGATTTTCATGCGCTCAAGACCAAAATTAGCGGACTTCTGGGGTGGCGAGGCGCTTTGTGTGTGGAGTACATATCTGGCTACTTCTGCTTACTTCGTGGTTCTTCATTCTTCCTGTTTTACTTATTCATTGGCGTTATGTCGGCTTGGGAGCAAGTAAAAATATTTGGGAGGCCGGGCTGATACGGGTTCGCATGGCACCCGCGAGCCAAAGTTGGGTTAGCCAACCTGAATTTTAGTACAGAGAGAAATAATGGCAAAGGGTGGTATGGGTGCTACAAAAACAAAATTCAAGATTCGGTTTTTGGAGAACCCCTTGATCTCTGTGACTTCCAGCATGCTTGTGTGCGTGCTCGTGCCCGTGATGACCGCTCAGAGCTACCGGGGGAAAGGAGGTCTTCGATATCAGGCACACCCGATGACAGCGGCGGCGGAGCCGCTGTTTCCGCCTCTCCTTTTCGCGACCCTTCCTCCTCCGCCTCCTCAGCCTTCACTTCCACGGCCCGCTCCACAGCTCCCCCCACAGTCGCCGTAACTTCCTCCTCCACTTCAACCCGAACATCCACCTCCGGCTCCCCCTTCACCCGCACCTTCCCCCTCCCTTTTTTCTCCTTAACCTCCCTCTCTACGACCGCACTCGGACACAATCCCGCCCTCCCAACATCACACGCCCCACACCGTCTGCCAACGGGTAAACAAACAACCTGCCCGAAGCCGACCAGCAGCGCGTTAATCTCGCGCCACTTCGCCTGCGGCAGCCACGCCTCCAGCCGCCTCCGCGTCTCCTCCGGTGTCTTGGTCTCCGGCCTGTGCCAGCCCAGCCGGTTCGTGATGCGGTGCACGTGGGTGTCGACGCCGATGCCGAGGACGATGCCATGCGCGGCCTGGAGCGTCAGATGCGCGATTTTGGGCCCGACGCCGGGGAGCGCAAGGAGGGGTTCCAGGGCTTTTGGTACGGTGGAGGCGTGGTGCGCCTTTAGGAGTGCGGCGGTCAGGAGGATGTTTTTGGCTTTGGTGGCGTGGAAGCCTACGGCGCGGATTAGGGTGTCGAGGGTTGCTTCTGGGGTCGAGAGGATGGAAGGGATGGTTAGACCGCCGGGCAGGGAGGTGTGGAGGTTGCGCATTGCGGTCGCGGTCGCGGTGTCTTTGGTTTGCGGGGAGAGCATTAGGGAGACGAGGTGCTGGAAGTGTTGATCCTGTGGGGGGGAGGTGGGGAGGGCGAGACGCTCGCATCCTAGGGTGTCGACTGGGGCGGGGGTGTGGGTGCGTTGAGTGGAGATGAGGGTGTAGACTTCTTCCCAGTGGGGAGGGGGGGAGGAGGGGGTGGCATTGGGGTTGGTGGTCTTGGAGGGTTTGGAGGGAGCGCGTCGGAGTTTCTTGGAGGTGGGGAGGGGACTCGCTTTCTTTGGAGGTGTTGCGGAGTCTGTTTCTCGTTTGCGCTTTTGAGATGTTGTGGGCTTTGAGGAGGGCTTGCGGTCTTCGTCTTCTTCTTCTTCTTTCCCGGCGATGGAGGATATAGGGGATGAGAGTTCCGAGCTTGAATCGTCGTTTTCGCTTTCCACTTCTGATTTTATTTCCGTCTCTTTCTTTGCCGTGGGACTTGATCGTCTTCTGGTTGTATGGGCGAAACTCTGCAGCGAGAGACCCTGACTTCGTCGCGTTCGACGTGGGCTTGTGGAGAGAACGTCTAGAATCTTGTTCGTATCGCGGGAGATCCTTGAAGTTCGCATCGCAAGTTCACAAAGGTTACAATTGTCAAAAGAAAGTTCGAGGGTGAAACGTATTTTGAGTGTGATACAAAATTTCGAAACTGTATCGCGGAACCCCTGGGGAGGACGGAAGGTGAAATGGCTGGGCACACGCAGCACCGTTTCTCGCGTTCACATGTCCACGCGAGGACCCTTAAGCCACCTGCTCCATTCTCCGTATTCTTCATAAAGTTTGTATCCTTCACTGTTGAGGCTTGTCTTAGACTCAAACACCTCAGTATTCTCCGATGCGCGCATCATGAAACCAACCGACATCCCCACCTTCGCAGCCAACCAACTCACTCTCCTCGATGCGGAGCTCAAAGCCGAACTGGAAGAGACGTCCTTACTCGTGTCTCAGTCCTCTCCCACCGCTCTTCAGCGCGCCGGAGTTGCGATTTTGAACCTTCAAGTGTCATCGCAGCGTACTGGTCTCGGGGGTAAGACAGTTATTGACCTCGAACTCGACCCTGTGGTCGGAGGAGGAGATATCCCAGAGCACGGTATCCGCACGGGAGATATTGTTTCTGTGCAGGAACAGCCGTCTGGGTCTGCGAAGAAGAAGGAGAAGAATGAGTTGGTGAAGAAGGGGGCGGATGGGGTGGTACTAAAGGTTTCTCCGGGAACGGTGGCTGTTGCGTTGGATAAGGAGGAGGTTGATGTCCCCGGAGGCAAGCTATGGCTGGTCAAATTGGCTAACGATGTCACGTACAAGAGGATGAATCAGACTATGGTGAGGATGCAAAAGCTTACCGATTCGGAATATACACCCTTTATGAGGGTGTTGTTCGGGTTGGGCTCGCCTTCACCCCTACCCGCAGATCTATCGAATTCAGATACAGGCGTTGGTAAGATCGAGTGGATTGATTCCTCCCTTAATGGTTCTCAGAAAGATGCTATACGATTCGCCATGGCATCTCGTGAGATTGCTTTAATCCATGGACCTCCTGGAACCGGGAAGACACATACTCTGATCGAACTCATCTTACAGATACTCCAGCGAAAACTCCGGCTACTGGTGTGTGGACCTTCGAATATCTCTGTAGACAATATCATAGAGCGTCTGGCGCCACATAAGGTTCCGATGATAAGGCTAGGTCATCCCGCACGTCTTCTTCCTTCGGTCTTGAACCATTCCCTAGATGTCTTGACACGAACATCGGACGCAGCAGCTATTGTGCAAGACATCCGCAAGGAGATGGACCAGAAACAAGCTAGCATCCGTAAAACCCGAAATGGGAGAGAACGTAGAGCAATCTACGGAGATCTGAAAGAGCTACGGAAAGAATTCAGGGAAAGGGAACGTGGATGCGTCGACAACTTGGTTCGGGAAAGTAAGGTCGTGCTGGCAACATTGCATGGTGCCGGAGGGTTTCACTTAAAGAATCAACAGTTCGATGTTATAATCATCGACGAGGCAAGTCAGGCATTGGAAGCTCAATGCTGGGTCCCTTTACTTGCAGCGAGCAAGGCTGTCCTAGCTGGAGACCATCTTCAGCTACCCCCAACCATTAAGTCAGTCAATTCGAAATCAAAGGCTAAGGTATCTACGGAGGGCACCAAATTTGAGGATAAGAAGAGTCCTGGAATTACCTTGGAGACTACCTTATTCGACCGTTTGCTTGCATTGCACGGTGAGCAAATTAAAAGGATGCTAACTACACAGTATAGAATGCACGAAAAGATCATGGCATTTCCATCAAAGGAGTTATATGATTCCAAATTACAGGCTGCGGATTCAGTCAAAACACGGCTACTGATTGAACTTCCATATGAGGTAAGGGAGACAGAAGATACAAAAGAACCTATAGTCTTTTATGATACTCAAGGCGGAGAATTTCCCGAAAAGACCGAAGACGAAGAGGTAGGTAAGAAAGCAGGTAAAGGCATGAGTTTGGGGGAAAGCAAGAGCAACGAACTTGAAGCGTCATTGGTGAAGCTGCACGTCAGAAATCTAGTCGATGCGGGAGTCAAAGCAGAAGATATCGCTGTAGTGACGCCATATAATGCACAGGTAAGATCAATGCTGCTCTTCTAGAACAGATCATGCTGTTCTAGAAAGCGAGATGATGTTTATGCTTCGTTTGTTGACCTTCCCTGTCTTCTCTTATAGCTGGCTATACTGTCTCAGCTGCTAAAAGAGCAATTTCCGGGCATCGAATTAGGCAGCGTGGACGGTTTTCAGGGCCGTGAAAAGGAAGCTGTTATAGTCAGTCTGGTGCGGAGTAATGCAGAGCATGCAGTTGGCTTTTTGGGCGAGAAACGTCGTCTTAATGGTGAGCTGGGATTGCTTTATAGCCATACCCGCATAAGCTTTGTGAATTATTCTAACCCTTGATTTGCAAAAGTCGCAATGACCAGACCTAAACGACACCTCTGCGTTATTGGGGATTCAGAAACAGTTGGCCGGTGAGTGGAAGTTCTACTTTCTTACTTATCACTATACCTACCTCATATTACATCTCGGAGAGCTTGCGCGCGGTTCATGCTTACTTTTAACCGCGGTCACAGCGGCAATAAGTTTCTCAAACGATGGATGGAGTTCTTGGAGGAGAATGCGGATCTCAGATATCCTGATCCGAGCGATATCTTGGAGAGAGCCCGATAGTGGATGAGCTGAGAGTTGCAGGAAACCAAGAGCTCAAAAAGTCTCAATGCACTCAATCTGATATTGAGACTCGCTATTATACACTCCTCCTGGATGGGGATATGTTGTAAGACGCGACCGAAGAGCACAAAAAAGGACAAAAAGAAACGTGGGACGCTGGGACGAGGTGCATGGCCGCCCCGGTCACTCGTTTCAAGGGCGCTTATATGCTTTAGCACTGAACGGAAATATGCACATGTCGAAAATTGGGATTATGGATGATTTCGAACCATCGTCTCGACCGGTGTACAGCAGACAAACAACTCATCGGATCAGGAGGTGATATAGAAGGTGTTAGTATCGCGGTTTAGTCGCGACACGTAGATACCACGCAATATGGCCTCTTATGCGACGCACAGAACATATCATGATTATTGGCTAATACTCCGTTCCCTAAATGTAAGGGCTTTAGGATCCGATTTCAAGATACAGGTGCGAATGCTCCGTACTGGATCGTCCTTTTTAAGGCCCAGTTTCTTTCTTTCGTCACAAAAAGGCATGTTCGGCAAGGCTACTGGTGGGAAAGCAGCGCCTTTAGTCTCGATCGTCACCAGCAAAGTCTAGCAATTGATTCGGTGGATTGGACAGAGAGCAGCGCACCTGCATACAGTACAGTACGTACAGTACATGGTCCGGCAGGATATCGCGTCTCGAGCTTTTGCTGATGGGGGAATATGCAGCTTCAAGGGGATTGCCTCGTTGGTCAAACAAAGGGCTTGCCAATAAGCTGGCTTTCCACGCCTTCTCTTACAACTTCGTCTACAGAGCTTACAAGTCTTATTACATTCATAAGAAAGCTAGTTCCAAAGTACGACACCACCTCAGATAGAGCGGAGGAGGAGGGACGGTTCTGAAACTGCCAATCACAACACCGCAGCTGTCGTATGTCTGGCAAATGCTTCTGTCCAGATCTTTTCCCGTGGGGCAACAACGCCCGTTGAGCTGGTTCACTACTGGTGAATGGCGAGTGGTCAAGCCTTCGACGATGGCGTACGAGTTGCTAAAGTTTGTTCTAACTGTTTAACTCCCCCGTGTGAGTCGTGCCCCATCTGGATTTTGAGGAACTTGAGGGGCTTGAAGGGCTTGAGGGGCTTGAGGGCATCGATAAGCTCTTGTGGCGCCAGCAAAGTTGGCTCCATAGTCGTCCACCCAAGACTAGGTGAGGGCCTGAAAGACGTAGGTAGATGGAAAAGGGATCAATTGAGGGTTTGTTAGGTTTAGAGGAGGCTCTCGTAGCTGTTCTGAAACGACTATAGCTGCAAACGCACGGATTCCCCTTGGTAAGTTTGATCGCGGAACGCACTAGAGAAGTACATAGACCTCTAACCTCTTGTACCCTTACCTCCACCCCCATACCTTACCGTACTGTACCTTATCCCTCTCATTGAACTTATTCCTTTATTACTTGTATCTCCGTCTGGGGCTCTAGGATCCAGAAGCTTGGATATCTGCAACCATTACGCCCATAAACTGCTTGACACGATGGAGCAAGGATTACGATTCATTCGTTCAATCCAAGACTGTAGCACCGGACTGCTGTCTCCCTCTCAAGGCTCAAGCTTGTCCCGGCCGTGATCGCTCCCTTGATAACGAGAGGGATTGCACTCTTCTGTCACTCTTCTCGAGCTATTTTCAGCTCCGCTTTCCAAGTACGGTACTGTATCGTACTGTACAAAACCAGCTGTCATCCTGATCTCCCGGCCGGCTATGACGCTTCACTCTCATACATAGCCGTGTGACATCTCTATGTAAGACTCACATCTCCCCTTCTCTTCATCCTTCCCCCCCCCCTCCCCAACATCTCTCTCTCTCTTTACCCCTTGTACACCTCTCATATATTTACTGTACCTGCTAGACATGGATGACTACTATTAGCTGTAGGCAAACTAATTCCATGTTACCCAAATAGCTTTTGTTTGATAGATACTAATGAGTATGCTAGTTTTGAGTCACCAATATCTCCAATTATACTCATTCCCATTTTCTAGGGCGATTCCAAGGTATGGCGCTAATTGAATTTGGGATCGGCCTTCTTCCACCTGCATAGTGATATTACAACTGCGAGTACCCGATCTCCATGCTCGCCATTTCCGTT
The DNA here is from genome assembly GCA_010093705.1 of Patellaria atrata CBS 101060. Lineage (NCBI taxonomy): Eukaryota > Fungi > Ascomycota > Dothideomycetes > Patellariales > Patellariaceae > Patellaria > Patellaria atrata. The sequence continues at coordinate 595,624 of MU006097.1, forward strand.
ACCATGGCTGGTCCACAAGAGAAAGCTGGAGCCACCAGCAATGGCGGCTTACGGCGTACAAGCACTACGGCTGCAGCCATTAGACGAGGTGATCTGAAGATTAGTTCACCTATACCAATATCGATACCTGGAAAGTCCGAGAAGCTAGCTACGCAGCCAGCAACAGCTGAGATACCTCCACCGGTCACGGAAGGGTCGGTGGAAGGATCTAATATAACAAATGATGAGAGTGTAAGGGAAGACGTGGTGCTCAAGGCGGAGGAGATAGAGCCAGTAGAGAACAATCAGACGCCTCATGTATTACGACACAAAAGATCCTCACTGGACATAAGAGATCTGGGGCACAAGCAGGAAAGGGCAGAAGACCCTAGCGTAAAGAAAAGACATACCACCGAACTGGCGTCTACCTTCAATACCACTCATCCGTTCGTTCCAACGACCCCAAGAAGTCAGACGAGTATGGACATGAGGAAACCCCAAAAGGTTGGATCATTGAAAGCAGTACTTCGTAAGATATTTCGTCGAAAGTCAAAATCACCGACCGCAGCTCGGCGCCAGTCCCGTGGTCATGACTATCATCGAAGTGTGAGTTCTTAGATGGGCATCTGCTCGATTTTATGGGCAATGGCTAATTCACAACCAGGATCCCGGCGTGTTAACGACAGCCCCGAAAGAAACGATCAAGGAAGAAGAAGAAAAGGAGTCCTCACCTAACTCACGACGTATCTTGTCTTTGCCCGTAAAGGAATTGACACCCATCAATCCCCTTGGCTCTCATCTCCCCTTCCCTATGAATGTCAATGCTCCACAGCAGAAGAGTCCACCACATGAGTACCTACCATTCGATGTTAATGCCACTCCGACTATTCGCCAGCGACGTGCTACTCTTCCCAGTGTAATCCTGAATTCAGCCGATGTGGAGGCTCTAACAGCAATTTGGGGGGATTCGGGCGCTCACGTTACCGCCGTAGAAGAGCAGAGATTATCCCAGATGGACTCTGAAAAGCCGATAGGAATAGCTGTTAGCAGCAATACCAGCTCCAAGAGGAGATCACAGAGTGCGGGCGCTCTCCGTGATCTCTCAAAGGAACACGCGATCCCCAGTCTTCAGCGCCGAAGAAGTGCGGAGATAAGATATTGGCGATCGAACGCTGCTCACCGTTCTCGAAGTGTCAGTGTGTATAGCACTGAAATGCAGGAACGACGGGATAGTCTGAAGAGTTTGTCTCCTCACGACCCGACTGACGATTCACCGCGTGGTCGGAGTTCAGCCACCACAACGGGGAAAGAACCGTCACCATCAATACCCATAGAAAAGGTACAGCTACAAGCATTCGATTTCGGCACACTCGACTCAGCGCCGGAACGAGAATCCGGGCATCAAGATGAAACCTATGCTTCCCCAACATTCAGCCTCGAAGACCGCATCACAAACCTCGAAAAGCACCACTCCTCTCTCGAATCCTCCCTTCAGCGCCTCACAGGCCGCTCCCACCGTCAAACCATCATCCTCGAAAACGCACCCAAAGGCCGCTCTCGCGAACGTCGCGACCGCAGCACTTCCTCCTCTCCCTTCCGCTCACGTCTTCTAAACCGCTCTTCATCTCCTAGCCCAAATATTTCGGAGCAACCCCTAGGACTTGACCCGGGCCCCGAAATCTCCGCACCCGCAATTCCGCCATCAGAAGTGCCTCACAACCTTACGTTTCTAACTTCTCCAAGCACCAGTAATACTTTACATCATTTACACCACGGCCTCGGCTTCGCCGCCTTCCCGCCCGCCTCCTCAGCCTCAGAAACCTACAGCGCGTCCCAACCGCACAGCTCACCGCCCGCTCTCAGCTCCCCCGCCTCAACCTCAAACCCTCAGACCGTCGTCCACAGCTCGTCACCTCTACAAAATTCCTCCCCCAGCCAGCAGCAGTCGAGTTCCTCAGGCGGAAGCCCGACCCAGCAACAACTTGCCGCGCTAAGCATACTGCTTAGCCATGAAAGGGCAGCGCGCAAAGCCCTCGAGGCACAGGTCGGCCACCTGCAGACCGAGATGTACGAACTCCGCACCGAGCTCGGCCGCCTCGTCGCCGGTTTACGCGGTGCGGCCGAGAGGGCCGTCGGCGCCCACCCCCATCCACATCCCCATACGGCGGAACACGCGTATCCCACCCCGGACTCGACCCGCATCTTGCACCCTTCCCACCACGCGGAAACGGGCTGGGAGGAGCGCGAGAAGAAGACGCTGAGCCGGTTTTCAAGGGAGACGGAGGGGAGCGGGAGCATGGAGGATGTTGGGACTGAGAGGGGCAGTGAGGGCGAGGGCGAAGTGGGGAGCCCGGAGGTCTTTGAAACGCCGAGGGAGGAGAGTGGGGGTTTCGTTTATGGGGGTGAGGGG